>NC_069469.1:460102-545588 GCF_026875155.1 Cherax quadricarinatus
AAGGACATAAGTGTTCTTTGGGGATTGGGAGACCCGGGAGTTCCAGTGTTAAGAATGTCATTGCACATGACTGGAAATTCTGTTGGACTATGGTATGGGGCGAATGACAGTCCCTACAAAAATTTGAGAGAAAGATGTTTTTAAATGTGATGGGGGTAGTATCGATATTCGAAAGGGAAAAAGATCTGACTTGGGTAGCATTCGGACAGTGACGGCCGTACCTCTTTTGAGAGCATAAAAGAAATATCTCTCCCAAACTGAGCAGGAGCGCTTTGCCAATTACTATGGTCAGAAAGGTAGGCAGAAAAAGTCGGTCTTAAAGTAAAGAATTTAGCCCATTGGGGCCCCGAAATGAGCGGGGGGAGAGGGAGTGCTTAAAGTGTCGGTTTTTTCCCGAGAAAGAATGGGAAGGTAACGAAGGAGCATCTAGGAGATTGACTTGGCGTTTTGGGGAGTGGGGCCCAGAGTTGGTCCGGCGTGAAATGGGGGGGCGTTAAAAAATTCCCGTACCGTAGAGGGAGAACCCGGAACATAGTCAAAGGGAAAACGGAGTTCAGACAAAGAAGGGTCAGACCCGCCCCGAGAGGCAGATGCAGCATGGAACCGGCCATACCCTACCTTATGCCAGAAAAACACCCAATCCGGGATAGCAACCTCACATCTGCTAAAGCTACCTCGGTGGACAAAAAGGGGCGGCCGGATATCGCCACAAAGCTACCCCCCTTCGGCCACCCCCCCCGGGAACCCGAAAGGTGGTTCCCGAGATACCCCCGTCCCCCGAAAGACACCAAAGCTACCCCGGGGGTTTCCCGGAGAGGGGATCGGGACCCCCCGGGCGACCCAGATTCCCGGCAAATTTACCCCACCGCCAAGAAATCAACGGAATGGGATGGCCCCCCCCCGGGTGTCCTTTCCCCTACCTAGGAAAGCACGCCTGTGGGAGAAATCCCAAAGGCCAAAAAGAGGAAAGGGGAAAAGGGAGGGGTGGGGAGGAGGGGGAGGAAAGGAAAAAAGGGGAGGGGGGGGGTGGGATAGGGGAGGGGAGAAAGGGGGGGTAATTAGGTTCGGTTGGGAAAGAAACCGACAGGGTTTAATTCCCAGACCAAGAGCCTCTCACCCCCGCCAAGGGGCCCCCTTGAAGAGGTTGGTAGTGAAATCTCTAAGGAAATATCAATTTATCATCTTTCCCGCCTTTCTTTGTCTGGATGGTACAATCATATTGGTTTTTTGAATTAGACACATGTGCAACTCTTGGGTATCTTTATTGAGGAAACGTATCGCCACACAGTGGCTTCATCAGTCCATACAAAGGAGAAACTAGAAGAACAGGAGGAGAATGAGGTAATCAGTCCCTCAGCCTTGAGTCGATGTGGTCAGTCCATCAATCTTGAATAGAATACGGCATATGAGCGGAGAAGCAGCTTATAAACCATAGACAGGTGAGGGGCAGCAGTCGTAGGCTGAGGGACTGATTACCTCATTCTCCTCCTGTTCTTCTAGTTTCTCCTTTGTATGGACTGATGAAGCCACTGTGTGGCGAAACGTTTCCTCAATAAAGATACCCAAGAGTTGCACATGTGTCTAATTCAACAACATGTCGGTTCTCTGAGCCATTCATCTACAATATATGGTTTTGCTTAATATTCTCATCTTCATCTCCACAGCTCACTTGCAATGTTGTCTGGATTCATATACCAAACCTTTATTATTTTCTATTTTTATATACAGTATACTTCTAACTCCTGCTTGATGTCTTTATTTTCTATTATATGTGCTGCTATCCTATTATATATGATAGTTACACAAAGGACACAAAAACTATGTTTCCCTATCAAATATTATCATGCTGGATGGGGCTCAAACAAGGTGTTGAAACCAGTCAGCCTGAGCTGGAGGACTTCAGTACGACACTGTGGACATCCTGCTTGGTGTGTGAGGAAAGAGAAAGGAGGTCCACCTACTTGTGGAGTCTGAAATTATTACATTCATGGGGGGAGCTAAACCCCTAGGGGGAAATGGGGGGCATTCAGGTTTGATCCAGCAACAGGAAGCACAGGTTCAACTCCTTGAATCAAAAGCACCTCACTTGCTTCAAAGAACCTCTTGATGGGTCTGGAGTTTGCTAAAATTCTGGGGACTTTACTCTTTACCCAAGGCCTGGTCTCAGACTGGGCCATGGGGGCACTGACCCCTAAAACCCTCTCCAGGTATACTCCAGGTATTACAGAAGATCAGGGTAGGTTCTCTTCTAACCAGATGCATACAATATGCCTTTGATGAGTTTCGAGAGTTTTTCTACTTCTGTAACTCAGCCCTGAGCCAGGTTTGTGTGTGGTAGCATTCTTTGATAGCTTGAGGTGATTAGCCCATGGTTTGTCTGGCTGATGACATATTTAAGCTGACTTAGGGTATGTTGTTGGCAGCCCATCTTCATATTAACAGGCATCATTTCACTGTTGTAAAGACAGTCAAATGGGAGACTGATGAAGGCACATTCAACAGTGAAAATCTGACACAGTTGTCTACCTCACTGAGTAGTTGCCAGTTTTATGTTCAAGCAGCACAACTTATTTTTTGTTGTGATATGTTATAACTGTATTTTTTTTCTGGAGAGAGAAGACAATTTAAGCTAGCCTAAACAAGAAATTTGCTGCAAACTATGTAAAAAAGTCACACAGATGCTTAAGGTTAGATGGGTTGGTTGGTTGCTTGAGGAGGGAAAGGGGATTTCCCGATGTGTGGTTGATATTGGTGTAGATAGAGAGTACTTTTGGGCAGATGGGAGAAGAGGATGGGGGTGGTGGAATTCTGGTAGGGTAAGGGTTGTCTTTGTCTTGTTCACTCCCTTTGGTAATGCAAACTTGTGCTTCTCTTTTTTTTATTAGCACACTGGCCGATTCCCACCAAGGCAGGGTGGCCCGAAAAAGAAAAACTTTCACCATCATTCACTCCTCACTTTTGCGAGGGTGTTTCACTACGTTAAACTGCAACATTAACACCCCTCCTTCAGAGTGCAGGCACTGTACTTCCCATCTCCAGGACTCAAGTCCGGCCTGCTGGTTTTCCTGAATCCCTTCATAAATGTTACTTTGCTCACACTCCAACAGCACGTCAAGTATTAAAAACCATTTGTCTCCATTCACTCCTATCAAACATGCTCACGAATGCCCGCTGGAAGTCCAAGCCCCTTGCACACAAAACCTCCTTTACCCCGTCCCTCCAGCCTTTCCTAGGCCGACCCCTACCCCGCCTTCCTTCCACTACAGACTGATACACTCTTGAAGTCATTCTGTTTCGCTCCATTCTCTCTACATGTCCGAACCACCTCAACAACCCTTCCTCAGCCCTCTGGACAACAGTTTTGCCAATCCCGCACCTCCTCCTAACTTCCAAACTACGAATTCTCTGCATTATATTCACACCACACATTGCCCTCAGACATGACATCTCCACTGCCTCCAGCCTTCTCGCTGCAACATTCATTACCCATGCTTCACACCCATATAATAGCGTTGGTAAAACTATACTCTCATACATTCCCCTCTTTGCCTCCAAGGACAAAGTTCTTGTCTCCACAGACTCCTAAGTGCACTGCTCACCCCCTTCCCCTCATCAATTCTATGATTCACCTCATCTTTCATAGACCCATCTGCTGACACGTCCACTCCCAAATATCTGAATACATTCACCTCCTCCATACTCTCTCCCTCCAATCTGATATCCAATCTTTCACCACCTAATCTTTTTATCCTCATAACCTTACTCTTTCCTGTATTCACTTTTAATTTTCTTCTTTTACACACCCTACCAAATTCATCCACCAACCTCTGCAACTTCTCTTCAGAATCTCCCAAGAGCACAGTGTCATCAGCAAAGAGCAACTGTGACAACTCCCACTTTATGTGTGTGCTTCTCTTATTCTGAAGATTTCTCTTCTTCCATAACACTATCCTCAGAGGTACTCTTCACAAACTACTCTGTCTTCACATTTACTTCATTTGGTTCCTGGCTCGCTCCCACTCTCTTAAGAATGGAGAAACACTGCAGCAGCCCTACTGGCCCATACAAGGCAGGTCCTTCAATACTTCAGGTACTAATCAAACCCAGCCCATCGCATTCATATACAGTGGACCACCTCATAACGATTACCTCCGAATGCGACCAATTATGTAAGTGTATTTATGTAAGTGCGTTTGTACGTGTATGTTTGGGGGTCTGAAATGGACTAATCTACTTCACAATATTTCTTATGAGAACAAATTCGGTCAGTACTGGCACCTGAACATACTTCTGGAGTGAAAAAATATCGTTAACCGGGGGTCCACTGTATTTATCTAATCTCTCTTAAAAGCTACCCAAGGTTAGACCCTTCTTCGCATTGACAACTCTGTTTGAAAACCAGTACTTTCCTATGTTCTTTCTAAATCTTACTCTCTTCCTCTGTTCCTGAACTGAATATTTTTATTTCCTGCTACCTCAAAAGTCAATACAGTGGTACCTTGACTTACGAGTTCAATTCGTTCTGTGACCGAGCTCATAACTCAATTGGCTCATATATCAAATCAATTTTCCTCATTGAAATTAACTGAAATGCCATTAATCCATTCCAGCCCCCCAAAAAAACCACCCCAATTTTTTCGTCATAAATTCTATCGCCTAATCACTTAAACTTACTTGGTACACTCTTCACTACTCCACCCACCACCTTCACTACTCCACCCACCACCATCACTTCTCAACCCAGCACCCTCACTACTCCACCCATCACTGTCGCTACTCCACCCACTACTATCACTGCTCCACCCACCACCATCACTACTCTACCCACCATTATCACTACTCCACCCACCACCATCTCTACTCCATCCACCATTATCACTACTCCATCCACCACCCTCACTACTGCACCCACCACCCTCACTACTCCACCCACCACCATATCTACTCCACCCACCATTATCACTACTCCACTCACCACCATCTCTACTCCACCCACCATTATCACTACTCCATCCACCACCCTCACTACTCCACCCACCACCTTCACTACTCCACCCACCACCATCTCTACTCCACCCACCACCCTCACTACTCCACCCACTGAAGGAACCTCTGTGAGGCAGGTAAATATCACAGAAGCCTTCCTTAATGTTTCTGGAAAAACTCTGAGAGTTGAAATGGAGGTTACCTCTTCCCTGGATTTATAAGAAAACCAAACAAGGGACAAGGTGCCTCACTACAATCTGGGATTAGTGTGGGAGTATTATCCTTCCAGTTATATCTTGGAAGAGCATGTGGGATGACTCACGAAATCGTAATGACACGATCGCAAACAAACCATACCACGGGCAGGATTGAACCCGCGGTCAGAGAGTCTCAAAACTCCAGACCGTCGCGTTAGCCACTGGACCAGCTAGCCACAATAAGATTCGTCCAACTAGGTATATTTCTACACCATAGGAAGGTTAGCATAGGCACCACTGTGACCACAAATGCAAGTTTTTACAGACGAATCTCCAGCTAGCGTGGCCATGACGAACTCTAGCTCAAGTCCCCTCAATGCCATCAACATGACTCACAAAATCATTATGACACGATTGCAAACAAATCATACCACGGGCGGGATTGAACCCGCGGTCAGAGAGTCTCAAAACTCCAGACCGTCGCGTTAGCCACTGGACCAGCTAGCCACAATAAGATTCGTCCAACTAGGTATTGAGGGGACTTGAGCTAGAGTTCGTCACGGCCACGCTAGCTGGAGATTCGTCTGTAAAAACTTGCATTTGTGGTCACAGTGGTGCCTATGCTAACCTTCCTATGGTGTAGAAATATACCTAGTTGGACGAATCTTATTGTGGCTAGCTGGTCCAGTGGCTAACGCGACGGTCTGAAGTTTTGAGACTCTCTGACCGCGGGTTCAATCCCGCCCGTGGTATGGTTTTTTTTTCATGTGGGATGCAACGAAGTACCTGACATTTCCCTGGGTACAGAGTTGAATTTGACTTCAGATACACCGCCAACTATTGGTGGCATATCTGAAGCTTGCTTGTAACTCTGATTTTCGCTTGCAACTCAGAGCAAAAAATCGACCAAGCAACGGCTTGTAACTCGGAAAACTCGTAAGTTGGGGCACTCGTAAGACAAGGTACCACTGTACTAAGGATTTTTTTCTTCATCCCTCACTCTCAGTGTCTATATATTTTGGTTCACAATTGCTACCTTCCTTGTGCCGCCCAATTGTCATCCTCGATTAAGTCACTGAAATGGGTGCTACTTTAGCGTGCGGTCTACCAGCACTTTTACACTTTAGCATGCAGTCTACCAGCACTAACCTAACCTAACCTACCCTAGGTTAGGTTAGGAGCATTCAGGTTAAAAGAGTAAAAAAGGTCAGCACAGGTAAAAAAAATTATAACATAAAAGGTAGACCGCACGTTAAAGGTCAGTAGATCACATGTGTGCAGTAGACCGCACTCTACAGCAGCACCCTGAAATGTTACTGCCTTCCTCCTCCACTCCTTTACCTCACCCTTCCTGTCCTACCTTTTCCTTATTTACCCATCTTTTATTACTCTTCTTTAAGCTGCTCTCTTACTTTTCCAGCTCTTTTTATCTTTCAATTCTTGATTTTTTTCACATTTTCAGCTATCACCTACTCTTTCCTGTATCTTACCCATTATCTCCTGCTCCCTTTCCTCTTGCTCATCCTCCTAATTCTTTTAAAAGGGGAGTGCTTTGATGTTAGTGAAGGGCTCTTCACCCAAGGAACTGGAGAGGTAATGGAGGGGAAATGGGATGAGTTAGGAGGATAAAGGAGACAGTATGGGATGGGTTTATTGGGTAAAGGAGATGGTATGGGATGGGTTAGGTGGGTAAAGAAGACGGTATGGGATGGGTTAGGTGGGTAAAGGAGATGGAATGGGATGGGTCAACTTCCTGGGAGGAAACCTAATAACCACTCATTCCCCAGCTGCTTCCCCACAAATATAAAAATAATGATCCTCATTAATTTTTTTTTAAGCCCGAGGATCATGAATTCTATAAATCCCCAAATTTCATTTCTCAGACATACTCTTACATTTCATCCTTGAGTTGTCTCCCATTACCTTCCTCTCCCTGACCTTTTATTCTTTATACCTGATGGATTTGCTTGTGACATAGCGGTAGGTTGCACAGTAGTATATGGCACAGTGGTAGGTGTCACAGTGGTAGTGTGATGTCAGATGCATGTGGTGGGATGACATGGTGCAATGATATGATGATGAAGATGCATGGTTACAGTGGAAAGGGTGTAACAGGTTTAGATATGCAATGGTACAGTAGTTTGCATCTGGTAGGTGGTATGTTGATGGAGTCAGTAGGTGGAGGTGTAGTGATGTAGTGTGGTGTGGTAGCCAGTGGTGATCACACTGGGTGATTGGTGTGGTAGCCAGTGGTGATCACACTGGGTGATTGGTGTGGTAGCCAGTGGTGATCACACTGGGTGACTGGTGTGGTAGCCAGTGGTGATCACACTGGGTGATTGGTGTGGTAGCCAGTGGTGATCACACTGGGTGATTGGTGTGGTAGCCAGTGGTGATCACACTGGGTGATTGGTGTGGTAGCCAGTGGTGATCACACTGGGTGATTGGTGTGGTAGCCAGTGGTGATCACACAGGGTGATTGGTGTGGTAGCCAGTGGTGATCACACTGGGTGATTGGTGTGGTAGCCAGTGGTGATCACACTGGGTGATTGGTGTGGTAGCCAGTGGTGATCACACTGGGTGATTGGTGTGGTAGCCAGTGGTGATCACACTGGGTGATTGGTGTGGTAGCCAGTGGTGATCACACTGGGTGATTGGTGTGGTAGCCAGTGGTGATCACACTGGGTGATTGGTGTGGTAGCCAGTGGTGATCACACTGGGTGATTGGTGTGGTAGCCAGTGGTGATCACACTGGGTGATTGGTGTGGTAGCAGTGGTGATCACACTGGGTGATTGGTGTGGTAGCCAGTGGTGATCACACTGGGTGATTGGTGTGGTAGCCAGTGGTGATCACACTGGGTGATTGGTGTGGTAGCCAGTGGTGATCACACTGGGTGATTGGTGTGGTAGCCAGTGGTGATCACACTGGGTGATTGGTGTGGTAGCCAGTGGTGATCACACTGGGTGATTGGTGTGGTGAGTGAATAGTGGTAGTGTTGGATGGAGGATATTTATGTAGGAAAAATTGTGTATCTCATGGGCCTTCAAATTATTGAAGCATGTTTTGTATGTACAGCAACTCTGAAACAAAGAACTGGATTGATGCAGCATTTGTGGTGTGGCAGGAGCAAGTTGCAATGTCAATACTATTTTGATGTAGTTTGGTGTATATTTAATTTGTGTGGTTTTTGTGCATGTGCATGCATGTATATATATATATATATATATATATATATATATATATATTATATATATATATATATATATATATATATATATATATATATTATGTATGCGTGCATATGTGTGTGTGTGTGTGTGTGTGTGTGTGTGTGTGTGTGTGTGTGTGTGTGTGTGTGTGTGTGTGTGTGTGTGTGTGTGTGTGTGTGTGTGTGTGCACTCACCTAGTTCACCTAGTTGTACTCACCTAGTTGAGGTTGCGGGGGGTCGAGTCCGAGCTCCTGGCCCCGCCTCTTCACTGATCGCTACTAGGTCACTCTCCTGAGCCGTGAGCTTTATCATACCTCTGCTTAAAGCTATGTATGGATCCTGCCTCCACTACATCGCTTCCCAAACTATTCCACTTACTGACTACTCTGTGGCTGAAGAAATACTTCCTAACATCCCTGTGATTCATCTGTGTCTTCAGCTTCCAACTGTGTCCCTTGTTACTGTGTCCAATCTCTGGAACATCCTGTCTTTGTCCACCTTGTCAATTCCTCTCAGTATTTTGTATGTCGTTATCATGTCCCCCTATCTCTCCTGTCCTCCAGTGTCGTCAGGTTGATTTCCCTTAACCTCTCCTCGTAGGACATACCTCTTAGCTCTGGGACTAGTCTTGTTGCAAACCTTTGCACTTTCTCTAGTTTCTTCACGTGCTTGGCTAGGTGTGGGTTCCAAACTGGTGCCGCATACTCCAATATGGGCCTAAATACACGGTGTACAGGGTCCTGAATGATTCCTTATTAAGATGTCGGAATGCTGTTCTGAGGTTTGCTAGGCGCCCAGATGCTGCAGCAGTTATTTGGTTGATGTGCGCTTCAGGAGATGTGCCTGGTGTTATACTCACACCAAGACCTTTTTTCTTGAGTGAGGTTTGTAGTCTCTGACCCCCTAGACTGTACTCCGTCTGGGGCCTTCTTTGCCCTTCCCAATCTTCATGACTTTGCACTTGGTGGGATTGAACTCCAGGAGCCAATTGCTGGACCAGGTCTGCAGCCTGTCCAGATCCCTTTGTAGTTCTGCCTGGTCTTCGATCGAGTGTATTCTTCTCATCAACTTCACGTCATCTGCAAACAGGGACACCTCAGAGTCTATTCCTTCCATCATGTCGTTCACAAATACCAGAAACAGCACTGGTCCTAGGACTGACCCCCTGCGGGACCCCGCTGGTCACAGGTGCCCACTCTGACACCTCGCCACGTACCATGACTCGCTGCTGTCTTCCTGACAAGTATTCCCTGATCCATTGTAGTGCCTTCCCTGTTATCCCTGCTTGGTCCTCCAGTTTTTGCACCAATCTCTTGTGTGGAACTGTATCAAACGCCTTCTTGCAGTCCAAGAAAATGCAATCCACCCACCCCTCTCTCTCTTGTCTTACTGCTGTCACCATGTCATAGAACTCCAGTAGGTTTGTGACACAGGATTTCCCGTCCCTGAAACCATGTTGGCTGCTGTTGATGAGATCATTCCTTTCTAGGTGTTCCACCACTCTTTCCTGATAATCTTCTCTATGATTTTGCATATATACATGTCAGTGACACTGGTCTGTAGTTTAATGCTTCATGTCTGTCTCCTTTTTTAAAGATTGGGACTACATTTGCTGTCTTCCATGCCTCAGGCAATCTCCCTGTTTCGATAGATGTATTGAATATTGTTGTTAGGGGTACACATAGCGCCTCTGCTCCCTCTCTCAATACCCATGGGGAGATGTTATCTGGCCCCATTGCCTTTGAGGTATCTAGCTCACTCAGAAGCCTCTTCACTTCTTCCTCGGTTGTGTGCACTGTGTCCAGCACTTGGTGGTGTGCCCCACCTCTCCGTCTTTCTGGAGTCCCTTCTGTCTCCTCTGTGTGTGTGTGTGTGTGAGATAGTGGAGAGGTATACTGCATGCAAGTAACCATCAGAGGGCATGGTATCAGCCACAAAACCATGAGGGTACGTACCCAACACACAATTCCACCGTAGAGAGAGAGACAAATTCAGTATCACACAATTCTTTATTAACAAAGTTTTGCCCACGCAATAGGCTTTCAGGCAAAAATATATCTATTTGTGACTTAATAAAAGCCCACTGTATGGGTGAAATGCTGTCAACAGAGGTTCCCATTATACTGCATTTGTCTTTTTTCACCATGTCAGTATTTTATACCATATGTCAACAAGGCTCCACTGCAAATTGCCATCAGGCCAAACATTCCCATACTCGCCTAATACTACTGAAACACTCAACTTATAGAAGTCTGTGATCAACAAAGTAGACAGTAAATGAAAAACGTGTGAACTTCAAGTCCATATACCAACATATGAGTGAACTAGCATGCAACCTACCAGTAGATCATGGAGAGGTGCATGACCAGGTGACTGACTCAGTAAAGCTAGGACAAAACCTCTCATTTTTACCTCTATCCAATCATGAAAGAAGCATGTTGTTGGCTGCAGATTCAGGCTCAAGCTCAACTTTCAGCTAAGCAAGAGGAAATGATAAGCAAACAAGTCCCCAGGCACAGCAAGCACACAGGAACAACTCTGTCAGCCTTAATGTCTGTGGCCACCCTGGCAAGGGTAGCTCCAACTATTACAGCAAATATAACATAATCCCACCACCAGTCAATGAGGGTAAATTATTGACATGGGTTGTGAACAGGACCAGATTAAGGGACAACTTGGCCTTGCACTGAGAATTTTCAAGAGGCTTTACAACACACACTAGAATTCAAAATAATAAAACAATGTTATGAATTCATAATTTTATTTTTTTAACACACCAGCAACCTCCCACCCAGGTAGTGTGATAACTAAACTTTTATAAATTTTGAGATACTGTACTTCAAAATGTCTCTGAAAAAAATTGCCTGAATTTTTATGGGGCCTATTCTGGCAGTGGGAGGAGCATCAACTCACTTAGTCTCCTTGATAGGGCCCAGGCTGTGGCACACGTCAAAATGCTTCATGGCCAGTAGCCTCTCAGACTATTAAACATTGTATCAGTGTTCCATATTTATCATCACAGATTTTAAATATAAATAAAATACTATATAGTACAGGGCAGAGGATCTAGTATATAAAGTATATACAAAGTATATATAGTATATATATGTACAGCCTCTCCTCACTTAGCGATGTACTCGTTTACCAGTGACTCGGACTTAAGACGGGCTCTCTGACCAGCATGCATACTTAAATAATGTATATTAGAACTGATTTCCTCTATTCTGTTTATTACAATATACAGTATACTACTGTATAAACATTAAAAAATATACTAAAAATGTTATAAATGGTGCAGAAGTGATATTAAAACAACATCAAAGTTGAGTGACACAAACGCATCACCATTATAGTATGTTCCTTGCTTAGTGATGAATTCATTTACCGACGTGGTCTTAGGAACGGAACTCCATCCTTAAGTGAGGAGAGGCTGTATATATAAAGTACGTATATACAAAGTATACTTTACATATAAAGTATAAAGTACAGTGGACCCCGGTTAACGATATTTTTTCACTCCATAAGTATGTTCAGATGCCAGTACTGACCGAATGTATTCCCATAAGGAATATTGTGAAGTAGATTAGTCCATTTCAGACCCCCAAACATACACGTACAAACGCACTTACATAAATACACTTACATAATTGGTCGCATTCGGAGGTAATCGTTATGCGGGGGTCCACTGTATATATAAAGTACAGTATATGCAAAGTATATATAAAGTACAGCCTCTCCTCGCTTAACGACGGAGTTCCGTTCCCAAGGCCACGTTGGTAAACGAATTCGCCACTAAGTGAGGAGCATACTACAATGATAGTGGGTTTGTATCAACCATCTCTGATATTGTTTTAATGTCACCTTTGCACCATTTATAACATTTCTAGTACATTTTTAAATGTTTATACAGCAGTTTAACCCTTTGGGGGTCGACAGGTCCTCTCAGACTTGTTCTCAGGGTCGGCCAAATTTCAAAAAAAAAAAATTATTTTTTCTTATGAAAAGATAGAGAATCTTTTCCCGATCATAATGACACCAAAAGTATGAAATTTGATGGAAAACTTACGGAATTACGCTCTCATGAAGTTAGCGGTCTCGACGATGTTTACGCCGGTGATTTTGCCCACTTTGAGCCCTATTTTCGGCCAATTCCAGTGTGCTAGTCAACAAAAATCATAACTATTTCGCTAAAACTCCATTTTTTCTATCGAATGAGTACAAGAAACCACCCATTTACCGATTTCAACTATCCAATAAAGTGGTCAGAATTTAGAAATTTTGCCAATTTCACACAAATTTCAAAAGATCCCAATTTCCGAATAGGGCCCAGAACAAACAAGAAAGACATTCCTGGAACTAAAATAACAAGTTCTCTGTTCGTTAGTCACATCCCCAGGCCCCTCTTATATTTCTTTGGCTTTCCACTTTGAATTTTTATTCTTAAAAAAAAAATAAGATTTAATGTTATGCAGACTGTTGCATTAGTGTAGAAATGGTATAAATAATATCAGTGCACTTGTGAAAGAATATTAGACTCACCAGTTGATGTGTATTGGACACGTGGCATGATTTGTTTACTTTTGAACTTCGGTAAAAATCGAACATTTCTGCTACTTTGAGCTCAATTTCAAGGTACTTTTCATTGTAAAACCAGTCAAAATCATCTCAATTTCTGTAATATGTCTTCCATTCTATAAAATGAGACCAAGAAAACTAGAATACAACAATAAATACCATACGAAAATACAGTGCAAAGTCGCTGTTTTAATCAAAAAACATGGTCAAATTTTTTTTTCTCATTACGCACTGTGTGCTGCAGGATTTTTTTTATACTGCGCACATTGACCACATAGATCCATTCTTACATATGTAGGCCTACCAGCTTTCTCTCACTAGATTTGAGGGCGCTAGAATTTAGGCGTACTAGTACGTCAAAAACCCTGGGTTGTAAGACGTACTAGTATAGTGGACCCCCGCATAACGATGGCATCACATAGCGATTATTTCGCATACCGCTTACTTTAATCGCAAAATTTTTGCCGCGCATACCGATTAAAAACCCGCTCACCGATTTTCGTCCGAGACGCGTCCAATGTGCGCCCTCACCCAGCCTCACATGTGCCGCCCGTGCCATTGTTTACCAGCCAGCCTCCGCGCTAACATCCAAGCATACACTCGGAATATTTCGTATTATTACAGTGTTTTCGGTGGTGTTTCTGGAAAATAAGTGACCATGGGCCCCAAGAAAGCTTCTAGTGCCAACCGTACACCAATAAGGGTAAGGATACCCATTGAAATGAAGAAAGAGATCATTGATAAGTATGAAAGTGGAGTGCGTATTGCCGACCTAGTCAAGTTGTACAAGAAACCCCAATCAACCATCGCTACTATTGTGGGCACCAAAAAGACAATCAAGGAAGCTGTTGTTGCCAAGGTTTAACTGTGTTTTCGAAACAAAGATCGCAAGTGATGGAAGATGTTGAGAGGACTCTTATTGGTGTGGATAAATGAAAAACAGCTAGCAGGAGATAGCGTCTCTCAAGCGATCATATGTGAAAAGGCTAGGAAGTTGCATGAGGATTTAATTAAAAAAAGGCCTGCAACTAGTGATGATGTGAGTGAATTTAAGGCCAGCAAAGGTTGGTTTGAGAGATTTAAGAAGCGTAGTGGCATCCATAGTGTGATAAGGCAGGGTGAGGCTGCCAGTTCGGACCACAAAGCAGCTGAAAAATATGTGCAGGAATTCAAGGAGTATATAGAAACTGAAGGACTGAAACCTGAACAAGTGTTTAATTGTGATGAAACAGGCCTGTTCTGGAAGAAAAAATGCCAAGCAGGACCTACATTCTCAGGAGGAAAAGGCACTCCCAGGACATAAGCCTATGAAAGACAGGCTTACTCTTCTCATGTGTGCCAATGCTACTGGTGATTGCAAAGTGAAGCCTTTATTAGTGTATCACTCTGAAACTCCCAGAGCGTTCAGGCAAAAGAATGTCCTCAAGGATAATTTGTGTGTGCTGTGGAGGGCAAACAGTAAGGCATGGGTCACTAGGGAATTTTTCTAAAAATGGTTACACCATGAAATTTGCCCCAATGTGAAAGATTTACCTAACTGAAAAGAAATTAGAACTTAAGTGCCTCCTGGTGTTAGACAATGCCCCTGGTCATCCTACAGACGTGGCAGAGCGACTTTATGGGGACATGAAATTCATTAACATCAAGTTTTTGCCTCCTAATACCACTCCTCTCCTGCAGCCCATGGACCAGCAGGTTATTTCCAACTTCAAGAAACTGTACACAAAAGCTCTGTTTGAAAGGTGCTTTGTAATGACCTCAAAAAACTCAACTGACTCTAAGAGAGTTTTGGAGAGATCACTTTAATATCCTCAATTGTGTAAACCTTATAGGTAAGGCTTGGGAGGAAGTGACTAAGAGGACCTTGAACTCTGCTTGGAAGAAACTGTGGCCAGAATGTGTAGACAAAAGGGATTTTGAAGGGTTTGAGGCAAACCCCTGAGAGGATTATGCCAGTTGAGGAATCCATTGTGGCATTGGGAAAGTCCTTGGGGTTGGAGGTTAGTGGGGAGGATGTGGAAGAGTTGGTGGAGGAGGACAATGAAGAACTAACCACTGATGAGCTGATAGATCAACTTCAAGAGCAAGAGGCCAGACCTGGGGAAACTGGTTCAGAGGAGGGGAGGAGAAATTGAAAAAGTTGCCTACTACAAAGATAAAGGAAATCTGTGCAAAGTGGCTTGAAGTGCAAACCTTCATGGATGAAAATCACCCTCACACAGCTATTGAAAAGCCGTGCTGGTGACTATTACACTGACAATGTTGTGAAACACTTTAGGGAAGTGATAAAGGAACGAGAGGTACAGGCCACTATGGACAGATATCTTGTGCGAAAGAAGTCCAGTGACTCTGAAGCTGGCCTAGTGGCATTAAAAAAAGAAGGGAAGTAACCCAGAAAAGGACTTACTACCTCAAGTCCTAATGGAAGGGGATTCCCCTTCTAAACACTAACACACTCTCTCCCCTCCTCCCATCCCATCAATCATCACCAGATCTTCAATAAAAGTAAGTGTCATGTAAGTGTGCATGCCTTTTTCAGTTTGTGTGTATTAAAATTAATATTTCATGTGGTAAAAAAATTTTTTTTTTCATACTTTTGGGTGTCTTGCACGGATTAATTTTATTTCCATTATTTCTTATGGGGAAAATTCATTCACATAACGATTATTTCGCATAACAATTACCCCTCTTGCACGGATTAAAATCGTTAACCGGGGGTCCACTGTACGTCCGAAACCCCCAAAGGGTTAATGCATATTAAAATAAACAGAATAGAGGAATTCAGTTCTAATATATGTACATTATTTAGGTATGCATACTGATCAGAGAGCCCGTCATAAGTCTGAGTTGTCAATAAACGAGTACGTCGCTAAGTGAGAAGAGGCTGTATATACAAAGTAGTATATACAAAAGCTATCTCAAGTCTACAGCTTTTACATCAGTGTTCACATATTTTGACATTAAAATTATATTTCATCTCTCAATTTGTTCAAGTCATATTGCATGTCAAGTAAGTAAGTAAGTTTATTCAGGTATACACAAATATTATATAAAGTATTATATAGTAATGAGCTGCATAACAATGTGGATGAGCAGAAATTTTTATACAAGTCATCATCACACTCTGCAAGACTTGTAAAATAAATATGGCATTACACAAACTCAGACTCAAACTGGTAAATGCATGAATCTTCTGAACATCTACACATGTTCTCTGTCTGCTACAGGTGTTCACTACTTGCCAACTGTTGATCAAAATACCCAGGTTCAAAAAGATGCATCTTGCCTCTCTTGAGGCACCCTGAAGATCTTCATTATACAATGTTCTAAACTATCTACCCTACCACAAGCAATGGCAATATGTTAACCCTCCCCACAACATGACCTGAAGGAATTCCTTACATAACTAAAAATATTCATCACTGACACTTCTTAACCTTACGATGTTTACCAACACCAAAAACTGTCTTGATGTTCAATATCTGCTTACATTTACCAACCACGTGTGGGTCTCCACTCTTCTACCACGGTGTCGCCTTCGACCACATAATACACAGAGTGCATGGCTGCTGTGGCGCATGACTGAGGAGGTTACACATATCCAGTTATAAGTAATACAGTACAAACTATGCTGAATATTTGCCAAAATGAATCATTGATAAAACATGCAAATATAATTAATCTTAACAAAGCCACTAAAACAACAGTACAAATATGTACAAATTTATATTAGTACAGTGGAACCCCGAGTTTTGAACTGCTCCCAACTCGACCAATTATGCAAGTGTATTTTTGTAAGTGCTTTTGTAAGTGTATTTTTGGGGGTCTGAAACGGACTAATCTAATTTACATTATTCCTTATGGGAATAAATTTGTTTGGTAATGGCACTCGAACAGCCTTCTGGAATGAAGGAAGTTCGAAACTCGGGGTTCCATTGTATTTTCAAAATATAAATTCAAAGTGGAAGTGGGAAATATGGTGCCTGCACTCTTGAGGGGTGGAGATGTTGCAGTTCAGATTCATATTAATTGTAATATCTGTGCATGTCTGGCTAGAAAGCTATTGAATGAATGATGGTGAATGTGTTTCCTTGGTGGGAGAAGGCTGGTGCATTATAAAAATAAAAAAAATTCTTATACAGAGAAATATGTTTATTGTATTTACTGATACTTAAGAAGGGCTTATTGTGCTCTGAGCACCTCTGCAAAAACAGTGATTATGTTTGAGTGAGGTGAAAGTGTTGAATGATGATGAAAGTATTTTCTTTTTGGGGATTTTCTTTCTTTTTGGGTCACCCTGCCTCGGTGGGAGACGGTCGACTTGTTAAAACCTGCCTCGGTGGGAGACGGTCGACTTGTTAAAAAAAAAAAAAAAAAGTTGGGTTGTAAATAAAATGAATGTTTCTGTGCTATTGAGAAGTGTGGGTTCAAAAGATAATAATTCTGATATAAAAGGGTAAGTAGTTACAATTAGTTTGCAAATGGTACAATGCTATTGGGACACTTAGAAAAGAAGCTACAGAAATTGAGTAAGACTAAAAAGGCACAATACCATGATTGGAACAATACACAAATAGCCTGCCCAAAAGAGAATGAAACATATAATAATGGTCCAACTTAGTTGGACCCTCTCAAATTCATCCACCAACCTTTGCAACTTCTCTTTAGAATCTCCCAACAGCACAGTGTCATCAGCAAAAAAAAGTCACTATGACAACTCCCACACCCTAGAATTCACTTCTTTTGCAACCCCATCTATAAATATATTAAACTACCATGGTGACCACACAGTTTCTTGTCTAAGGCCTATTTTTACTGTATATACATATACTAAGGTTGGAGGGAGGGGGTAAAGGAGGTTTTGTGGGTGAGGGGCTTGGACTTCCAGAAAGCGTGCATGAGCGTGTTAGATAGGAGTGAATGGAAACGAATGGTATTTAGGACCTGACGAGCTGTTGGAGTGTGAGCAGGGTAATATTTAGTGAAGGGATTCAGGGAAACCAGTTATTTTTATATAGCCAGACTTGAGTCCTGGAAATGGGAAGTACAATGCCTGCACTTTAAAGGAGGGGTTTGGGATATTGGCAGTTTGGAGGGGTATGTTGTGTATCATTATACATATCTGCTTCTAAACTGTTGTATTCTGAGCATCTCTGCAAAAACAGTGATTATGTGTGAATGAGGTGAAAGTGTTGAATGATTATGAAAGTATTTTTTGGGGGGGATTTCTTTCTTTTTGAGTCACCCTGCTTCAGTGGGAGACAGCCGATTTGTTAAAAAAAAAAAAAATACATATACTATACATTTACGTTAGAATTACCAAAATTTAAGAGCTAGAGAGATTCTTGCCCTGGATAGAAATAGCAATAGAGGAATACAAAGTCAAGATACCTGTATTTTCATTAATACATTACAGAAAAACATCAATTAAAACATGGGTTACATTCCTGAAAATCAAGACTAATCAAAGAGTTAAATGATACAAAGAACTTAGGGAAAAAGTATGGCTATGTTTCATATACTTCCCAATCTGCCAAACAAACTTAAAAAAAATTCTACTACAGTAATTTAACTTACCACACATTCCATTTGTTGTTGCTTGTTGATATGGAATTGCATGCAGAAGGCTGACGTGGCAATGCTGGACCGAGGTAGATGACTGTGTTTCTTAAGTAATGTTGTTGTGAATAGCTCAGGTTCTTGTGTTTAGGTGGATGCTGAGTTGTCAGTACGTAGTTGGTTATACCAGAGTGCCTGTTTTACTCTACAATATATCCTTGACTTAACAGACTAATAGAAGTGGGTGGATAGAGAGACGAGTGTTTTGCCATAATTGTAACAATTCTGTAACCAACAGACTTTGAATGTTGTTTCTTAATCACATGGGCATGTGGATTTTGTCCTGTGTTTCCAAAGACTTTAAACTGACGGTTTACTGCTTGCTAATGTAAATTTTTGATGACATATGCTTCTAACATAGCTCTGTCTCATTATCATTAAGCGCTCCCTCAGGACTGCAACCATTCTCCAAAATAATTTGTGCAAATCAAGTAGGAAAATTTCCCACAGCAGCATGATCAGCTGGTGAACTCACCATTATACTTTATTTTTAAAGCTGACAGCCTTTTAGTACTTTTATATCATTCAGTACTAAATGTACTCCATTACAGAAGGATCTCTTTCTTACACACACTTTTACAGTAGGATAGGGCTTTGTGCCTTATAATGTGATCATTAAGCATGGTCCCTTTCCTTGTTATCTCCTCTTATTTAGAAGAAGGTCGATGTGGCCCTGCTGGGCTGACGTGGATGGCTGTTCCTTAATGTTGTTTGTCATTCTTTTCAGTATATTATTATCTGCAATGTTGACTGCACAAATTCTCATTTTCAAAATCAAATCAAATCAAAATGTTTATTTCCTTGTAAAGCTTACAATGTGTGGTTTACATGTTATAAAATATTAATTACATAAAAGGTCACTAGTATACCTAGGCATTTCGGGCAGACTAATACTAATTCTTACTCTATATTGATATAGGTTATGTAACAGTACATTTGAACATACATTATTAGATAAACACATAATTAGATACATACCTAATTAGGCACATACACATAATTAGATACATACCTAATTAGGCATACCTAATTAGATTACAATACTGAGGTAGTACAAATCATATAATAATATCACAAATGGTAAATTTAGTATTGAGATGGGATTTGTTTGTTTCTATTAAAGCTCATATATTATAAGCATATCTTAGGTAGACTTAGGACTAACTTAAGATTTAATAGGCAATAGTTATATTAGGAATTTTATGTTTACAGTCGTTTGGATGAGTGTAAGTGTAAATTAGGCAGAATTACAGATAACAAGAGTAGGACTATTATTGTTTTGGATGTGTTCGTGATACAAAAAAAAAAAAATTAGGTGATTTTCATTTGGTTATCTAATGATGGGGTGTGTTAGGGAAATAAGATGTTTTTTAATGGTAGTTTTGAAAATGGTGGTCGAGTCTGCAGTTCTAAAGTTTTCAGGCAGGGAGTTCCAGACTTTTGGCATTTTTATGTACAACAAATTTTTGTAGAGGTTTAGCTGGACACAAGGAATGTCATAGAGGTTTTTGTGTCTGGTATGTCTATGGGTGCTGTTGCAACTATCAAGAAAGTGTTTTAGTTCAGGGTCAATATTAGAATTCATGGTTCTGTAAATGTAGGTTGCACAGTAGTATGGGGGTGTGTTGCTTAGGATTGGATTGCGTGATAATTCTTATTACGGCTTTATGTTGGGTTATTATTGGCTTAAGGTGGGTTGCTGCTGTTGAACTCCAGGCACAAATAGCAGAGGTGAGGTAGGGATAGATGAGTGAATAGTAGAGTGTGAGTAGGGCTGATTGTAGTACGTAGTAACGTATCTTAGAGAGGATCCCAACCGTTTTGATACTTTTTTTGTTACGCGTTGGACATGGGTGCTGAATTTCAGGTTTCTGTCAAGGTGTAGGCCCAGAAATTTGCCCTCATTATGTTTAGCAATAAGAGTGTTGTCAATCATAATGTTCAGTTGTGCAACACTTGCTCTGTTACAAAACATAATATAGAAAGTTTTGTCAGCATTAAGTGTAAGTTTATTGGCAGTCATCCAGGTCAATATTTTTAGTAGCTCTTCGTTAACAATGGTGTTGAGTGAGGCAAGATTTGGGTTGGAGATGACATAAGTCATGTTGTCAGCAAAGAGAATACTGTTTCTAATTATACAAAAGGATGATTCTCTCAGAGCAAAAGAATGGGCAGTTTAAATCACATATGCACAGGATGTCTAAAACTTCCACTCTCCTGGGACCTCCAGCATCACTAGTATTCCTCTTGGGTGTCATGGTTAATATCCAGAGAAGAATTGGGGTGATAAAATCTCTCCTTCCTACACAAACCACCCATAAAGCATGGGTGGTTTGTGCAGGAAGGAGAGGAGCTGCCCCTCTCCAAACATTAGACTCATAGGCTAAATATATTGCAGGGTACAAAACCCACAATGTGAACTATCAATAATTTGAGCAGAAATTTATCTTTCTGCCCTTCATTAAGTGTAATAGCAAGTGTTTTTACATGTTATGATTTCTTGGCTGCATTTTTTCCAGTTATTACTGCATTTTTCCATAATTCTTACAACATTTTTTTCAACAGTTGTTAGACAAAACTTGCACAGCCCAATTTAGCATTAATCAATGGTTCAAATGTTCAAAGGACATAGCACTTTCACAACACATGTACTTTCAACATTAACCAGCGTCTGAGAGAGCCAGTATTATACTCCAACCTTGCATTATTTTTATCCATAGTCACAGTCACATCCCACAAAGAGAAGGCTTAAAAAGGAGGTGGAGCTTTCTGTGGTAAAAAGCTATCAATAAGTTACCTAATCCTTAAAATATTATATGAGACCAAGAAGACAAATCAGTAGGAGACTGAGAAATGAACATACATGCCATGGAAGAATGTAGAGGAGGGAGTTAACTGGGTAGAGCTATAGTCCAGCTTGCCCTCCAATGATTCCACGAAGCCAATCTCTTGTGTCATTTTGCACAACCTGGTTCACAGAAAAAGACAATATTTTACATGAATATACTGTACTGTACACTGCAGTATATGATTTTTTTTTTAATAGTGGTACTAACTGCTTACCTGTGGCTAGCTCAAGATATTTCTTCTACTATCGCAGCTCAGCCTGATAAGGTTTCTTATTGACTAACAAATTAGGAGGCTCATATCTTAATTGTTGAGCCTTTAGTTTACAACAAAAGAACCTGGGTTGAATCCTGGGGTTGTTGGAGATATTAGATGTGTTTCCCTACACCTGATACCCCATTCACCTAGCAGTAAATATGTACAATACCTGAGTTTTAGCTAAATGTTGCAGATTGTATCCCATGGGGTAACAGGATAACTTTGGGATGGCTGGGCTTTGAAATGAGCTCAGGTGGTGGAAAAGCTCTTAGCCTGCATAATTAAACAATGTTTAAAAGAAAATAATCCAAGCTGCTATTTCTTGCAGCCATAAAATTCATCTCCATGGAGAAGTGGAACAGAATTCTTCCTCCGTAAGCCATGCATGTCATAAGAGGCAACTAAAATGCCAGGAGCAAGGGACTAATAACCCCTTCTCCAGTATAAAATATTAAATTGAAAAAGAGAAACTTTTGTTTTTCTTTTGGGCCACCCTCCTTCAGCGGGATATGGCTGGTTTGTTGAAAGAAGAAGAAGAATACAGGAGGGCCCCACTTATCCAGTAGGTTATGTTTTGGGGTACTGCTGTAGAGTGAAGATCTTTGTAAAGTGAAACATAGCCTTTTTTCACTTTCAAATGCATATAAAAGCCTGATAAATGAGCAACAGAGCTAGGCTTAAAAAATACATATACAATACACACATTACAGTGGACCCTCAATTAATGCCTCTAATCCATTCCAGAGAGCTAGCCTTTAACTGATTTAGCCTTTAACCAGATTAATTTTCCCCATAAGAAATAATGGAAATCCAATTAATCCATTCCAGACACCCAAAAGTATTAAACTAAATTTTTTTTTACATGAAATAAACATTTCCCTACACAGCAACGAATGATACATGCAAAATAAACAATAATTAAATGCCACTTACTTTTATTGTGGAGTTGTTGATGAGTGATGTGCCAGCAGCAGGGGAGATTCAAGTTTCCTACTGTTTGGAAGGGAAATCCCCTTCCACAAAGACTTCAGGTAACAAGTCCTTTCTGGGGTTACCTCCCTTCTTGGTTTTTTAATGCCACTAGGACCAGCTTGAGAATCACTGGACCCCTGTCTCACCAAAAATCTTTCCAGAGAGCTGTTTCTCACGTGCCCTTAGGATTTCCCTAAAATAGGACATAAGTGTGTCACTGTACATGTTGCCAATATGGCTTGCAACAGTTGTGACAGGATAAAATTCATCCATAAATTTGTAAACATGCACACATTTCCTTAATCCCTGACGAAGGCAACTTCCTCCATCTCTCTTCCTCCTGCTCTGAAGCACATTCCTGAGCTGTGATCTGTTGCTGTTGCACATCAAGCTCTTGCAGGTCTGCAGTGGTTAGTTTCATCGTCGTTCTGCACCAACTCTTCCACATCCTCACCACAAACCTCCACCCCCATCGACTTCCCCAATGACACAATAGCTTCCACTACTGGCCTAGGCTCCTGAGGGTTAGCCCTAAACCCTTCAAAATCCCTCTCTGTACACACTGTGGCCACAGTTTCCTCCAAGCAAGTTCAAAATCCTGCCAGTCACTCCCTCCCAAGCCTTACATATAAGGTTTAATGCGAATGAGGATACTGAAGTGATTTTCCAAAACTCTCTTAGGGTCAGTTCAGTGTCTGAGGTCACTTCAAAACACTTTTGAAACACTGCTTTTGTGTAGAGTTTCTTGAAGTTTGAAATGACCTGCTGGTCCATGGGCTAGAGGAGAGGAATTGTATTAGGAGGCAAAAATTTAACTTTAACAAAGCTAAACTGCCCTGCAATTTGCTCTTGCAAGTCATGAGGATGAGCAGCAGCATTGTCCATTACCAGGAGGCACTTGAGTGACAATTTCTTTTCCAGGAGGTAATTTTTCACAGTGGGGCCTAACAAACCATAAAACCAGTCCATGAAAATTTCCCTAATGACCCATGCCTTAGTGTTTGATCTCCACATCACACACAAATTACCCTTGATGATATTGTTTTTCTTGAACACTCTGGGAGTTTCATTGATACACCACTAAAGGCTTCACTTTGCAATCACCACTAGCATTACTACACAACATTAATGTCAGCCCTTCTTTCATAGGCTATGTCCTGGGAGTGCCTTTTCCTCCTGAGTAATGTAGGTCCTGTTTGGCATTTTCTTCCAAAACAGGCCTGTTTCGTCACAATTAAACACCTGTTCGGGTTTTAAGTTTGCAGTCTCTATGTACTCCTTAAAGTCCTGCACATATTTTTCAGCTGCTTTTTTGTTTGAACTGGCAGCCTCGCCATGCCTTATTACACTGTGTATGCCACTACAATTCTTAAATCTCTCAAACCAGCCTTTGCTGGCCTTAAATTCATCAGCAGCAGCACTATTTGGAGGCATTTTCTTAATGAGATCATCATGCAACTGCCTTGCCTTTTCACATATTATTGACTGAGATATACTATCCCCTGATAATTGTTTCTCGTTTACCCACACCAATAACAGTCTCTCTACCTCTTCAATTATTTGCGGTCTCCATTTTGAAAACAAACTTGCACCTTTTGCAACAACAGCTTCCTTGACTGCCTTTCTGTTCGCCAAGATAGTACTGATGGTTGAATTGGGTTTGTTGTATAGCCTTTCCAACTCGGACATACGCACTCCACCTTCGTATTTTTCAATTATCTCTTTCTTCATTTCCATCGTAATTCTCACCCTTTTTAACACATGCTTGGCACCAGAAGCTTTCTTGGGGCCCATTGTGGCTTATTTAGCAGTTACAAGCACTAAAAACAGTGGAATAATCCAAAATATCCAGGAGGTACACGTGGAATCGACCGCAACAGCTTGTAAACAATGGTACACCAAGTCTTGGAGTGGCTGGGCCCGCTCAGGCCACGCTTCCACTGCATGGACACGTTCCGGACGAATGCTGTTAGACAACTTTTTCGCCGTTGGTAGAGCCATTTTGTTTTATGCCAAAGAGCACCGTAAGACAAATTTGCCATTACTTGATGCCGCCGTTGGGTGGGGGTCCACTGTATGTATGTATGTATGTATGTATGTATGTATGTATGTATGTATGTATGTATGTATGTATGTATGTATGAATGTATGTATGTATGTATGTATGTATGTATGTATGTATGTATGTATGTATTCTTCTTTCAATGTACCAGCCATATCCCACCAAGGCGGGGTGGCCCAAAAGGAAAAACGAAAGTTTCTCCGTTCAAATTTAGTAATATATACAGGAGAAGGGGGTTACTAGCCCCTTGCTCCCGGCATTTTAGTCGCCTCTTACAACACGCATGGCTTACGGAGGAAGAATTCTCTTCCACTTCCCCATGGAGATAAGAGGAAATAAACAAGAACAAGAACTAGTAAGAAAATAGAAGAAAACCCAGAGGGGTGTGTATATATGTGCTTGTACATGTATGTGTAGTGTGACCTAAGCGAAGTAGAAGTAGCAAGACGTACCTGAAATCTTGCATGTTTATGAGACAAACAAAAGACACCAGCAATCCTACCATCATGTAAAACAATTACAGGTTTTCGTTGTACACTCACTTGGCAGGACGGTAGTACCTCCCTGGGCGGTTGCTGTTTACCAACGTACTACCTAGGATATGTATATATATATTTATTTATTTATTTATTTTCGACAAGTCAGCCATCTCCTACCAAGGCAGGGTGACCCAAACAGAAAGAAAATCCCCAAAAAGAAAATACTTTCATCATCATTCAACACTTTCACCTCACTCATACATAATCACTATCTTTGGAGAGGCACTCAGATATGACAGTTTAAAAGTCAACCTCCAAACTGCCAATATCCCAAACCCCCTCCTTTAAAGTGCAGGCATTGCACTTCCCATTCCAGGACTCAAATCCGGGTAACTGGTTTCCCTGAATCCCTTCACAAAATACTGCGTGTGTAGCAACCTAAGTGTAAGTAGAAGAAGCAAGATGTACCTGAAATCTTGAGTCTACGAGACAGAAAAAAGACACTAGCAATTTTACTATCATGTAAAATAATTACAGATTTCCATTTTACACTCACTTGGCAGGACAGTATCACCTCTTTGGGTGGTTGCTGTCTACCAGCCTACTACTTAGAATTAATACTTATGTGATCTTTTATTTTTAAAAGGGTGTACTGGTCAACCAGTGGAAGGCCTCAGTCATAAAAATCCTAATCATATATTTTTCAGAGAAAATACATTTGTTACAAAGATTTCCTACATGGAAAAATCCAGAGTTATGCAAAGCATTCCAGTTAGTGGTCATCATAACTAAAACATGTGAGAGGAAGCACTTGTCCTGGTTCATAACTAATAAAATACCCCCACCATGGGTAACACTGAGCTGGGGTCATTCAGCACTGCACACCAGAGGTAAATATAGTGATGGGTATGTTGAGGTTAAGAAAGCCATCAGAAAAAACATTAGGTCTAAGATGTGTTTTGTTGATGAAGGAAATAGTCTCAGATTATTTTTTACATTTGAGACCACGTGGTCTCATGACTGCCGTACCTTTAACCACTTGCATACAACTTTTAGAAATCAGTGAAAAGTGATAATAATTGCAATTTTTTTTGTGGTGATATTATACTGTAAAATAATATTAATGTTATCACTGCTATTATTTCTTAGTTTATGAGCTTTGTAATAGTTTTTGGGTAATTACTGAAGTATTTTAGTACTAGTGTGACCCGTTTAACCCTTTGAGGGTCCATCCTGTAGTTCTATGACTCTGAAGTCAGGGTCTAAGTCGTAGTACTACATCATGAGCTCAGCTCACTCAGATAAGCTGTGAGCAGTAAATTTGGGCATAGATATGAGAGAATACATCTATGTGGTATGTGTGCACCACATAAAACAAATCCTGCAGCATGCAGTGCATAATGCAAAAAAACTGTGACTGTGTTTTTGGATTAAAACAGGGAATTCGCAGTGCATTTTCATATGGTTTTCACAGTTGTAATCACAGTTTCTTGGTCTCATTTGATAGAATGGAAGATATATTACAGAAATAGAGATGATTTTGATTGGTTTTCGTAACAAAAATAGCTAGAAATTAAGCTCAGAAGAGTGGAAATGTTCGATTTTTGCCAATGTTCAAGAGTAAACAAATCACATCACTCAACCAATATAAGTCAGTTGGTGGGTCTAATGTGCATTCACAAATGCACTGATATTATTTATATAATTATTACAATATTGCATAACAGTAAACCTGTTTTTTTTTTGGATGTGAATAAAAATTCTTCATGTGAATAAAAAATCAAAATGAAATTCATCTGTAAAGCCTGGAAACATAACTGACAAACAGAGGAAATGTTATTTTAGTACCAGGAATGCCTGCATTGTTTATTCTGAACCCTATTTTGAAACTGGAATATTCTGAACTTTGTGTGAAACTGGCTAAATTACCAATTTCCGATCACTTTATTGGGTAGTTGAAATAGTTGATTGGGCAATTTCTTGTGCTCAGCAGATAAAATGGAACACATACTAGCAAATTAGCTAAGAATTTGATCTAATGGAACAATGTAATTGGTTGAAAATAGGACTCAAAGTGGGTAAAATCGCCGATGCGTAAATATTGCTGACACAGCAAATTTCGTGGGAGCGTAATTTTGTCAACTTTTTATCAAATTTCATACTTTTAGTTTTATTACCTTCAGAAAAAGATTCTCTACCATTTTATAAGTAATAATAATAAATTTTTGGGGGGGGAAAACTGTTGGATCCTATGGGGAATTTTCAGACTGGGGGTCTGGACCCTCAAAGGGTTAATTTACCAAATATGTTTTTAGGAATAAGGAGAGATTTAATGCAGTATGATTCACTAATTATACACTATGTAGCATCACAACATTTGGGATATAAATGCCAATACTGCTATACAGGACGATTTTTTAAAGAAAAAACAAAGTCTAGAAACATACTTGAGGTTGGGATGGCCACGGATGACACCGTAGCCACTTGCCATTTCACCGTACCCTTGCTTTGTGAGGCCAGTGAAACCACAGTCTATTAACATCTGAAAATAATTATTATTAGTAGGTTGGTAGACAGCAACAACCCAGGGAAGTACTACCGTCCTGCCAAGTGAGTGTAAAACGAAAGCCTGTAATTGTTTTAAATGATGGTAGGATTGCTGGTGTCTTTTGTCTGTCTCATAAATATGCAAGATTACAGGTATGTCTTGCTACTTCTACTTACACTTAGGTCACACTACACATACATGTACACGTTTATTTATACACACTCATCTGAGTTTTCTTTGATTTTATCTTAATAGTTCTTGGTCTTATTACTTTTCCTTTTATATCCATGGGGAAGTGGAATAAGAATCTCTCCTCCATAAGCCATGCGTGTTGTAAAAGTCAACTAAAATGCCGGGAACAATGGGCTAGTAACCCCTTTTCCTGTAAAGATTACTAAAAAGAATAAGAAGAAGAAAATTGTCAAAGTGGGAAGTCTGAATGTGCGTGGATTGTTGTGCAGATGATAAGAAAGAGATGATTGTGGAAGTTATGAATTGAGAAGAAGCTGGATGTCCTGGCTTTAAGTGAAACAAAGCTGAAGGGGGGGGAGAGTTTCAATGGAGAGGAATAAATGGGATTAGGTCAGGGGTTTCAAATAGAGTTAGAGCTAAAGAAGGGAGTAGCAATAATGTTGAAGGATAAGCATGGCAGGAAAAGAGGGACTATAAATGTATTAATTAAAGGGATTATGGGGAGTAAAATAAAGATTGGATTGAAAAGTGGTTATAATAAGCGTGCATGCACCTGGAGAAGAGAGAAGTGTAGAGGAGAGAGAGAGATTTGGAATGTTGAGTGAATGCGTGGGGAGTTGGAGTTTTGAATCAAAGTGTGAGAGTAAAAGGTGGTTGGGGATTTCAATGCAAAAGTGGGTAAAAATGTTATGGAGGCAGTAGTAGGTAAATCTGGGGTGCCAGGGAAAATGTAAATGGAGAGCCTTTAATTGAGCTATGTGTAAAAGAGATTTGGAAATAAGTAATACATATTTTATGAAAAAGTGGATAAATAAATTACAAGGTATGATGTAGCATGTAATGAAAGTAGTTTATTAGATTATGTATTGGTGGATAAAAGGTTGATGGGTAGGCTCCAGGATGTACATGTTTATAGAGGGCAACTGATATATCAATCATTATTTAGTTTTAGCTACAGTTAAGAGTAAGAGGTAGATGGGAAAAGAGGAAGGGGGCAACAACAAGTAAGAGGGAGGTGAAAGTGTATAAACTAAGGGAGGAGGAAGTTCGGGTGAGATATAACGACTATTGGCAGAAAGGTGGGGTAGTGCAATGATGAGTATGGGGGGGGGGGGTTGATGAGGGTTGGAATAGTTTTAAAAAATGCAGTATTAGAATGTGGGCAGAAGTTTTTCGGTTATAGAAGGGTGGGGGCAGGAGGGAAAAAGGAGTGATTGGTGGAAAAGATGAAGTAAAGGGTTGATAAAAGAGAAAAAGGTAGCTTATGAGAGGTTTTTACAAAGCAGAAGTGTTAAAGAAGAGCAGAGTATATGGAGAGTAAAAGAAAGGTGAAGAGAGTGGTGAAGAGTGCAAAAGGAAACAGATTAGAGTGGGAGAGGCACTGTCAAGAAAATTAATGAAAATAAGAAAAAATTTTGAGTGAGTTAAACAAGTTAAGAAAGCCTAGGAAAGTATGGATTGTTAGTTAAAAACAAGTAGGGGAGTTAGTAGATGGGGAGATGGAGGTATTAGGTAGATGGCGAGAATATTTTGAGGAGCTTTTAAATGTTAAGGAAGAAAGAGAGGCGGGAATTTCATGCACTGGTCAGGGAGGAAACCGTCCCTTTTTGGAGTGAAGAAGAGCAGAATGTAAGTGTGGGGGAGGTACCCTGAGGCATTACGTAGAATGAAAGGGGGTAAAAGCAGCTGGAGCTGATGGATCATGACAGAAATGTTAAAAGCAGGGGGGATAATTTGGAGGGTTGGACTTTTTTTTAAAAAATGTATAAAAGAGGGAAGGTCCCTAGGGATTGGGGGAGGATGTTTCCCTTTATATAAAGGGAAAGGGGACAAAAGAGTTGTAAAAATTATAGGGGAAAAAGTTTACTGAATATCCCAGGAAAAGTGCACGGTAGGGTTATTTTAAAAGAATTAGGGAAAAGACGAATGTGGATTGAGGAGAAAAGGAGGTTTCAGAGGGGGTGGGGGATGTGTGATCAAGTGTTTAATTGAAGCATTAGTAAACAGTTTTTGAAAGGGGGGGAAAGTTTTTATTGCTTTATGGATTTAGAAAAAAAAAGGGGGTAGAGGGATGGGGGAATTTTTTAAAAGGAATAAAATTTTTGTTATTAACCCCTTTTGGTTTTTAGAAAAAGCTTAGAGGTTTTTGAAGTAATATTCCCCTAATTTGGGGTTAAAAAATGGGAGAAATGGGGGCCCAAATTTAAGGGGGTTGGGGTTTTTTACCACATAAAAAAATAGGAAAATTCGTAATGGGAAAAAAAAAATTATTGTTTTTTTAAAAAACCCCTTTGAGGGTATTTTTTTTTTGGTGTATTTGGTTTATGGGCTTTGGGAAAAATGGCTTTAAAAAATGGTTATTTTCATTACTTTTCAAAAACTTTGAAAAGGGGGAAAAAAAAACGGAAATGTTCGTTTTTTCCCAATTTTTTTTCAAGAGTAAAAAAAACCAACACCCCCAATGTCCAATACACTCAACTGGGGTCTAATATTCTTTCACTAGGGGCACTGATTTTATTTATCCATTTTTACAAAAAAGCAGTCGTCGAAATAAAAAGTAAATTTTGTTTTTTTTTTGTATAAATAAAAATCAAAATAGAAAGCAATAATAATAAAAAGGGGGGTTTAGAGATGTGATTTAACCCGAACAGAGCATGTTTTTTTTTGTGCCACGAATTTCACCTTGTTTTTTCTGGACCCTATTTTAAATTTTGGAATTTTTTTTAATTTTGCTAAAATTTTGGCCAAATTGCCAATTTCTGACCACCATATTGGGTAGCCCAAATTAGAAAAATGGGGGGTTTTTGTACTCAGCTGATAGAAAAAAATGGATTTCCCTAAAAAAATGCTTTTGATTTGGGCCCAACTGGAACAAGGAAATTTGGGCTGAAAATTGGGCTAAAAGTCGGCGAAATCGCCGAAAACGCATATTCGCCGAGCCCGCAAATTTTCGGGGGAAAGCAAAATTTTCCCACGAGTTTTTCGACCAAATTTCGAATTTTTGGTGCATTACCATCGGGAAAAGATTCTCTTCATTTCATAAAAAAAATAATTTTTTTTTTTTTTAAAAAATTTGAGCGACATAGAATACAGTTTTTGAAGGGGCCCCGAAAAATCAAAGGGGTTTAAAAACTGTAAAGGTTTTTTAAGGGAAATAGGGTCAGGTTTTGGGTGGGGTAGAAGAGAGGGAGAACTTTTCCCCCAGTAAAAGTAGGTCTTTTAAAAGGGGTGTGTAATTCAAACCAAAGTGTTCAACCCCTGAAAGGGTTTTTCAAGTATGTAAATATAAATATTAACCTTTTAAATAAAAATTTTTTTATTGCTTTTTTTTTTACGATAATACTAAAATCGAAATGTAAAATTTCTTTAAAATTGTTTTTTTTGACTTTGCTTCCTTTGGTTAGGGAAAAAGGGTGTTTAAAATATTTTGTGCTCAGTTTTAAGTCTTGGGAAATTTTCTAACACTGTAATTAATTTCCCTTTTGGCTCGTTTGAACCCCCCGGGTTTCTGTTTTTTGAGCTGCAAACTGTCCACGGACTAAACACGGGGTCGAAGGGGGGGGGGGTCCTCACCTCGCCTGAAGAAAACCAGTTTTGGGCCCAGAAATCCTTGGTGGGTTTGGGCAATTTTCTGTCCCCATTATTCTTTTTTAGTTTTTGTAGAACTCGTCAAAAAGAACATTGTAAGACTTAGTGATTTTTGACGTTACTGAGGTTGTGTGTCGCAAGACACTCTAGCAACTCAGGCCGAGCTGTAGCTCTGACCAACTTGTACTGGTATCTTGTTTACACGGTCGGGGATTTCTTATGCTAAACTTAGATTCAGTATATGGGAGTTGTGTGATTTTTTGTGGAGGACTCTGATGGTCCCTACTTAGTGTCTTATATTATCTCCTTGTTCCGTTTCTGGTCGCATTGCTTTTTAAATATTGCTTTTGGGGGTTAGCATTCTTTTATTGTTCAAGCAACGTTCATTGCCATTGGTCAAAATTGTTGGTGGACTTTTCACCCCTTTTTTAAGTCTATGAGTCGTGAGACATAGCAACACTTAGAGCATTTTACCACATACACCCCAACTTCTTTACTTTTTGTAATATCTTTTTAAATTTTTTATTACCAGACGGACTTAAGAATTATAAAGGTGTTGTCTTTCAGCACAAAAACTGAAACGAGAGAATATATTATTTAAATTACTGTGTTAATTTTTAAATTTAATTTATAATATACCTCTAGACTTAAAAAATTTATTAAATTTTTAATTTCTCTATTTTAGTACCTACCATTTAACTTGAAGCACTTTTGAATCATACGAATTCTAATGGATAATTGACAAGGATACGACTACTTGTTAAAAAAACCCAGAAACACGGGATGCTAGAAGGGCAGTCCTTTCTAGATTCACGGAGACTCTAAGTTTTTAAATTGCTTTTTTTGTAACACCAGGTTGTTTAATATATTTATAGTGGGATTGTAAAGGAAGAAAATTTGCTGGGGTTTCGGGGAGGGGGGTTTTAAATTATGGAATCAAATTCAAAATGGGAATTGACACATTTTACTTTTTGCTGTGACACTGTGTTTAAGGGAGATTCTAAAAAAAAATTGAAAAGGGTTTTTGTGGAGAGTTTGGAATGGTGTAAAGGTAAAATTGAAAGTAAAACATAGAAAAGAGTAAGGGATAAAGGTATAAAAGATTTAGATAAAAAAAATTGGTACAAATTGGGGGGAGGAGATGGAAAAGTGAATGTTTTTCAGATACTTGGGATTTGACAGTCGGCGGATGGTTTTATGAAGGATAGGTTAACATAGAATTGATGGGGGAAAAAAAGGTAGGGTGCTTGGGGATGTGGACAAAAAAACTTATCTTTTTGGAGGCAAAAAAGGGGAATGTTAAAGAAGTATACCAACACCTTATAGGGGTGTGAAGCTTGGGGGGTAAATGCAGCAGCGAGGAACAATTGGAGGCGGGGAGATGTCCTTTTAAGGGGCAATGTTGGTGTAAATATTATGCAGAAAATTCGGAGTTTGGAAATTAAAAAAGGGTTTGGGGAAATTAAAAAAAAAGTATTAGTCAGAGGCAGAAGAGGGTTTTGTTGAGGGGGTTTGGTCACTTAAAGGAATGGATCAAAGTAGAATGACAGGGAAAGCATAAAAAACTATGGGGGAAAGGGAAAGGCGGGGGTAGGGGTCGCCCCAAAAAAGGGTTGAGAGGGGGGAAAAGGAGGTTTTGTGGGCGAGGGCTTGGACTTCCAGCAAGCGGCGTGGGTGTTAGATAGGATGAATGGAGACGAATGGTATTTGGGGACCTATGACTGTTGGAGTGTGAGCAGGGTAATATTTAGTAAAGGGATTCAGGGAATCCATTATTTATATTCCCGGGGAAAAAAATCCCTGCATTTAAAAGGGGGGGGGGGGCGTTTTTGGGGGTAGTTTTTTTATTTTTAATTTTAAAAACGGTAAATTTAGCACCCCCAAAAACTAAATTGGAGGTTGGGGGGGTTTTGTGGAAAAAAATTTTTTTTTTGGGTTTTTTTTTTTTTTTTTTTTCCCCGCCCCGGGGGGACCCTTTGAAAAAAAAAAAAATCTATCAAAATTTTGGTCCCTTTTGTTAAAGTTTGGGCTGTGAAAATTGACAAGAAATTTTGAAAAAAGGTTTTAAAAAAAAAAGGAAAAAAAAGAAAAAAACCCCAAGCTGTTTTGGTTTCCCAAAGGTTTCAAATAAAAAAACCCCAATATTTTTTTTTGTTTTTTTTTTTTTTTAAAAATAATAAAAATAAAATTTTTAACCCCCAAACCCCCCTTTAATTTCCCTTTTTTAAAAGGGGGAAAGTGGTACTTTTTTTAAAAATTTTTTTTTTTACTACCGTCCCCCCGGGAGGGTACCCCCCGGAGGGGGACCCGGGAAAAAAACCCCTAGAAAATTTTTAACCTTTCCCTTTTTCCCCCACATAAAATTTTTTTTTGCGGGGGTGCCCCGAAAAACCCGCTGAAGCAAAGAGGGGAACCAAAAATTCCCTCCAAAGCCAAACCCAAAACCCCCCAGACCAAAACCCCCCCCAGGCTGAGTCCAATATAAAAAAACCGGTTTTCCTTTTTCCCCCAAAATTTTCCAACCCACCTTTAGTCCCAATAATTTTTCCATTCCCCTTAAACACGCCAGATTTTTTTTTTTCCCGCCCCCGAAAAATTTTAAAGTTAATTTTGAAGGGGCCCCCCCCCGCCCCCATAAAAACGCTTCCAAAATATTTCTTTTGACCATTTTCCCAAAAGCCAAAAACCTAAAACCCCCCCTTTGCCCCCGACTTTTTTTTTACCCCCCCCAAAACCAAACCCCCTTTTCTCAAAATATTTCACAAAAACACCCCCTGCCCCCAAATTCCCCTTCATTTTCCCCCCAAAATTTTTAACCCCCCAAAAAAAAATTACTTTTTTTCCATTCCCCTTTGTATGAAAGTTTTTTGTTCCCCAAAAACTTTAAAAAACAACCGGGCCCCCCCAAAAAAAGTTTTAAAATCTTAAAAAAAATGGGAAAAATACAGGGGACCCCCCCCCCAAAATACCCCGAAAGGAAAGTAATTGGTTTGTAGGGTTTTTTTCTAATGGTAACATTCAAATATTCCATATGGGAACAAATTCGGTCAGTACTGGCACCTGAACATACTTCTGGAGTGAAAAAATATTGTTAACCGGGGTCCACTGTATCTGAAAACATTCACTTCTTCCATACTCCTCCTCCCCAATTTGATATCCAATTTTTCTTTATCTAAATCATTTGATACCCTTATCACCTTACTCTTTTCTACACTCCCAAACTCGTCCACTAACCTTTGCAATTTTTCTTTAGAATCTCCCATAAGCACAGTATCATCAGCAATAAGTAAATGTGTCAATTCCCATTTTGTATTTGATTCCCCATAATTTAATCCCACCCCTCTCCCAAACACCCTAGCATTTACTTCTTTTACATCCTCTTTATAAATATATTAAACAGCCATGGTAACATTACACATACCTGTCTAAGACCTACTTTTACTGGGAAGTAGTCTCCCTCTCTTCTACACACTAACCTGAGCCTCGCTATCCTCATAAAAACTATGAACAGCATTTAGTAACTTACCACACATTCCATATACTACTTGCAACATCTGCCACATTGCTCCCCTATCCACTCTATCATATGCCTTTTCTAAATCCATAAATGCAATAAAAACTTCCCTACCTTTATCTAAATACTGTTCACATATATGCTTCAATGTAAACACTTGATCTACACATCCCCTACCCACTCTAAAACCTCCTTGCTCATACACAATCCTACATTCTGTCTTACCTCCAATTCTTTCAATAATAACCCTATTGTACACTTTTCCTGGTATACTCAGTAAACTTATTCCTCTATAATTTTTACAATCTCTTTTGTCCCCCTTCCCTTTCCCTTCCCTTCTCCGCCAATCCCTAGGTACCTTCCCCACTTTCACACATTTATTAAACAAAAATACCAACCACTCCAACACTATATCCCCCCCTGCTTTTAACATTTCTGTCATGATCCCGTCAGTTCCAGCTGCTTTACCCCTTTTCATTCTACGTAATGCCTCACGCACCTCCCCCATACTCACATCCTGTTCTTCTTCACTCCTAAAAGAGGGTATACCTCCCTGGCCAGAGCATGAAATTACCGCCTCCCTTTCTTCGTCGACATTTAAAAGTTCCTCAAAATATTCTCGCCATCTACCCAATACCTCCATCTCCCCATCTACTAACGCCCCTGCTCTGTTTTTTAACTAACAAATCCATTCATTCCCTAGGCTTTCTTAACTTGTTTAACTCACTCCAAAAATTTTTCTTATTTTCATTAAAATTTCTTGACAGTGCCTCTCCCACTCTATCATCTGCTCTCCTTTTGCACTCTCTCACCACTGTCTTCACCTTTCTTTTACTCTCCATATACTCTACTCTTCTTATAACACTTCTGCTTTGTAAAAACCTCTCGTAAGCTAACTTTTTCTCTTTTATCACACCCTTTACTTCATCATTCCACCAATCACTCCTCTTTCCTCCTGCACTCACCCTCCTATAACCACAAACTTCTGCCCCACATTCTAATACTGCATTTTTAAAAATATTCCAACCCTCTTCAACCCCCCACTACTCATACCTGCACGAGCCCACCTTTCTGCCCAATAGTTGCTTATATCTCACCCGAAATTCCTCTTCCCTTGGTTTATACACTTTCATCTCCCTCTTACTTGTTGTTGCCATTTTCCTCTTTTCCCATCTACCTCTTACTCTCACTGTAGCTACAACTAAATAATGATCTGATATATCAGTTGCCCCTCTATAAACGTGTACATCCTGGAGCCTACCCATCAACCTTTTATTCACCAATATATAATCTAACAAACTACTTTCATTATGTGCTATATCATACCTTGTATATTTATTTATTTTCTTCTTCATAAAATATGTATTACTTATTAACAAACCTCTTTCTACACATAGCTCAATTGAAGGCTCCCCATTTTCATTTACCCCTGGCACCCCAAATTTACCTACTACTCCCTCCACAACATTTTTGCCCAGTTTAGCATTGAAATCCCCAACTACCATTACTCTCACACTTGGTTCAAAACTCCTCTCCTCTACACTTCTCTCTTCTTCAGGTGCATATACGCTTACTATAACCCACTTTTCACATCCAACCTTTATTTTATGCCACATAATCCTTGAATTAATACATTTATAGTCCCTCTTTTCCTGCCATAGCTTATCCTTCAACATTACTGTTACTCCTTCTTTAGCTCTAACTCTATTTGATACCCCTGACCTAATCCTATTTATTCCTCTCCACTGAAACTCTCCCACCCCCTTCAGCTTTGTTTCACTTAAAGTCAGAACATCGAGCTCCTTCTCATTCATAACATCCACAATCATCTCTTTCTTATCATTTGCACAACATCCATGCACATTCAGACTTCCCACTTTTACAATTTTCTTCTTCTTATTCTTTTTAGTAATTGTTAAAGGAAAAGAGGTTACTAGCCCATTGTTCCCGGCATTTTAGTTGATTTTCACAACATGCATGGCTTATGGAGGAAAGATTCTTATTCCACTTCCTCATGGATATAAAAGGAAAAGTAATAAGACCAAGAACTATTAAGATAAAATCAATGAAAACTCAGATGAGTGTGTATAAATTAACGTGTAGTACATGTATTTGTAGTGTGACCTAAGTGTAAGTAGGAGTAGCAAGACGTACCTGTAATCTTGCATATTTATGAGACAGACAAATGACACCAGCAATCCTACCATCATGTAAAACAATTACAGGCTTTCGTTTTACATTCACTTGGCAGGACGGTAGTACCTCCCTGGGTGGTTGCTGTCTACCAACCTACTACCTATTATTATTATTACTGTATTATTATTATTATTATTGGCCCCTAAACAGTCCAAAAATAATCCAAAGCTTCCTCTGAGATAGATCAGCAGTGAAGGCTTGAAACCAATCAAATGAGGCAGTCACAAATTACTGCAAGGAAATCAGTATTTAAATCTTCAAACTTTCTTCGATAAATGTGGCAAACTGACACTTACACAGCATAAACTGAAAAAAAATTCTAATTAGTATGCACCAGTGCTTAGAGTTTGAAGTTAATCAGTTATTAAATGAAAAACATTTTATTTAATAAAGTTGGCAAATTAAAAATTACACAGCCAAAGGCAATGTGAACTTTTCATTTAAGAAAGATTATCATCAGTGAAAGTTTGAAGCCTATCAGAACATGCATTCTCCAGTTAACCCCTTGACTGTCGCAACCCCAAACCCTGAGGTGTCTCCTGGTGTCGCAAAATTTAAAAAAAAAAAATTATTTTTTCTTACGAAATGATAGAGAATCTTTTCCTGATTGTAATGACATCAAAAGAATGAAATTTCATGGAAAATTGACGGAATTACGCTCTCGTGAAGTTAGCGACCTTGGCGATATTTACGAATCAGCTATTTCGCCCACTTTCAGCCCTAAATAAATAACAAAAAGGCACAATACCGTGACTGGAACGATACACAAATAACCCGCACATAAAAGACAGAAGCTTACGACGACGTTTCGGTCCGACTTGGACCATTGACAAAGTCACACTAACAGAGGAGGAGCAGAACGGCTATATATAGGCAGGAAGAGGTGGAGGTAGTAGTAGTGGTAGTAGTAGTAGTAGTAGTAGTACAAGAATTGTATATAATACTGACAGGATGAAATGACACATGCACAAACCCGGCATCCCCACCGTAGACGTTTCGCCATCCAGCCAGCCACTGGATGGCGAAACGTCCCACAACAAAGACAACCAGACGCCGCACATGTGTCTAATTTCATCAGTAGATGTAGTAGAAGAAGAAGAGGTAGTAGTAGTGGTAGTGTAGAAGTGGGAAATAAGGAAGATGAGCCAGTCAAATACAAAGGAAGGGGAGCACTGCAAGAGAGCTAGAAACCCACAGAGGGGAGCAAGCGCACCGAGGTGCGTGAAAGGGGAAGTGGTGAAATAAAATAAAGAAGGAACAGAAACACGAGACAGGAGAGAGAAAGACAACCCAGAGGAGAAAAGGAGAGAGGAAAGGGGAAGAGGAAGAAGAAAAAGAAGAAGAAGAAAAAATGAGGATTCAGGTTAAGTCACGGGTGTTCTGAAGTTTGGAGCCTTTTACAATGTAGTGGGAGAGGAAGGCATCTACAGAGACGAAGCCAGGGCTAAGGTTCATACAAGGAAAGTTGTGTATAAGAGAGGATTCAACTAAACGGCGACTTTTTAGAGTTGGAAGTAGGGAAGACAGTTTTAGCAGAAGACCAGTCAATAGGATGGCTATGATCTCTGACGTGACAGAAAAGAGCATTGTTAGTGTCGGCAAGCCTAACACTATTTTTGTGCTCCCTAAGTCTGTCAGAAAGAGATCGACCAGTTTCTCCAAAGTATTGAAAGAGGACAGGAGGAGCAAGAAATAGAGTAGACACCAGGAACATCTGTAGAGGGAGGAGAGGTATGAACGAGATTAGTGCGAAGAGTGTTAGTCTGGCGGAAGGTAAGCTTGATGTCTAAGGGACGGAGAGAATTGTCTTTCTAATCTCAACAATTCTCTCCGTCCTTAGACATCAAACTTACCTTCCGCCAGACTAACACTCTTCGCACTAATCTCGTTCATACCTCTCTCCCTCTACAGATGTTCCTGGTGTCTACTCTATTTCTTGCTCCTCCTGTCCTCTTCAATACTTTGGAGAAACTGGTCGATCTCTTTCTGACAGACTTAGGGAGCACAAAAATAGTGTTAGGCTTGCCGACACTAACAATGCTCTTTTCTGTCACGTCAGAGATCATAGCCATCCTATTGACTGGTCTTCTGCTAAAACTGTCTTCCCTACTTCCAACTCTAACAGTCGCCGTTTAGTTGAATCCTCTCTTATACACAACTTTCCTTGTATGAACCTTAGCCCTGGCTTCGTCTCTGTAGATGCCTTCCTCTCCCACTACATTGTAAAATGCTCCAAACTTCAGAACACCCGGACTTAACTGAATCCTCATTTTTTCTTCTTCTTTTTCTTTCTTCCTCTTCCCCTTTCCTCTCTCCTTTTCTCCTCTGGGTTGTCTTTCTCTCTCCTGTCTCGTGTTTCTGTTCCTTCTTTTTTTATTTCACCACTTCCCCTTTCACGCACCTCGGTGCGCTTGCTCTCCCTCTGTGGGTTCTAGCTCTCTTGCAGTGCTCCCCTTCCTTTGTATTTGACTGGCTCGTCTTCCTTATTTCCCACTTCTACCACTACCACTACTACTACCTCTTCTTCTTCTACTACATCTACTGATGAAATTAGACACATGTGCGGCGTCTGGTTGTCTTTGTTGTGGACGTTTCGCCATCCAGTGGCTGGCTGGATGGCGAAACGTCTACGGTGGGGATGCCCGGGTGTTGTGCATGTGTCATTTCATCCTGTCGGTATTATATACAATTCTTGTACTACTACTACTACTACTACTACCACTACTACTACCTCCACCTCTTCCTGCCTATATATAGCCGTTCTGCTCCTCCTCTGTTAGTGTGACTTTGTCAATGGTCCAAGTCGGACCGAAACATCGTCGTAAGCTTCTGTCTTTTATGTGCGGGTTATTTGTGTATCTTTCAGCCCTATTTTTGGCTAATTCCATTGTTCCAGTTGACCAAACTCATAGCTATTTCTTTAGAATTCTATTTTTTCTATCGATTGAGTACAAGAAACTGCCCATTTACCGATTTCAACTGCCTAATAACATGGTCAGAAATTTGCAATTTGGCCAATTTCACGAAAATTAAAAAATATGACAATTTCAAAATAGGGTCCAGAATGAACAATGCAGACATTCCTGGCTCTAAAATAATATTTTATTTGTTCATCAGTCATGTCTCCAGGCCCCTCTGACATTACTCTTACTTTCTATTTTGATTTTTTATTCAAACAAAAACATAGAAGATTTACTTTTATGCAGACAACTGCAATATTGTAATAATTGTATAAATAATGTCAACCCATTCATGACTGCATATTAGAATAGCTACTTGGACATTTATTGGAAAATGACATCATTTGTTTACTTTTGAACATCGGCAAAAATCAAACATTTCCCCTACTTTGAGCTCCATTTCAAGGTTCTTTTCATAGTAAAACCAATCAAAATCACCTCTATTTCTATAATATATTTTCCATTCTACCAAATGAAACCAAGAAAACAAGAATACAACCATAAATACTATACGAAAGTAGACCACAAATTCGGCATTTTAATTAAAAAAAAAAAAACGGTTGGAGTTTATTTTTTCTCATTATGCACTGTGTGCTGCAGGATTTTTTTTATATGGTGCACACTGACCACACAGACCCATTCTCTCACATGTGGGCCTACCAACTTTCTCCTGCTTGCTTTGAAGCCGCTAGAATTTATGAGTGTATATACGTCAAAAACGGTGGCTCATAAGACGTATATGTACGACCAAAATGGTCAAAGGGTTAATGCACGGAATCCAATAATTCCAAATTTAATAACTATATTAAGAAATTCCATCTACATACCCTACACTAAGTGGGCTCCATTCTGTGCACAAGATACATCAGCCATTAACCCTTAAACGGTCCAAACATATATATACGTTCACTCGCATAGCGCCCCAAATTTTTTGAGAGAAATAAAATTGTCTTTTTTTAATAGGAAAAAAGAGCATATGGTACTCAGGCATCCCCAATTATTTTAATATGGCACACAGTGAGTGTGCACACCCATTCTCTCATATCTAGGTGACTCAGGCTTATCGTGGCAATGATGAATGAATGACAAAGAAAACGTATATATACGTCTGGGGCACTACGCACGTGAATGTATATATACGTTTGGACCATTAAGGGTTAAAGACAGAGGTTGTTTAGAAGAAGCAGACTCAACGTATTTCCAGAAAAAAAAATACTACACCATTTTCAAAATAAAACTGACAAATTGGCACCCATTTACTTCAACAACAATCCCAACCTTTTTCTAAGTAGAATACTTCACTGTTGAAAGTTTGAAGTTACAGTGGTACCTCGAATATCGAACAGCTCCCAACTCGAACAATTATGTAAGTATATTTTTGTAAGTGCTTTTGTAAGTGTATTTTTGGGGAACTGAAACGGACTAACCTAATTTACATTATTCTTTATGGGAGCAAATTCGTTCGGTAACAGCACTCGAACAGCCTTCTGGAATGAATTAAGGTCATAATTCAAGGTACCACTGTACTTAGAAGGGGCTTTTGCAACTTATCACATGGAAACCCAATTTTTTAAATCATCTTCTTTTAACAAAATGGCCGTATCCCACTGAGGGCGGGTGGCCCAAAAGGAAAAACAAAGTTTCTCCTTTTAAATTTAGTAATACACTGTACGTATATACAGAAGAGGTTACTAGCCTCTTGCTCTCAGCATTTTAGTTGCCTCTTACGACATGCATGGCTTACAGAGGAAGAATTCTGCTCCACTTCCCCATGGAGATAAGTGGAAATAAACAGGAACAAGAACTAGTAAGAAAATAGAAAAAATCCAGATGGGTGTGTATATATAAATGCTTGTACATGCATGTGTAGTGTGATCTAAGTGTAAGTAGAAGTAGCAAGACGTACCTGAAATCTTGCATGTTTATAAGACACAAAAAAAAGACACCAGCAATCCTATCATCATGTAAAGCAATTACAGGCTACTGTTCCACACTCACCTGGCAGGACAGTGGTACCTCCTTGGGCGGTTGCTGTCTAAATAGGCTATATAAAATTACCCAGAGGGTACCTGCACATGCCAATAATTGCATGAAACCTGTCTTAGTTATGGTACACCAGGGCTGAAAATTTGAAGTCACTTGGATGATGCATTCTTAAGTTACATATGGAAACATTGGAGAAAAAAAAAAGAAAAAAAAAAATTTAGGCAACCACTTACTGGTACTCCTCAAGGATACCTAATAATAATCTTTACAGATGGAATAGAACATAACTTAATATTAAATATGGGTAAAATAAAGTGATAATTCACCTGTAACCACTTACATGTGTCACCAGCTACTTCAAAATAAATGCTATGGAAGTTTTCACCAGACACTAGACCAGACAATCACAAGACACACATGCCACCTTCAGCCTAGGAAGTAAGCATAATGTTAGAATCATGCAAGTGCTAAATGAAACAACTGCTTAATGTTTTGCTATTGTTAAAGATAATTTTTTTTAAAGCAGGAAATGCCTGTACATATCTCAAGTAGTCCACAATCACATTTTCCTACTGAATTTAAGTAACTTAATATACAGGTTGGCCATCACTATTCTGGCATCATTGGGACCTGTAGGAGTGCCAGATTAATGAATTTTTTGCCAGATTACAGAGTGGTTATGCTAGAATACACTTAACCCAATGGCGATATTTACGCATTGGCGATTTCACCCACTTTAAGCCATATTTTTAGCCCATTCCATTGTTCCAGTCTACCAAACTCATAGCTATTTTCCTAGTATTCCTTCTATTATCTCGATTGAATACAAGAAACTGCCCATTTACCCATTTCAATTACCTAATAAAGTGGTCAGAAATTGATAACTTGGCCAATTTCACACAAATTTCAAGAGATGCCAATTTCAAAATATGGTCCAGAATAAACAATGCAAACATTCCTAGCACTAAAATAACATTTTCTGTTCATTAGTCACATCTCTAGGCCCCTCTTATACAGTGGAACCCCAAGTTTCGAACGCAATGACTATCAAATGCTTCGAGTTTTGACCGCTTTTTTCGCACTAATTTCGTCCTGAGTATCGAATGTGCCCTGTGTTTCGAACAGTGTACCAGATCTGTCTGCCTGCCCACGCCTACACCTGCCCATGCAGGTGTCGTGAGCCAGTCTGGCTTTCTTTATGCTTGAGTGAACACTAACCTGCATGCTCATTTAAACATTTCACAATTAATTCATTGTGTTTGGTGCTTATTTATTAAGTGTGACTGTGAAATAAGCTACCATGGTGGTGATGGTGGTGGTGGTGGAGGATGGTGGTGGATGGTGGTGGTTGTGGATGGTATTGGTGGATGGTGGTGGTGGATGGTGTGGTGGATGGTATTGGTGGATGGTGGGGTGGTGGATGGTATGGTGATGTGGTGGTGTGGATGTATTGTGGATGGTGGTGGTGGATGGTGGTGGTGGTGGATGGTATTGGTGGATGGTGGGTGGTGGATGGTATTGGTGATGGTGGGTGTGATGGTGGTGGTGGATGGTATTGGTGGTGGTGTGATGGTATTGGTGGATGGTGGTGAATGGTGGTGGATGGTATTGGTGGTGGTGGTGGATGGTATTGGTGGTGGATGGTGGTGGTGGTGGATGGTGGTGGTGGTGGATGGGGTGGTGGTGGTGGGTGGTGGTGGATGGTGGTGGTGGTGTGGTGGTGGTGGTGGGTGGTGGTGGTGGTGGTGGTGGTGGTGGTGTGGATGGTGGTGGTGGTGGTGGTATGTGGATGGTGGTGGTGGTGGATGGTATGGTGGATGGTGGTGGTGGTGGATGGTATGGTGGTGGTGGTGATGGATTGGGTGGATGTGGATGGTATGGTGGATGGTGGTAATGGTGGTGGATGGATGGTGGGTGGTGGATGGTGGTGGTGGATGGTGTGTGGTGGATTGGTGGTGGTGGATGGTGGTGGTGTGGTGGTGGGTGGTGGATGGTGGTGGTGGATGGTGGTGTGGTGGATGGGTGGTGGTGGTGTGTGGTGGTGGTGGATGGTGGTGGTGGATGGGTGGTGGATGGTGGATGGTGGTGATGGTATTGGTGATGGTGGTGGGTGGATGTATTGGATGGTGGTGGTGTGGTGATGGTATGGTGGATGGTGGTGGAGGTGGATGATTGGTGGATGGTGGGTGGATGGTGATTGGTGGTGGATGTGTGGATGGTGATGGTGGTGATGGTGGTGTGGTATTGGTGGTGGTGGTGGATGGTATTGGTGGGATGGTGGTGGTGGTGGTGGTGGTGGTGTGGTGTGGTGGGATGGGGGAGTGTGGTGGATGTGGTGGTGGTGGGTGGTGGTGGGTGGTGGTGGTGGTGGTGGTGGTGGTGGATGGTGTGGTGGTGGTGAGTGGTGGTGGTTGGTGGTGGATGGTGGTGGTGGTGGTGGTGGTGTGGATGGTGGTGGTGGTGGATGGTGGTGGTGGATGGTGGCTGGTTGTGAGGGAGGTTAAGGAATGGTTGTGATGTGGAATGTGGTGTGGATGGTGGTGATTGGTGCGAAATGGTCCATGGTATGTTGGAAAAGCTGGTCTGCTGCATGTTATGGCAGACATGGTCGATTGTGGTGGTAATTGTAAGGTGGTGGTAATGAGTATAAGGCTGGATGGTACTGAGGTGTTGGTGATGGAGTGGATGTGTGCTGTAAGAAATTGTGGTGGTGGATGTATTGGTGAATTGTTGAGGATGCTAAATCTTCAATGGAAAGGTAAGTAAAAATGTATTGGTGATTATGGATGGTTGATGGTGAAATGTCTGATGTTGGATGCTGATTAGTGAATTTGAAACTGAGTGGTATTGTTGTGTGTATTACCTATCTTTAAGTATTAAAGAGAAATTTGTGTCTATGTGAATAGTGCAGGCATTTCTGGAAAAGTTAATGTATTTACATGTATCTTAAATGCAAATATTGCACAAGTTTCAAATGTTTTGATTTAAAGAAAAGTAACTCCAATAAAACTGTTTACTTAAGTTTTGAAATCGGGTTCCACTTCAAATCAATATTGCTTCTTTCCTATCTTCCAGAATTTCATCACATCTTCATAAAGTAACAAAAGATTTACTGTTATGCAGACTACTTCATTATTGTAATAACTGTATAAATAATGTCAACCCACTTGTGACTGCGTATTAGACCAGCCAGTTGAACACATATTGAATGGTGACGTCATTTGTTTACTCTTGAATGCTGGCAAAAATCAAACATTTCCACTACTTTGAGCTCACTTTTAAGGTACTTTCCAGAGTAAAACCAATCAAAATTATATCTATTTCTGTAATATATCCTCTATCAAATGAGACCAAAAAAAAACAAGAATACAACCATACAAACCATATGAAAATACACCACAAAGTCTCTGTTTTACACCAAAAGCTCAGTCGCCTTTTTCTCATTATGCACTACGTGCGGCAGGATTTTTTTTTATATAGTGCACACTTACCACACAGACCAATTCTCTCATATGTAGGCCCAAATTTACCTGTCACAGCTTATCTGAGTGAGCTGAGCTCATGGCGACCAACAGTGACTTCAAAGCCAATACAGTGGACCCCCGCATAACGATATTAATCCGTTCCTGAGAGCTCATTGTTATGCAAAATTATCGTTATGCGAATGAATTTTCCCCATAAGAAATAATGGAAATCAAATCAATCCATGCAAGACACCCAAAAGTATGAAAAAAAAAATTTTACCACATGAAATATACATTTTCCCACACACAAAGAGAAGGATACATGCACAATAGTAGAGTAGTACATGCACAGTATATATTGTGCATGTACTACTCTACTAAATGAAGAATAAATGACACTTACCTTTATTGAAGATGCAGCAATGACTGATGAGACACTGTGTCCTGGAGTGCCTTTTCCTCCTGAGTACTGTAGGTCCTGTTTGGCATTTTCTTCCAGAACAGGCCTTATCACACTGTGTATGCCACTACGATTCTTAAATCTCTCAAACCAACCTTTGCTGGCTTGAAATTCACCAATATGAGCACTAGTTCCAGGCATTTTTCCCTGTTCACCTGGGTGTTAGTCGACTGGTGTGGGTTGCATCCTGGGAGACAAGATTAAGGACCCCAATGGAAATAAGTTAGACAGTCTTCGATGACACTGACTTTTTTCGGTTATCCTGGGTGGCTAACCCTCTGGGGTTAATTGTTTTCTTGGTAATTCTCAATAAGCCACACCAACAACGGTGCTACAGCAGCAGCAGCTGACAGTGCTACAGCAGCAGCAGCTGACAGTGCTACAGCAGCAGCTGACAGTGCTACAGCAGCAGCAGATGGTGCTACAGCAGCAGCAGACGGTACTACAGCAGCAGCAGCAGCTGACGGTGGTACAGCAGCAGCAGCAGCTGATGGTGCTACAGCAGCAGCAACAGCTGACAGTGCTGCAGCAGCAGCAGATGACAGTGCTACAGCAGCAGCTGACAGTGCTACAGCAGCAGCAGATGGTGCTACAGCAGCAGCAGACGGTACTACAGCAGCAGCAGCAGCTGATGGTGGTACAGCAGCAGCTGACGGTGCTACAGCAGCAGCAGCAGCTGACAGTGCTACAGCAGCAGCAGCAGCTGACAGTGCAGCAGCAGCTGACAGTGCTACAGCAGCAGTTGACAGTGCTACAGCAGCAGCAGACGGTGCTACAGCAGCAGCAGATGGTACTACAGCAGCAGCAGCAGCAGCTGACGGTGGTACAGCAACAGCAGCAGCTGACGGTGCTGCAGCAGCAGCTGACAGTGCTACAGCAGCAGCAGCATCAGCAGTTGACCATGGTACCACAGTATTTCAATAATATTTCTCACCCTTTTTACCACAGGGTTGGCACTAGAAGCTTTCTTGGGGCCCATGGTCACTTATTTTGCAGATAAAATCACCAAAAATGCTGTAATAATACGAAATGTTCTGATTGTATGCTTGGATGTTACCGCGGAGGCTGGCTTGTAAACAATGCCACCGGCGGAACATGTGAGGCTGGCTCAGGCCTCACATAGACGCATCTCGGACGAATAGCGTTGAGCGAGTTTTTTAGCGCTATGCGAGGCAAAATTTTAGTGATAAAATGTATCGCTATGCGGATTTAACGTTATGTGATGCCAACGGTATGCGGGGGTCCACTGTATACGGTGTATGTGCTTCACACAATGAGAGGCATTTCTTTTATTCGATGGAACCATGGCTAGGGCTAAAAGTGAGCAGGTTATGACAATAAATGGAGAAAAAGGAATTTGAATGACTGATGCAGCAAGTAGCGCCACCAAACAGTAGTGGCAGGTTGGTGTGGCGACCCCGGAAATTTGAAATTATGCTAGCCGAAATTAGTACCGGATTACTGATGGAACCGGATTACTGATGGAACCGGATTACTGATAGAACCAGATTACTGACTGCCAGATTAGTGATGACCAGTATGTACTAAATTTCTTCCTCTTTTCTAATAAGTGCTAGATCCAGGATAGGTGGGTTATTTCCTTCCTTCACTTACATTTGAAAAAATAGAGAACTAAGGACAATTACAAAATCATTGAATTAGAGGAGGAATTGTGATACTTAATATGAAGTTCCAGATAAAACTGATATGGATGCCTAATAGCAAGTTGAAATGGGTCCCACAGAAATTGCCAAAGACAAAATAAAGAAGCTACTAGTGGATACTGACAAAACAAAATTCAATAGGACTAGATAAGATATTGCCCAGGGTTTTAAAGTATGTGAAAAAATTCACCTATTCACTTTAGAAAAACTGGGATTTCATTAGAATAAGTTTTTTTTTTTAACAAGTTGGCCATCTCCCACTGAGGCAGGGCGACCCAAAAAGAAAGAAAATCCCCAAAAAGAAAATACTTTCATCATCATTCAACACTTTCACCTCACTCATACATAATCACTGTTTTTGCAAAGGTGCCCAGAACACAACAGTTTAGAAGCATATACATATAAAGATATACAACATATCCCTCCAAACTGCCAATATCCCAAACCCTTCCTTTAAAGTGCAGGCATTGTACTTCCTATTTCCAGTACTCAAGTCCAGCTATATAAAAATAACCAGATATAAAAATAAGGTATGGATGGATAAATGGAAAGTGCACACAATGTACAGAAATTACAGTATGTACTGTATATTTATGGAAAATACTACACCAATGTGGGGGATACATTAATGAATGCTAGAGAGCTTTCCACAAATATGAGATATTTACCTGGTTCCTACGTGGGTAGTGGCCAATGACACGGGTAGCAACACAACAAGCTATGTCTTCCTCAGTACATGACCCAAGGCTCCACTGCTGCACATCTGTGTAGGCAAAGGGTAGATTAACACATTGATTTCACCAACAGAAGTTGAAAACTAATGTTTACTACATATGTACAGCCTCTCCTCAATTAATGACGGAGTTCCGTTCCCAAGACCACGTCAGCAAACGAATTCATTGCTAATCAAGGAGCATACTATAATGGTAGTGAGTTTGTGGCAATAACCTTTACACCATTTATAACACTTTTAGGATATTTTAAATGTTTATACAGTAGTGTACCTTATTCTGTATTAAACAGAATAGAGGAAATCAGCTCTAATATACATTATTTAATTATGCACACTGGTCAAAGAGCCTGTTGTAAATCCGAGTCATCGGTAAACGAGTACGTTGCTAAGTGAGGAGAGGCTGTATTTATGGAATCTACCATGTGCAAAGTAAATGCTATAAACCAAACTCTATCTGAGGAAACACTACAGTTAGCCCTCCATTTTCGCAAATGCCCAGCCAAATGCCCATGCAGGAAAAAAAGTATGGGAAAACTCTTCCTGCCACATCCCTACTACTCTCCCTCTAATCCCCTCAACAGGAAGCCATCCAGTCTGCCACTCACTCAGTCATTGCCCAATTACTGTTCGTGTCAGATGCATCCAGTTACTGTTCGTGTCAGATGCATCCAGTTACTGTTCGTGTCAGATGTGTCCAATTACAGTGGAACCTCTACTTACGAGTTTAATCTGTTCCATGACCTTGCTCGCAACTGGATTTGCTCGTTTGCAGAGTCAATTTTCCTCATTTAAATTAATTGAAATGGAATTAATTCGTTCCAGTGGAACTCCAGGCACGAGAAAATACTTTAATAATTTCCCTAATATCAACTCTACAGCTTATTTATCTACCACAATTCATGTAATACGACATAATAAACAATATTAATAACATAGAAACATGATATATACACTAGAATGAATAAAATACATGTCATTAGGTATGTGGCTAGTGGTGGTGACAGCAGCCATTGTTGTTGGGGTTTATAGGGCCACCACAGCGGCCATTCCTGCTCCTGACTACATGTGTAGAGAACCTAGGATAACCCAAAAAAGTCAGACAGAGTGATTTGTAAGTGCTACACTCTAAATGCTTCACTTAATTGCTACACTCTTAATGCTACACTTAATTGCTACACTCTTAATGCTTCACTTAATTACTACACTCTTAATGCTACACTTTGCCACTACTGCTTCATGTTGTCTGCCACTGCTACCTCATGATGTCTGCCACTGCTGCTTCATGTTGTCTGCCACTGCTACCTCATGATGTCTGCCACTGCTGCTTCATGTTGTCTGCCACTGCTACCTCATGATGTCTGCCACTGCTGCTTCATGTTGTCTGTCACTGCTACCTCATGATGTCTGCCACTACTGCTTCATGTTGTCTGCCACTGCTACCTCATGATGTCTGCCACTGCTGCTTCATGTTGTCTGCCACTGCTGCTTCATGTTGTCTGCCACTGCTACCTCATGTTGTCTGCCACTGCTGCTTCATGTTGTCTGCCACTGCTACCTCATGATGTCTGCCACTGCTGCTTCATGTTGTCTGCCACTGCTACCTCATGATGTCTGCCACTTCTGCTTCATGTTGTCTGCCACTGCTACCTCATGATGTCTGCCACTGCTGCTTCATGTTGTCTGCCACTGCTACCTCATGATGTCTGCCACTGCTGCTTCATGTTGTCTGCCACTGCTACCTCATGATGTCTGCCACTGCTGCTTCATGTTGTCTGCCACTGCTACCTCATGATGTCTGCCACTGCTGCTTCATGGTGTCTGTCACTGCTGCTTCATGTTGTCTGCCACTACCTCATGATGTCTGCCACTGCTGCTTCATGTTGTCTGCCACTGCTACCTCATGATGTCTGCCACTGCTGCTTCATGTTGTCTGGTACTGCTACCTCATGATGTCTGCCACTGCTGCTTCATGTTGTCTGCCACTGCTACCTCATGACGTCTGCCACTGTTGCTTCGTGTTGCTGCCACTGCTGCTTCATGTTGTCTGCTACTGCTACCTCATGATGTCTACCACTTGTGGCCAAATAACCGAACATTTCTGCTATTTTGAGCTCAATTTCAAGTACTTTTCATCGTGAAACCAATTAAAATCATATATTTTTTTGTAGTAGATCTTCCATTCTATCACATGAGACCAAATAAAACTAGAATACAACCATAAAAACCATATGAAAACATACCGCTAAGGGGAGGCTAATGGCTGAGAAGTGAACTCTGTTATTTATGGTCCGATTTCTTTCATTTTTGGTGTAGGTTAATTAAGAAGCATCTTTTCATCATACATTGCCCAAGTTTCAATAAGATAGTCCAACAAACAACTGAGATCCAATTCCCTAGATCAAGAGCAAGAGCCCCCTCACCAGTGTCAATTAACCTCCCTTGAAGTCCGCTCGCATCTGGAAGCAGAAAATCGACCGAGCAGCTGCTCGTATCTGGAAAAACTCGCACATGGATGCACTCGTAAGCAGAGGGTCCACTGTACTGTTCGTGTCCTACGGTACACGTGTGTTTGTGTGGTAGTGCAAGTACGGCCCCCAAGCAAGCAGCAACCACTATTGGTTGCTGCTCAAAGAAAGTCATGAATTGGGAGGAGAAGGTGAAATTGCTAGAGAAGTGTAGGGCAGGTTATTTGAGCAATTCTGTCACTGGAAAATTATTTAATGTAAACAAAAGCACAGTGCGTTCTATCAAGAAAAATGAGGCGACGATAAGGGCAGCACTAACATCTACTGCTCCTTCCTCAGCCAAGCAAGTATCAAAAGTAAGATGAAATCAGCATTATTTGTGCAGATTTCAGATTCGTGCAAAGGGAAAGACTTTGTATGATACATTGGCTAGTGATGAGGTTAGCACCAGTGCAGAACCAGGACATCCTACCATCACCCATTTTTGCACACCAAACATTTGCGAATTTTCAAGATTTGCGAGGTTGTTGATCCTCTAACCCTCATGAATGTGGAGGGCCTCCTGTACATTTTCCTAGTTTCTGAAAGTAACTGAGGAATATTGTTAACGATCAGCTCAAGGATATGTATTTGAATGACATCCAACAAACTCACATTCACTACTGAGATGACCTTGTAGTACTGTACAGTATTTGGCAACAATGCTGAAAATATACACCTGAACATAAAAGACAAGATGAGAGATCTTCATCAAATTTAAAATTTGACACATTCATCCAGCACATACGATATCTAAAAAGGTCTCGAAAACTCCAAGTATGCTTTCTAAAATACGTTAGTATATGCCTCAAACATCCTTATTATGTACTACTCTAATTTAATCTTGTCTCCTTTTGGGCAGTATTTGTGCATGGGGATCTACAACAGCAAATCTCATAAAACTAATATTAATTCACTAAAAATCTACTGTTATAATGATTACCCAATAAGTTAAACACACTCCTACTTTAAATTTTTTTTTTAATTTACTCAATATTCAGAAATCTGTACTTAATACTGTGCATACTACATATACAGAACAATAAATATAAGCAAAAAAAAAGCTCTAAAGCTCTTTTTAGATAGCTGCAACAAAACACAGGCACAATGAAAGAAACAAATATAAGCGGGCCCCGTTTTGCAGCACTTCATTTTAGAGCATTTCACTAATACAGCCTCGGAGTTCTGTTCCTAAGACCACGTCAGTAAATGAATTCATCACTAAACAAGGAGCATACTATATTGGTAGTGGGTTTGTGTCAACCATCTTTGACTTAATGTCACCTTTGCACCATTTATAACATTTTTAGGAAGGAGGAAAGAGGAGTGATTGGTGGAATGATGAAGTAAAGGGTGTGATAAAAGAGAAAAAGGTAGCTTATGAGAGGTTTTTACAAAGCAGAAGTGTTATAAGAAGAGCAGAGTATATGGAGAGTAAAAGAAAGGTAAAGAGAGTGGTGAGAGAGTGCAAAAGGAGAGCAGATGATAGAGTGGGAGAGGCACTGTCAAGAAATTTTAATGAAAATAAGAAAAAATTTTGGAGTGAGTTAAACAAGTTAAGAAAGCCTAGGGAAAATAGGATTTGTCAGTTAAAAACAGAGTAGGGGAGTTAGTAGATGGGGAGATGGAGGTATATGGGTAGATGGCGAGAATATTTGAGGAACTTTTAAATGTTAAGGAAGAAACAGAGGCAGTAATTTCATGCACTGGTCAGGAGGTATACCATCTTTTAGGAGTGAAGAAGAGCAGAATGTAAGTGTGGGGGAGGTACGTGAGGCATTACGTAAAATGAAAGGGGGTAAAGCAGCTGGAACTGATGGGATCATGACAGAAATGTTTAAAAGCAGGGGGGGATATAGTGTTGGAGTGGTTGGTACTTTTGTTTAATAAATGTATGAAAGAGGGGAAGGTACCTAGGGATTGGCAGAGAGCATGTATAGTCCCTTTATATAAAGGGAAAGGGGACAAAAGAGACTGTAAAAATTATAGAGGAATAAGCTTACTGAGTATACCAGGAAAAGTGTACGGTAGGGTTATAATTGAAAAATTAGAGGTAAGACAGAATGTAGGATTGCGGATGAGCAAGGAGGTTTTAGAGTGGGTAGGGGATGTGTAGATCAGGTGTTTACATTGAAGCATATATGTGAACAGTATTTAGATAAAGATAGGAAGTTTTTATTGCATTTATGGATTTAGAAAAGGCATATGATTAGAGTGGATAGAGGAGCAATGTGGCAGATGTTGCAAGTATATGGAATAGGTGGTAAGTTATTAAATGCTGTAAAGAGTTTTATGAGGATAGTGAGGCTCAGGTTAGGGTGTGTAGAAGAGAGGGAGACTACTTCCCGGTAAAAGTAGGTCTTAGACAGGGATGTGTAACGTCACCATAGTTGTTTAATATATTTATAGATGGGGTTGTAAAGGAAGTAAATGCTAGGGTGTTTGGGGAGAGGGGTGGGATTAAATTATGGGGAATCAAATTCAAAATGGGAATTGACACAGTTACTTTTTGCTGATGATACTGTGCTTATGGGAGATTCTAAAGAAAAATTGCAAAGGTTAGTGGATGAGTTTGGGAAATGTGTGTAAAGGTAGAAAGTTGAAAGTGAACATAGAAAAGAGTAAGGTGATGAGGGTGTCAAATGATTTGGAATAAAGAAAAATTGGATATCAAATTGGGGAGGAGGAGTATGGAAGAAGTGAATGTTTTCAGATACTTGTGAGTTGATGTGTCGGCGGATGGATTTATGAAGGATGAGGTTAATCATAGAATTGATGAGGGAAAAAGGTGAGTGGTGCGTTGAGGTATATGTGGAATCAAAAAACGTTATCTATGGAGGCAAAGAAGGGTATGTATGAAAGTATTAGTAGTACCAACACTCTTATATGGGTGTGAAGCTTGGGTGGTAAATGCAGCAGCGAGGAGACGGTTGGAGGCAGTGGAGATGTCCTGTTTAAGGGCAATGTGTGGTGTAAATATTATGCAGAAAATTCGGAGTGTGGAAATTAGGAGAAGGTGTGGAGTTAATAAAAGTATTAGTCAGAGGGCAGAGGAGGGGTTGTTGAGGTGGTTTGGTCATTTAAAGAGAATGGATCAAAGTAGAATGACATGGAAAGCATATAAATCTATAGGGGAAGGAAGGCGGGGTAGGGGTCGTCCTCGAAAGGGTTGGAGAGAGGGGGTAAAGGAGGTTTTGTGGTAAGGGGCTTGAACTTCCAGCAAGCGTGCGTGAGCTGTTAGATAGGATGAATGGAGACGAATGGTACTTGGGACCTGACGATCTGTTGGAGTGTGAGCAGGGTAATATTTAGTGAAGGGATTCAGGGAAACCGGTTATTTTCATATAGTCGGACTTGAGTCCTGGAAATGGAAGTACAATGCCTGCACTTTAAAGGAGGGGTTTGGGATATTGGCAGTTTGGAGGGATATGTTGTGTATCTTTATATGTGTATGCTTCTAAACTGTTGTATTCTGAGCACCTCTGCAAAAACAGTGATAATGTGCGAGTGTGGTGAAAGTGTTGAATGATGATGAAAGTATTTTCTTTTTGGGGATTTTCTTTCTTTTTTGGGTCACCCTGCCTCGGTGGGAGACGGCCGACTTGTTGGAAAAAAAAAAAAAAAAAAAAACAAATTTTAAATGTATATACAGTACTGTACTGTATACTATAATAAACATAACAGAGGAAATCAGCTCTAATATACATTATTTAGGTATGCATACTGGTCATAGAGCCTGTCGTAAGTCCAAGTCATCAGTAAACGAGTACGTCGCTAACTGAGGAGAAGCTGTATAGCAATTTTCAATTATAGTCATTCTTCCTTTATTCAAACTTCCTACAATAAATATATTTACCACTCACTATAAGCTAAGGATGAAAATATATTAAGGTAAGTAAAATGGGAATTGACACAGTTACTTTTTGCTGATGATACTGTGCTTATGGGAAACTCTAAAGAAAAGATGCAAAAGTTAGTGGACGAGTTTGTGAGAGTGTGTAAAGGTAGAAAGTTGAAAGCAAACATAGAAAAGAGTAAGGTGATGAGGGTATCAAATGATTTAGATAAAGAAAAACTGGATATCAAATTGGAGAGGAGGAGTATGGAAGAAGTGAATGTTTTCAGATACTATGTGGGAGTTGACGTGTCAGTGGATGGATTTATGAAGGATGAGGTTAACCATAGAATTGATGAAGGAAAAAAGGTGAGTGGTGCACTGAGGTATACATGGAGACAAAAAAATTATCTAGGGAGGCAAAGAAGGGAATGTATGAAAGTATAGTGGTACCAACACTCTTATATGGGTGTGAAGCTTGGGTTGTAAATGCTGCAGCGAGGAGGTGGTGGAGATGTACTGGCTAAGGGCAATGTGTGGTGTAAATATTATGCAGACAATTTGGAGTGTGGAAATTAGAAGGTGTGGAGTTAATAAAAGTATTAGTCAGAGAGCTGAAGAGGGGTTGTTGAGGTGGTTTGGTCATTTAGAGAGAATGCATCAAAGTAGAATGACCTAGAGAGTGTATAAATCTGTAGGGGAAGGAAGGCAGGGTAGGAGTCATCCTCGAAAAGGTTGGAGGTAAAGGAGGGGGTAAAGGAGGTTTTGTGGGCGAGGGGCTTGGACTTCCAGCAAGCATGTGTGAGTGTGTTAGACAGGAGTGAATGGAGATGAATGGTATCTGGGACCTGACGAGCTGTTGGAGTGTGAGCAGGGTAATATTTAGTGAAGGGATTCAGATAGTAGGTTGGTAGACAGCAACCACCCAGGGAAGTACTACCGTCCTGCCAGATGACTGTGAAACAAAAACCTGTAACTGTTTTGCATGATGGTAGGATTGCTGGTTTCTTTTTCTGTCTCATAAACACGCTAAGATAACAGGGATATCTTGCTACTCCTACTTACACTTTGGTCACACTTCACAGACACGCACATGCATATATATATATACATACATCTAGGTTTTTCTCCTTTTTCTAAATAGCTCTTGTTCTTTTTTATTTCTTCTATTGTCCATGGGGAAGTGGAAAAGAATCTTTCCTCCGTAAGCCATGCGTGTCGTATGAGGCGACTAAAATGCCGGGAGCAATGGGCTAGTAACCCCTTCTCCTGTTACAATTACTAAAAAAGAGAAGAAGAAAAACTTTATAAAACTGGGTTGCTTAAATGTGCGTGGATGTAGTGCGGATGACAAGAAACAGATGATTGCTGATGTTATGAATGAAAAGAAGTTGGATGTCCTGGCCCTAATGCGAAACAAAGCTGAAGGGGGTAGGAGAGTTTCAGTGGGGGGAAATAAATGGGATTAAATCTGGAGTATCTGAGAGAGTTAGAGCAAAGGAAGGGGTAGCAGTAATGTTAAATGATCAGTATGGAAGGAGAAAAGAGAATATGAATGTGTAAATTCAAGAATTATGTGGATTAAAGTAAAGGTTGGATGCGAGAAGTGGGTCATAATAAGCGTGTATGCACTGGAGAAGAGAGGAATGCAGAGGAGAGAGAGATATTTTGGGAGATGTTAAGTGAATGTATAGGAGCCTTTGAACCAAGTGAGAGAGTAATTGTGGTAGGGGACTTGAATGCTAAAGTAGGAGAAACTTTTAGAGAGGGTGTGGTAGGTAAGTTTGGGGTGCCAGGTGTAAATGATAATGGGAGCCCTTTGATTGAACTTTGTATAGAAAGGGGTTTAGTTATAGGTAATACATATTTTAAGAAAAGAGGATAAATAAGTATACCGATATGATGTAGGGCGAAATGACAGTAGTTTGTTGGATTATGTATTGGTAGATAAAAGACTGTTGAGTAGACTTCAGGATGTACATGTTTATAGAGGGGCCACAGATATATCAGATCACTTCTAGTTGTAGCTACACTGAGAGTAAAAGGTAGATGGGATACAAGGAGAATAGAAGCATCAGGAAGAGAGAGGTGAAGGTTTATAAACTAAAAGAGGAGGCAGTTAGGGTAAGATATAAACAGCTATTGGAGGATAGATGGGCTAATGAGAGCATAGGCAATGGGGTCGAAGAGGTATGGGGTAGGTTTAAAAATGTAGTGTTAGAGTGTTCAGCAGAAGTTTGTGGTTACAGGAAAGTGGGTGCAGGAGGGAAGAGGAGCGATTGGTGGAATGATGATGTAAAGAGAGTAGTAAGGGAGAAAAAGTTAGCATATGAGAAGTTTTTACAAAGTAGAAAGTGATGCAAGGAGGGAAGAGTATATGGAGAAAAAGAGAGAAGTTAAGAGAGTGGTGAAGCAATGTAAAAAGAGAGCAAATGAGAGAGTGGGTGAGATGTTATCAACAAATTTTGTTGAAATAAGAAAAAGTTTTGGAGTGAGATTAACAAGTTAAGAAAGCCTAGAGAACAAATGGATTTGTCAGTTAAAAATAGGAGAGGAGAGTTATTAAATGGAGAGTTAGAGGTATTGGGAAGATGGAAGGAATATTTTGAGGAATTGTTAAATGTTGATGAAGATAGGGAAGCTGTGATTTCGTGTATAGGGCAAGGAGGAATAACATCTTGTAGGAGTGAGGAAGAGCCAGTTGTGAGTGTGGGGGAAGTTCGTGAGGCAGTAGGTAAAATGAAAGGGGGTAAGGCAGCCGGGATTGATGGGATAAAGATAGAAATGTTAAAAGCAGGTGGGGATATAGTTTTGGAGTGGTTGGTGCAATTATTTAATAAATGTATGGAAGAGGGTAAGGTACCTAGGGATTGGCAGAGAGCATGCATAGTTAGTTCCTTTGTATAAAGGCAAAGGGGATAAAAGAGAGTGCAAAAATTATAGGGGGATAAGTCTGTTGAGTGTACCTGGTAAAGTGTATGGTTAGAGTTATAATTGAAAGAATTAAGAGTAAGACGGAGAATAGGATAGCAGATGAACAAGGAGGCTTTAGGAAAGGTAGGGGGTGTGTGGACCAGGTGTTTACAGTGAAACATATAAGTGAACAGTATTTAGATAAGGCTAAAGAGGTCTTTGTGGCATTTATGGATTTGGAAAAGGCGTATTGACAGGGTGGATAGGGGGGCAATGTGGCAGATGTTGCAAGTGTATGGTGTAGGAGGTAGGTTACTGAAAGCAGTGAAGAGTTTTTACGAGGATAGTGAGGCTCAAGTTAGAGTATGTAGGAAAGAAGGAAATTTTTTCCCAGTAAAAGTAGGCCTTAGACAAGGATGTGTGATGTCACCGTGGTTGTTTAATATATTTATAGATGGGGTTGTAAGAGAAGTAATGCGAGGGTCTTGGCAAGAGGCGTGGAGTTAAAAGATAAAGAATCACACACAAAGTGGGAGTTGTCACAGCTGCTCTTTGCTGATGACACTGTGCTCTTGGGAGATTCTGAAGAGAAGTTGCAGAGATTGGTGGATGAATTTGGTGGGTGTGCAAAAGAAGAAAATTAAAGGTGAATACAGAAAGAGTAAGGTTATGAGGATAACAAAAAGATTAGGTGATGAAAGATTGAATATCAGATTGGAGGAGAGAGTATGGAGGAGGTGAACGTATTCAGATATTTGGGAGTGGACGTGTCAGCGGATGGGTCTATGAAGATGAGGTGAATCATAGAATTGATGAGGGAAAAAGAGTGAGTGGTGCACTTAGGAGTCTGTGGAGACAAAGAACTTTGTCCTTGGAGGCAAAGAGGGGAATGTATGAGAGTATAGTTTTACCAACGCTCTTATATGGGTGTGAAGCGTGGGTGATGAATGTTGCAGCGAGGAGAAGGCTGGAGGCAGTGGAGATGTCATGTCTGAGGGCAATGTGTGGTGTGAATATAATGCAGAGAATTCGTGTAGTTTGGAAGTTTAGGAGGAGGTGCGGGATTACCAAAACTGTTGTCCAGAGGGCTGAGGAAGGGTTGTTGAGGTGGTTCGGACATGTAGAGAGAATGGAGCGAAACAGAATGACTTCAAGAGTGTATCAGTCTGTAGTGGAAGGAAGGCGGGGTAGGGGTCGGCCTAGGAAGGGGTTGGAGGGAGGGGGTAAAGGGAGTTTTGTGTGCGAGGGCTTGGACTTCCAGCAGGCATGCGTGAGCGTGTTTGATAGGAGTGAATGGAGACAAATGGTTTTTAATACTTGACGTGCTGTTGGAGTGTGAGCAAAGTAACATTTATGAAGGGATTCAGGAAAACCGGCCGGCCGGACTTGAGTCCTGGAGATGGGAAGTACAGTGCCTGCACTCTGAAGGAGGGGTGTTAATGTTGCAGTTTAAAAACTGTAGTGTAAAGCACCCTTCTGGCAAGACAGTGATGGAGTGAATGATGGTGAAAGTTTTTCTTTTTCAGGCCACCCTGCCTTGGTGGGAATCGGCCGGTGTGATAATAAAAAAAAAAAATAATAAATAATTCAGGGAAACCGGTTATTTTTATATAGCCGGACTTGAGTACTGGAAATAGGAAATACAATGCCTGCACTTTAAAGGAGGGGTTTGGGATACTGGCAGTTTGGAGGGATATGTTGTATATCTTTATAAGTATATGCTTCTAAACTGTTGTGTTCTGGGCACCTCTGCGAAAACAGTGATTGTGTGTGAGTGAGGTGAAAGTGTTAAATGATGATAAAAGTATTTTCTTTTTGGATTTTCTTTCTTTTGAGTCACTCTGCCTCGGTGGGAGACGGTCGACTTGTTAAAAAAAAAAAAAAAGTAATGTGTGTAGTATTATATACATTTTATAGGCCTGGCTATATTGCTCACTTAATTTATGAGAGTGTAAACATGTTATCAGGCTTTTATATGCACTTGAAAGTGAAAAAAGGGTATAATTTAGTTTACAGCTATTTTGCTTTACAACAGTAGCCTGGAATGTCACCTACTGTATAAGCGAGGCCTTCCTGCACCATTTTGATGTACAAGGAGGGCCCTGCTTATACAGCAGGCTTAGGTTCCATGCTACCACTGGCAAAGCAAAATTCACTATAAAGTGAATCTGCTTTTTTTTTTTTACTTTCAAATGCATATAAAAGCCTGATAACATGCTTACACTATATTAAGTGAGCAATATAGCTAGGCCTAAAAAATGTATATACAGTATACACAGTACCTGGAGTTTACCTGGAGAGGGTTTCAGGGGTCAATACCCCTGCGACCCAATCTGAGACCAGGCCTCATGGTGGATCAGGGTCTGATCTACCAGGCTGTTACTGCTGGCCGCACACAAGCTGATGTACAAACCACAGCCCGGTTGGTCAGGTACTGACTTTAGGTGCCTGTCCAGTGCCTTCTTGAAGACAGCCAGGGGTCTATTGGTAATCCCCCTTATGTATGCTGAGAGGCAATTGAACAGTCTTGGGCCCCGGATACTTAAAATATTTTTGTCCTTAGTTTATAGTAAGTGGTGAATATAGTTATTGTAGAAAATCTGAATACATAAAGAATTGGTATCTAATTGAAAACCCCTGTACTAGTGAAATGCTGTAAAATAAAGCACTGCAAAGTGGGGCCTGCCTGTACATGCATGTACCATGTGTTCAACTCACATTGCTTATTAGCTTTCAAATTACTGTATAAATTTGTATAACAATTTTAAATAAGATTCTAATCATTATTATTATTATCTTTATACAGCAGTGATGAACATATACAATTATATTTAACAATGTTGCCACCCTTACTGAAAAATGCTGACCCAGAATTGAGTCTAAATATGAATATTTTCTAGGATTACAATGATTATACTGTACTAAGTTTAACCTACATTAAAGCAAATTTTTTCACAAAGACTCACCCAGGAAGGCATAATTGCCAGGGTGCAGCTCTGTCAGACTCTTCATTCTATCAGTTGGCTTTCTGCACGTAGGAGTGGAGCCAATACCCACTGTAGAGCATGTAACCCCTCGCTGCCTTACATGATTCACAAATGTCATCAAACGCTCTGGGTGTTTTTTAAATAAAGTTACTTTCATTTTCCCCACATTTAATACAGAATTGACTTTAAACATTATGATTAGTCTGCCCAAAATACATTGTAAACTAGTGGCTTTCATTTGTGCATAACAATATTTTATTACATGTAATATGCATTATTGGTGTACTGCATAAAAGAAATAAAAATATGAATTTGAATTTTATCAAAAAAAAAAAAAGTATTGAATAACTTTTTGTTTAGTAACAAAGAATATTTTTCATAATTTTTATGGTCTCTTTGAGCCCTACTCACCTATAGTATCATCCAGGACTTGAATGACTTCCTCAGAGCTGCTGGTGTGGTAGGAGTTGCCACAGTGAACATACACTCCAGCAAAGTCAATATTAGGGGAATTTTGGAGTAGCACAGCCAAGTCCACACCAGCTTCATCTTTCCACCAAACTCCAGCTAAAATGGCAACAATATTACTTATGGTAGTAATCTATAAATTAATAATTAAAACTTCTTCCTCTCTGACCTACTGAAGAAGACACAACATTACTCTTCATTTTCATTCCTGATAATTAACCCTTAAACTGTCCAAACATAGATCTACGTTTGCATGCACAGCACTCCAAACGTAGATCAACGTTTTATTTTTCATTCCTTCAAATTTGACATAATAGACTTGAGTCGCCTAGACATGAAAGAATGGGTCTGTGCACTTAGTGTGCGCAGTATTAAAAAAATCTGGGAGCACTTAGTACCTTGTGGAAGCACCAGTTCAATTAAGTGCCAGTTAGAGCAAATAGTGTGGCAAACACCAGGGATTCACTGATACCATGTTGCATTAACACTCCCATTTTAAGAGGAAAGTAAAAATAGGTTAGATAAATACATGAATGAGTGTGGGTGGGTGTGAGTTGGACCTGACTAGCTTGTGCTACTAGGCATGATGTCATGCTCCTTCCTTCAATGGATGTGTCCTGACTAGGTGGGTCATTGGTCTTAGCTGGGGTGGGGAGGGTGACATGGACCTGCCTTGCATGGACCAGTAGGCCTGCTGCAGTGTTCCTTCTTATGTTCTTATGTATTCGGCAGGCTGGCTGGATGGCTGGCTGTCTTGCTTTGGCTGTCTCTCTGTCTATATCTCTGTCTATCTATATCTGTCTATATCTCTATCTATATCTGTCTATCTATACCTCTATCTATATATGGAGGGTTAGCTGGAGCAGTGGGCATTTATCAAATGTTACTGGGCTGTCAACAGTATAGGGATGCTTTTCATAACAACATGCTTCAAGGTATACACCAGGGTATCTAAAACATTGCTGGGACCTATAAATACTTTGTACAGTGGACCCCAGGTTTGCGATATTAATCTGTTCCTGAGAGCTCATCGTAAACATAAAACTATCGCAAACCGAATCAATTTTCCCCATAAGAAATAATGGAAATCAAATTAATCCGTGTAAGACACCCAAAAGTACGAAAAAAAAACATTTTTATCACATGAAATATTAATTTTAATACACACAAACTGATACTTACCTTTAGTGAAGATCTGGTGATGATTGATGGGATGGGAGGAGGGGAGAGTGTTGCTGGTGTTAGTGTTTAGAAGGGGAATCCCCTTCCATTAGGACTTGAGGTGTCAAGTCCTTTTCCAGGGTTACTTTCCTTCTTTTAATGCCACTAGGACCAGCTTGAGAGTCACTGGACTTCTGTCGCACAACATATCTGTCCATAGAGGCCTGTACCTCTCGTTCCTTTATGACTTTGCTAAAGTGGTTCACAATATTGTCATTGTACAGGTTGCCAACACAGCTTGCAGTAGCTGTGTCAGGGTGATTTTCATCAAAAAAGGTTTGCACGTCAAGCCACTTTTAACACATTTCCTTAATCTTTGAAGTAGGCAACTTCCTCAGTTTCTCTATACCCTCCTCCAAAGCAGTTTCCTCAGGTCTGGCCTCTTGCTGTTGAAGATGATCTAGCAGCTCATCAGTGGTTAGTTCATCATTGTCCTCCTCCACCAACTCTTCCACATCCTCCCCACTAACCTCCAACCCCAAGGACTTCCACAATGGATTCCTCAACCAGCATACACTTCTCAGGGTTAGCCTCAAATCCTTCAAAATCCCTTTTGTCTACACATTCTGGCCACAGTTTTTTCCAAGCAAAGTTCAAGGTCCTCTTAGTCACTTCCTCCCAAGCCTTACCTATAATGTTTACACAATTGAGGATATTAAAGTGATCCTTCCAAAACTCTTTTAGAGTCAATCGAGTGTCTGTGGTCACTTCAAAGCACTTTTGAAACATAGCTTTTGTGTACAGTTTCTAGAAGTTGGAAATGACCTGCCGGTCCATGGGTTGCAGGAGAGGAGCGGTATTAGGAGGCAAAAACTTGACCTTAATGAAGCTCATGTCCATAGAAAGTCACTCTGCCACGTCTGAAGGATGACCAGGAGCATTGTCTAATACCAGGAGGCACTTAAGGTCTAATTTCTTTTCAATTATGTAATTTTTCACACTGGGGGCAAATGCATGGTGTAATCAGTCATAGAAAAAGTCCCTAGTGACCCATGCCTTACTGTTTGCCCTCCACAGCGCACACAAATTAGCCATGAGGACATTCTTTTACCTGAACACTCTGGGAGTTTCTGAGTGATACACCAATAAAGGCTTCACTTTGCAATCACCACTAGCTCTAGCACAGAATAAAAGAGTAAGCCTATCTTTCATAGGCTTTTGTCCTGGGAGTGCCTTTTCCTTCTGAGTAATGTAGGTCCTGCTTGGCAATTTCTTCCAAAACAGGCCTGTTTCATAGCAATTAACCCTTTGACTGTCGCGGCTGTATATATACGCCTTCCGAGGTACCGTGTTTGACGTATATACTCATAAATTCTAGCACCTTCAAATCAAGCAGGAGAAAGCTGGTAGGCCCACATGTGAGAGAATGGGTCTGTGTGGTCAGTGTGCACCATATAAAAAAAATCCTGGAGCATGCAGTGCATGAGAAAAAAAACCTCCGACCATTTTTTTAATTAAAATGCCGACTTTGTGGTATATTTTCGTATAGTATTTATGGTTGTATTCTCGTTTTTTTGGTCTCATTTGATAGAATGGAATACATACTATAGAAATAGAGGTGATTTTGATTGATTTTACTATAAAAAGAGCCTGGAATGGAGCTCAAAGTAGGGGAAATGTTTGATTTTTGCCAATGTTCAAAAGTAAACAAATGATGTCATTGTCCAATAAATGTCCAACTAGCCATTCTAATATGCAGTCATGAATGGGTTGATGTTATTTATACAATTATTACAGTATTGCAGAACTCTGCATAATAGTAAGTCTTCTATTTTTTGTTTGAATAAAAATTCAAAATAGAAAGCAAGAGTAATATCAGAGGGGCCTGGAGACATGACTGATGAACAAAGAAAATGTTATTTTAGAGCCAGGAATGTCTGCATTGTTCATTCTGGACCTTATTTTGAAATTGTCATATTTTTTAATTTTCGTGAAATTGGCCAAATTGCAAATTTCTGACCACATTATTGGTTAGTTGAAATCAGTAAATGGGCAGTATCTTGTACTCAATCGATAGAAAAAATCGAGTTCTAAAGAAACAGCAATGAGTTTGGTCGACTGGAACAACGGAATTAGCCGAAAATAGGGCTCAAAGTGGGCGAAATCGCCGATTTGTAAATATCGCCGAGGTCGCTAACCTCGTCAGTTTTCCATCAAATTTAGTTTTTTTGGTGTCATTACAATCGGGAAAAGATTCTCTATCATTTCATAAGAAAAAATAATTTTTTAAAATTTTGCGACACCAGGAGACACCTCAGGATTGGGGGTTGCGACAGTCAAGGGGTTAAACACTTGTTCAGGTTTCAAGTCTTCACTGTCTATGTAATCCTTGAATTCCTTCACATATGTTTCAGCTGCTTTATGGTCCGAACTGGCAGCCTCACCGTGTCTAATCACACTATGTATGCCACTACGAGTCTTAAATCTTTCAAACCAACCTTTGCTGGCCTTAAATTCACTCACATCACCACTAGTTGCTGGCATTTTTCTAATTAAATCGTCATGCAACTTCCTAGCCTTTTCACATAAGATCGCTTGAGAGATGCTATCTCCTGCTATCAGTTTTTCATTTATCCACACCAATAACAGCCTCTCAACATCTTCTAACACTTGTGGTCGCTGTTTCATAATCACAGTTGCACCTTTTGCAAGAACAGCTTCCTTGATTGCCGTTTTCCTGGCCACTATAGTAGCGATGGTTGACTGGGGTTTCATATACAACCTGGCCAGCTCTGACATATGCACTCCACTCTCGTACTTTTCAATTATGCAAAATAAGTCACCATGGGCCCCAAGAAGACTTCTAGTGCCAACCCTTCGAGAAAAAGGGTGCTAATAACTATTGAAATGAAGTTCAATAGTTATTAGCACCCTTTTTCTCGAAGGGTTGGCACTAGAAGCCTTCTTGGGGCCCATGGTGACTTATTTTGCATAAATAAGCACCAAAAACACTGATAATATGGAATGTACCAAATGTATGCTTAGATGCTAGCACACTGGCTGGCTCGCTTGTAAACACTGGCACGCACAGGGCAGTTCAGACCACATGTGGATGCGTCCCGGATGAATCGCGTATACCGGGTTTTTTAACGTGAAACGAGGCAAAATTTTTGCGTTAAAATGTATCGTATACAGGATTTAGCGTATACGTACTGATGCCTTCGTAAACCAGGGGTCCACTGTATATATTTCTAGACAATAGTAAATAACCCAAGCAGGTGTAAATGTTCACCTGTCAATGTGACTGTGACTATTTGAGCACTATTTCAGTACCTAATATTGGTGTCAGAACAAAGATTGGCTATGAAATCACAAGAACTATTATAAATTGTAATTATCAGAACAGGACACAAGTGCCCTTTTACTTTACATACTGTCGGTAATTCTACCAAAATATATACAATAATCAGAATATAAAAGTATATATAAATTAAAATAAAAACGAGAAAAAAGGCATATTGGCAACACTTCCGCAAGCGGCAGGAGTCGATGTTGCCGTCAGGTAAGTACCGACTCAAAAAAAAAAATGTTTATCCTGTAACATGTAGAAAAATGTGCTCTTTACTTAAGAAAAAAAAACTATTTTTTTATTTTTCAAAATATTTGGAGCGCCACGTGAGTGAACGTAGATCTATGTTTGGACAGTTTAAGGGTTAATAATTTTAGAATATATCTCTGAAATTGTTTAATACAATTGCTGGTACAATAATATTCTTTAAATAGTGGTTTACTGTGAACCTAAATAAAAGTGAAAGTGTATCATCCAGTGAATATAAATGATACTGAGTATGAACCCCACTGTCCTACAGAATAGATAATTGTAAAATATCCTACAAATAGAAATGTGATGTACTGTACCTCGATTGTTGCCACAGTCAACCTTGAGAAATGCAGACCAATTTTTGCCAGGTGAAGGGGCATCCCTTAGCATCTTCACTGCCAACTCTGAGTCAATTATCACATGAAACTTCTCCAATTGCCTAAGATGTACAGAATTGAATAGAAGCTGCATGTAAATATCAGTCCTTATTAACATCATTATGACAAATGCACATGAAGAGGAGGTAGTAAAGTGCTACAACCACTCCAAGCTTTAACCCTTTGAGGGTCCGTACCGTAGATCTACGGCTTTACGTTCAGGGTCCAAACCATAGATCTACGTCATGAGCTCAGCTCACTCTGATAAACTGTGAGTGGTACATTTAGGCCTAGATATGAGAGAATACATCTATGTGGTATGTGTGCACCACATAAAACAGATCATGCAGCACGCTGTGTATGAGAGAAAAAAACTGAAATCATGATTTTTTGATTAAAACAGCGACTTTGCAGTGTCTTTTCGTATGTTTTTTATATTTCTATTTGTGATTTCTTGGTCTCATTTGATAGAATGGAAGACATATTACAGAAATATAGATGATTTTGATTGGTTTTCGCACTGGAAATGGCTTGAAACTAAGCTCAAAGTAGCAGAAATGTTAAATTTTTGCCGATATTCAAGAGTAAACAAACGACCTCACACGTCTAATACATGCCAGCTGGTGGGTCTAATATGCATTCACAAATATGGTGATGATATTTATACAATTATTACAGTATTGCATAACAGTAAATCTTCTATTTTTTGGTGTGAATAAAAATTCAATATGTGAAAAAAAATCAAAATGGAATTTATTTGTAAAGATCGAAACGAAAACTAATGAACAGAGGAAATGTTAGTTTGTTCCAGGAATACCACATTGTTTATTCTGGACCCTATTTTGAAATTGGAATATTTTGAACTTTGTGTTAAATTGGCCAAATTAACAATTTCCGATCACTTTAATTTGTAGTTGAAACAGTTGACTTGGCGATTTCTTGTGCTCATCGATAGAATAGAAGAATACTAGTGAAATAGTTTAAGAATATGGTTGACTGGAACAATGTAATTGGCCTAAAATGGGAGTCAAAGTCGGCAAAATCGCCGATTCGTAAATATCGCTGACACATCAAAATTCGCGAGAGCATAATTTCGTCAATTTTCCATCAAATTTCATAATTTTTGTTTTATTACCTTCACAAAAAGATTCTATACCATTTCATAAGAAAAAATAACAAATTTTTTTTTGAAAATTCTTGGACACTGGGGCACCACTTCAGATTTGGGCCTTGGACCCTGAAGGGGTTAAACCTTGCAATAGAACAAATATTGAATAAAGGACATCACAAGTTTAGGTCTTCTCCTATAACTATAAATAGGTACCTAATTAAAAACAAGTAATCTCTCTCACTCTCTCACACACACACACACTCTCTCTCTCTCTTTATCAGTTTCCCCTTACTTCCTTACCACACAGTAAAGATTTGAAGACTGTTGCAACCATATAAAATAGGTCCCTACAATAATACAATATAGTACTGCATTTCTAAGCAAATATCCTAACCTGATTCAAAGTATTAACCCTTAAACAGTCCAAACGTATATACGTATACCTTCACTCGCTCAGCGCCGTGAATATTTTGAAAAAAAAAAAATTACATAGAAAAAAAGAACACATTTTTTTAAGTGCTTTAGAATAAAAAAAATAGGGTCAGTACTTACAGAGATACAGGCAGAGAAGTTGGCACTGGATGCTCATGTGATGGCAACATGGAGTCCTGCCGCTTGCAGAAGTGTTGTCGATATACCTGTTTTTTTTTCTATTTGTCATATTATTTTATATAATTTTTATGTTCTGATAATTACAATTTATAGTAGTTCTTGTCATTTCATAGTATTAGGTATTCAAATTGTCACAAACACAGGAGGAGGAGGAGAAGGAGGAGGAGGAAGAGGAGGAGCAGGAGGAGGAGGAGGGGAGGGAGGGGAGGAGGAGCAGGAGGAGGAAGAATAGGAGGAGGAGGAGGAGGAGGAGGGGGAGGAGGAGGAGGAGGAGGAAGAGGAGCAGGAGCAGGGAGGAGGAGCAGGAGGAGGAGGAGGAGGAAGGAAGAGGAGGAAAAGGAGGAGGAAGAGGAGGAAGAGGAGGAGGAAGAGGAGGAGGAGGAGGAAGGAGGAGAGGAGAGGGGAGGAGGGGAAGAGGAGGAGGAGGAGGAAGGGGGAGGAGGAGGAAGAGGAGGAGGAAGGAGGAAGAGGAGGAGGAGGGAGGAGGAAGAGGAGGAGAAGAGGGAAAAGGAGGAGGAGGAAGAGGAGGAAAGGAGGAAGAAGAGGAGGAGGAGGAGGAAGAGGAGGAAGAGGAAGGCAGGCGGGGACGGGGGGGGGAAAAAGGGGGGGGGGGGGGGGGGGGGGGGGGGGAAAAGGGAGGGAAGAGGGAAGGGCGGGAGAGGGGGAGGAGGAGAGGGGAGGAAGAGGAGGAGGAGGAGGAGGTGAGGGGGGGAAGAGGAGGAGGAGAAAAGGGGAGGAGGAAGAGGGGGGAGGAGGAAGAGGAGGAGAGGAAGAGGAAGAGGGGAGGGGAAGGGAAGAGGAGGAGGGGAGGGAGAGGAGGGAGGAAGGGGGGGAGGAGGAAAAGGAGAGGAGGGAAGGAGGGGAGGAAAGGAGGAGGAGGAAAGGGGAGGAGGGGAAAGAGGAGTAGGGAAAGGAGGAGGAGGAAAGGGGAGGAGGAAAAGGAAGGAGCGGGGGAAAGGAGGAGGAGGAAAGGGGAGAGGAAAGAGGAAAGGGGAAAGGAGGAGGAGGAAGGAAGAGGGGGGAGAAAGGAAGAGGAGGAGGAGGAAGGAGGGGAGGGGAAAGGAGGAGGAGGAGGAAAAGAGGAGGAGGAGGAGGAGAGGAGGACGAGAGGAAAGGAGGAGGAGGAAAGGAGGAGGAGGAAAGGGAGGAGGAAAGGAGGAGGAGGAAAGGAGGAGGAAAGGAGGAGGGGAGGAGGAGGGAGGAGGAGGAAGGAGGAGGAGGAAAGGAGGAGGAGGAAAGGGGAAAGGAGGAGGAGGAGGAGGAGGAATGAGGAGGGAAGGAGGGGGAGGAGAGGAAGGAGGAGGAGAGGAGGAAAGGAGGAGGAGGAGGGGGGGGGGGGGGGGGGAAAGGAGGGAGGGAGGGGAGGAGAGGAATGAGGAGGAGGAGGATGAAGGAGGAGAGAAGGAGGAGGAGGGGAGGAGGAACGAGGGAGGCAGGAGGAGGAAAGGAGGAGGAGAAAGGGGAGGAGGAAAGGAGGAGGGAAAGGGGAGGGGAGGAAAGGAGGAGGAGGGGAGGAAAAGGGGGGAGGAGGGAAAGGGGAGGAGGAGGAAAGGAGGCGGAGAAGGGGGGAGGAAAGGAGGAGGGGGAAAGGAGGAGGAGGAGGAAAGAAGAGGAGGAGGAAGGAGGAAAGAGGAGGAAGGGGTGGAGAGGAAAGGAGGAGGAGGAAAGGAGGAGAGGAGGAAAGGAGAGAAGGAGGAAAGGGGAGAAGGAGGAAGGAGGGAGGAAGAGAAGGAGGAAAAGGAAAGGGTGGGGAGAGGAGGAGGAGAGAGGGAAGAAGAAAAAGAAAAAGAAGAAAAAAGAAAAAAGAGAAAAAGAAAAAAGAAGAAAAGAAGAGAAGAAAAAGAAGAAAAAAGAAGAAAAAGAAGAAGAAGAGGAAGAAAAAAAAGGGAAGAGGAAGAAGGGAAGAAGAAGAAAAGAAGAGAAAAAAAAAGAAGAAAAAGAAAAAGAAGAAGAGGAGGAGGGGAGGAGGAGGAGGGAAAAGGAGGAAAATAATAATAATAAAAATATAGTAATAATAATAATAGTAATAAAAATTAAAGTAATAATAATATACGAATAATAATAATGGTAATAAAATAATAGTAATAAAAATAATACCAATAATAATTTTCCTTAAAGCATGAAAAACAAAGTCCACCCCTGACAGTGACTGATGAATAACTCTGATTAGAGCTGATTTAAAATGAGCATAAAAGAGGGTGGGAGGGATGCAGCTGATAAGAAAAGTTGATGACCTCCCCCTTTCTTTGTTTTTTTTGGACACAAAAATTTTTGTCTCTCTATTTTCTGTCTGTCAAGCTCCCCTTATCCGTCTAGCTCTCGTCTCAAAGAGAGCACAAGATGCATCATCACATTTACCACATCTTAAACAGGTATAGCCTTTGTCTGGATTTTGGGTTTTCCTAGGTAATTTTAACTATACTTGTTATTTATGTGTACTTTGAGCGATATAGACAAAAATTGAAAGAGATAGACAGAGACAGATGACAAAAACCAGAGAAGACAAACAGAGACAGAGCAGATAGAGACAGAAGAAAAAAATAGAGACAGAGGGAAGATATAGAGGGCGACAGATAGACAGAGCAGATGAAGAGAAGATAACAGAGACAGATAGATAGGACAGAGAAAGGAAAAATCGTCAGACCCTAAAATTGGGGTTAACATGGGCTTTCCCCTTAAAAAGGAATGTTAAAATGCTTAATAAGTGAATCCTTGGTTTTTGCCGCGTGTTTGCTCTAGCTGGCGCTCCCCCAAGGTACTAAGTGGTCCCCAAATTTTTTTTTAAAATGCGCACACCAGGTTAAAGGGCCCGTTCTATGTGACCCGGCATTCAGGCCAATCGCCAAAAATTTTGGGGACAGAAAAATTATTTATTATTTTATTATCACACTGGCCCATTCCCCCCAAGGCAGGGTGGCCCGAAAAAGAAAAACTTTCACCATCATTCACTCCATCCACTGTCTTCCAGAAGGGTGCTTTACACTACAGTTTTTAAACTGCACATTAACACCCCTCCTTCAGAGTGCAGGCACTGTACTTCCCATCTCCAGGACTCAAGTCCGGCCTGCCAGTTTCCCTGAACCCTTCATAAATGTTACTTTGCTCACACTCCAACAGCACGTCAAGTATTAAAAACCATTTGTCTCCATTCACTCCTATCAAACACGCTCACGCATGCCTGCTGGAAGTCCAAGCCCCTCGCACACAAAACCTCCTTTACCCCCTCCTCCAACCTTTCATAGGCCGACCCCTACCCCGCCTTCCTTCCACTACAGACTGATACACTCTTGAAGTCACTCTGTTTCGCTCCATTCTCTCTACATGTCCGAACCACCTCAACAAAACCCTTCCTCAGCCCTCTGGACAACAGTTTTGGTAATCCCGCACCTCCTCCTAACTTCTAAACTACGAATTCTCTGCATTATATTCACACCACACATTGCCCTCAGACATGACATCTCCACTGCCTCCAGCCTTCTCCTCGCTGCTACATTCATCACCCATACTTCACACCCATATAAGAGCGTTGGTAAAACTATACTCTCATACATCCCCTCTTTGCCTCCAAGGACAAAGTTCTTTGTCTCCACAGACTCCTAAGTGCACCACTCACCTTTTTCCCCTCATCAATTCTATGATTCACCTCATCTTTCATAGACCATCCGCTGACATGTCCACTCCCAAATGTCTGAATACATTCACCTCCTCCATACTCTCTCCTCCAATCTGATATCCAATCTTTCATCACCTAATCTTTTTGTTATCCTCATAACCTTACTCTTTCTGTATTCACTTTTAATTTTCTTCTTTTGCACACCCTACCAAATTCATCCACCAATCTCTGCAAACTTCTCTTCAGAATCTCCCAAGAGCACAGTGTCATCAGCAAAGAGCACTGTGACAACTCCCACTTTATGTGATTCTTTATCTTTTAACTCCACGCCTCTTGCCAAGACCCTCGCATTTACTTCTCTTACAACCCCATCTATAAATATATTAAACAACCATGGTGACATCACACATCCTTGTCTAAGGCCTACTTTTACTGGGAAATAATTTCCCTCTTTCCTACATACTCTAACTTGAGCCTCACTATCCTCGTAAAAACTCTTCACTGCTTTCAGTAACCTACCTCCTACACCATACACCTGCAACATCTGCCACATTGCCCCCCTATCCACCCTGTCATATGCCTTTTCCAAATCCATAAATGCCACAAAGACCTCTTTAGCCTTATCTAATATCTGTTCACTTATATGTTTCACTGTAAAACACTGGTCCACACACCCCCTACCTTTCCTAAAGCCTCCTTGTTCATCTGCTATCCTATTCTCCCCTCTTACTTTTAATTCTTTCAATAATAACTCTACCATACACTTTAACAGGGATACTCAACAGACTTATCCCCCTATAATTTTTGCACTCTCTTTTGTCCCTTTGCCTTTATACAAAGGAACTATGCATGCTCTCTGTCAATCCCTAGGTACCTTACCTTCTTCCATACATTTATTAAATAATTGCACCAACCACTCCAAAACTATATCCCCACCTGCTTTTAACATTTCTATCTTTATCCATCAATCCCGGCTGCCTTACCCCCTTTCATTTTACCTACTGCCTCACGAACTTCCCCCACCCCTCACAACTGGCTCTTCCTCACTCCTACAAGATGTTATTCCTCCTTGCCCTATACACGAAATCACAGCTTCCCTATCTTCATCAACATTTAACAATTCCTCAAAATATTCCCTCCATCTTCCCAATACCTCTAACTCTCCATTTAATAGCTCTCTTCTCCATTTTTAACTGACATAATCCATTTGTTTCTCTAGGCTTCCTTAACTTGTTAATCTCACTCCAAAACTTTTTCTTATTTTCACAAAATTGTTGAAACATCTCACCACTCTCTCATTTGCTCTCTTTTTACATTGCTTCACCACTCTCTTAACCTCTCTCTTTTTCTCCATATACTCTTCCCTCCTTGCATCACTTCTACTTTGTAAAAACTTCTCATATGCTAACTTTTTCTCCCTTACTACTCTCTTTACATCATCATTCCACCAATCACTCCTCTTTCCTCCCACACCCACTTTCCTGTAACCATAAACTTCTGCTGAACACTCTAACACTACATTTTTAAACCTACCCCATACCTCTTCGACCCCATTGCCTATGCTCTCATTAGCCCATCTATCCTCCAATAGCTGTTTATATCTTACCCTAACTGCCTCCTCTTTTAGTTTATAAACCTTCACCTCTCTCTTCCCTGATGCTTCTATTCTCTTTGTATCCCATTTACCTTTTACTCTCAGTGTAGCTACAACTAGAAAGTGATCTGATATATCTGTGGCCCCTCTATTAACATGTATATCCTGAAGTCTACTCATCAGTCTTTTATCTACCAATACATAATCCAACAAACTACTGTCATTTCGCCCTACATCATATCTTGTATACTTTTTTTATCTCTTTTTCTTAAATTATGTATTACCTATAACTAAACCCCTTTCTATACAAAGTTCAATCAAAGGGCTCCCATTATCATTTACACCTGGCACTCCAAACTTACCTACCACACCCTCTCTAAAAGTTTCTCCTACTTTAGCATTCAGGTCCCCTACCACAATTACTCTCTCACTTGGTTCAAAGGCTCCTATACATTCACTTAACATCTCCCAAAATCTCTCTCTCTCCTCTGCATTCCTCTCTTCTTCAGGTGCATACACGCTAATTAAAACATATATATACGTTTGAGGCGCTACACAACAACGCATATATAGTATATATTACGTTTGGACCGTTAAGGGGTTAAGAGTTTCAAAATGCAAGTTGCAAAACCTACATGAAGAAGCAGAAGGTAAAATAAATGTTAGACTGACTTTGTAAGTGCAGTGACACGAGGCATATGGTGTGGAATGAGTGGAAAGCCATAAAGAATATCATCAAAGCCATGTCTTGCATAGAACTCTGCTTCCTCCAGTGTTGAGGTGACTAAGCCACATTTCTTGCCACCTGTTTGCAGCAGGGCACACTCACTAATCCCATTAATAAAAAGTACAAAAACATCATTAATAATCAACAAAATTATGTAAAAAAAATTTTATTTTAACATTGTTCAATAAACTTGTAAAAAAATGTACATAGTTCAATGCCACTGTAATTTGCTTAGCTAACAAATACTGGGGCCTCAGTCCATGAACTCATATATGTGTATTATGTGCGTCTGTAATCAATTTTTTGTTTCTACTGCCCACAGGATAGATCCAGGTTGCATAATAAAACAATCAAGCTACACTATAAGTAAACATGCTATAGGCATATAGTATGTTTACTTATAATTACCAGGAAATAAAGTGATGCTCTTCATTTTAATAGATAAGTCACTCAAGCAAATATTAAAAGACAATAAAGAAACTTGTTCAAAGTCTGTACATCTTTTTCAGAATATGTTTAATCTCAAGAACTACAAAATGAATTAAGATAAGGTTCAGTAAATTACATACAGTACAAAATTCCACCAGACTAAATTTTAATACGGAAATGTAACTTGACTGTGATCTTCAGATTTATAAATGTGCAGACAAAGGCACATCAGAAGGTAAGACTGATGGATGACAATTAAAGGAAATTTCATCCAATATTATTATTATTATAATCAAGGGGGAAGCGCTAAACCCACAGGATTATACAGCACCTGTGGAGGGGAGATGGAAGGTATTCAGGCTTAATTCAGGGAACTGGAGCGCAGATCCAATTCCTTAGATGAAGAGCCCCTCACCAGCATCAAGGAACCTTCCTTGAGGGGATTTCATCCAATAGAAGTTTAGCTTGCCAAGTCCTTCACAGCAAAGATACCTAGATGCTGATGAGGGGCTCTTAATTCAAGGAACTGAACCTACCTTCCTCTTCCTTAAAACAAACCTGATAATCTCCTATTCCTCAGGCGCTACATGACCTAGACAGATTTAGTGCTTCTGTAATAATAAACAACCTACAAACCTGTGTGTTTTACTTGCATAATTCAGTAACAGGTTACCACTTATCGAATTTAGTAAATGGAAATTGATACTGGTTTATGTTGGCAAATTTTGAGCTAAATACTACCCAAACTAAGTACAATACTGTATATCATATTAAACTTAGCAGTATAAAGGCAATGTTAAGTAATGAGAAGAAATATGATACACTTACATGGTCTTATGGGTCTTGGTCTGTGGCCTGAGAGACACACCCATGGACTTGCAAGTGGCTAACATTTGAGCACAGTTGGCTTTAACCTTCATTAGGTCCACCAGCAGTGCAGGTGTGGTCAGTTTATGTACTTGCTGACCCACTTTTGATTCTTCAGCCATTTGCCTGAGTAAATTCAAATTAATGGTAATCAATGTAGAATGCCTAAGAATACAGTTCCAAGAAAAAATGGTCATTATCATTAGTGAATAAACCATTATTTAACCCTTTGACTGTTTTGGTCATATATATATATCTTATGAGCCACCGTTTTTGACGTAGTATACATACTCATAAATTCTAGCGGCTTCAAATCAAGCAGAAGAAAGCTGGTAGGCCCACATATGAGAGAATGGGTCTGTGTGGTCAGTGTGCACCATATAAAAAAAATCCTGCAGCATGCAGTGCATAATGAAAAAGAAAAAACTCCGACTGTTTTTTTTTAATTAAAATGCTGACTTTGTGGTCTACTTTCGTATAGTATTTATGGTTGTATTCTCGTTTTCTTGGTCTCATTTGATAGAATGGAAAAGATATTATAGAAATAGTGGTGATTTTGATTGGTTTTACTATGAAAAGAACCTTGAAATGGAGCTCAAAATAGGGGAAATGTTTGATTTCTGCCGATGTTTAAGAGTAAACAAATGATGTCACTTTCCAATAAATGTCCAAGTAGCCATTCTAATATGCAGCCATGAATGGGTTGACATTATTTATACAATTACGTATTACAATATTGCAGTAATCTGCATAACAGTAAATCTTCTATTTTTTGTTTGAATAAAAATTCAAAATAGAAAGCAAGAGTAATATCAGAGGGGCTGGAGACGTGACTGATGAACAAATAAAATGTTATTTTAGAGCCAGGAATGTCTGCATTGTTCATTCTGGACCCTAGTTGAAATTGTTATATTTTTTAATTTTTGTGAAATTGGCCAAATTGCAAATTTCTGACCAAGTTGTTGGGTAGTTGAAATCGGTAAATGGGCAGTTTCTTGTACTCAATCGATAGAAAAAAAAGGGGTTCTAAAGAAATAGCTATGAGTTTGGTCGACTGGGACAATGGAATTAGCCGAAAATAGGGGTCAAAGTGGGCGAAATTGGAGATTCATAAATATCGCCGAGGTCGCTAACTTCGCGAGAGCGTAATTCCGCCAGTTTTCCATCAAATTTCACTCTTCTGGTGTCATTATAATCGGGAAAATATTCTCCATCATTTCATGAGAAATTTTTTTTTTTTTTTTGGAAAATTTGCGACAGTCAAGGGGTTAAATAAAAGAATATATGCATATATCTTAATCACATTATACTGTATTGTAATAAATATTAGTTTGTTCTCAGCAAATGGAGAATACAGAGTGCAGAACTATCTCTGTTTTGTTTTTTCTGGCTAAGATAAATGTAGCAATACAAATACAATATGTACTGTACTCCATTGCATCATACTTTATATTTCAACGTTGCATGCTGAGTGAGTTTCAAACCCAGTGCATGCATTCGGTTTGAAAGAACAAAGCATTTCAAAAATACACAACAATTCATTATATAATTCAAAATAGTACTTTACTGCATAGTTCAATACTATATTTTACAAACAATTATTTGACATTTTTGTAAGTCATTATTGTAACACTGTTTCTTGCACATAGTACTGTGTGTCAGATTCAACACTAGAGAGATATCTCTTGAATCAAATCTCATTAGCCAAAAATTCAATAAATTAGACTTGTAAAATTATCAAATTTAGACATAGCACTTTTTGGTAAAACCCATACATGTTACACACAGTGTTCTGGGCAGGTAAATTAAGAACACCAAATAGTGCAATATTGTACTTAACATTGATAAGCCTTAGTTTTTATAACTATGGTATAACTCACACCTTTTATGCCATGGTATTTTAATGACTATTCTCAAGTTACTACGTACTATATTAAAAATACCTGATTACATTAGCTTATACAAAATAAAATGCAGTATTGAATACAAAACCCATATCCAGTATTGGATGTGATTATAAAATATTCCATACTACACAATTTAAAAATGATTATGAAAACCTGAAATGCTTCTATCTTAAAATTGTGAGAAAACAATGAGTGCATTTGAAATTCTGCAGAGTGAGAGATTACTTGTAATGCTTTTCTCAAATTTAGGTGATGACGGAGTACAAGATAGAGTGGAACCTCGGTTTGCGTATGCCCCAGTTCTCGTAGGATTCAGTTTTCTACATTCTCATTGAAATTTTGTCCCAGTTTTCGTACATCCGCTCAGTCTTCGTAGAGTTGAAAATGGTCCGTACCAAATGCGTCACACATGACTCAGCCACTCAAGTGCCCACACAAAGCATCCCATGCATTCATGACTCAGTCTGCCTTTGTTTTTCATTGAGCATCACCTCACGACGTTCATCCGAAACATTTCATAATAATCCATTGTTTTTTGTGCTTGTTTATTGAGTGCAACTGCTAAATAAGCTACCATGGGGACAAAGAAAGTTCCGAGTGCCAGCCCTTTGATAAAGAAGGCGAGAAACATGATAGAATTCAGGAAAGAACTCGTAGCAAAGTATGAAAGTGGCGTACGCGTGGCCGATCTCACCAGGATGTGCAGGAAGTCCGCATCAACAATCAGTTCCATCCTGGCGAAGAAAAACGAAATCAAGGAAGCTGATGTTGTGAAAGGGGTAAATGTGCTAACAAAACAGAGATCACAAACAATCGAAGATGTTAAGAAGTTGTTGTTAGTGTGGATCAATGAAAAACAGTTAGCAGAAGGTAGTGTTTTGGAGGCGATAATTTGCGAAAAGGCAAGGCAGTTACATGTAGATCTCTCAAAGAAAATGCCTGGAATGAGTGCTGCTGTTAGTGAATTTAAAGCCAGCAGAGGCTGGTTTGATAAATTCAAGAAGCAAACTGGCATACACATTGTGGTAAGGCATGGCGAGGCTGCAAGTTTGGACAAACGTGGGGCCAAAGAATTCGTTGATGAATTCAAGCAGTACGTAGAGGTTGAAGGATTCCTCCCCAACAAGTGTTCAATTGTGACGAAACAGGCCTCATTTGGAAGAAAATGCCAAAGAACACCTACATCACGCAGGAGGAAAAGGCACTGCCAGGACACAACCCTATGAAAGATAGGCTAACTCTTTTGTTCCGTGGTAACGCTAGTGGGGATTTCAACGTGAAGCCTTTACTCGTATGATCACTATGAAAATCCCAGAGTGTTCAAGAAAAACAATGTCATCAAGAGTAAATTGTGTGTGATGTGGAAGGCTAACAATAAGGCATGGATCAAGAGTCAAATTTTCATTGAGTGCATCAATGAAGTGTTTGGCCCAAGTGTGAAGAAATACCTCCTGGAAAATCAATTGCCACTCAATTGCCTCTGTAATGGACAATGCTCCTGCTCATCCTCCAGACTTGGAAGGACCAATTGTTGGAGGAGTTTAGTTTCTCACAGTGAAGTTCTTGTCCCTAACCCCACTGTCTCATCCAGCCCATGGACCAGCAGGTCATTTCTAACTTCAAAAAACTCTACACCAAAGCACTGTTTCAAAGGTACTTTGAAGTGACCTCGGACACTGAATTGACCCTAAGAGAGTTCTGGAGGAATCACTTCAATATCCTCAAATGCATAAGCCTTAGAGATAAGGCTTGGCAGGGAGTGACTTCCAGGAAGATGAACTCTGCTTGGAGAAAATTGTGGCCAGAATGTTTTTTGAAGGATTTGAGACTGACCCTGACGACCCTACGCTTATTGGGGAATCTATTGTGTCTTTGGGGGAAGTCCCTGGGGTTGGATGTGAGTGGCCAGGATGTGGAAGAGTTGGTGGACAACCACAGTGAAGTGAGCTGCAAAGTTTTGTGGAGAAACGTCACCCTAACAAAGTTGTTGCAAGTCGTGTCTGCAACATTTTAGACAAATCTTAAAGAGATGCCAGAAACAGGCCTCTCTGAACAGATTTTTTTGTGCAACAGGGGTACAGTGACTTTCAAGCTGGTCCTAGTGCCAGTAAAAGACAAAGAAGGGAAGTAACCCTGGATAGACCTTGATACCTGAAGTCCATATGGAAGGAGATTCCCCTTCCAAACAATAACCTCTCCTCCCTCTCAGCCCTCACCGTCTTCCATATGCTAACAAGAGTCTTCAATAAAGGTAAAGTGATGCTAAATGTTCATTTACCCATTTCATTAGTCATTTATATTTCTCATTATTTTCTGTATGTAAAACTATAATTATTCTCTATAAAATGTAAATTTTGTTAATATTTTTGGGTGTCTGGATTTACACTATTTCTTATGTGAAATATTGCTTTAGTTTTTGTACAATTTGGATTTTGTCAGATTTTTTTAGAACAGATTAATCACAAAAACCGAGGTTCCACTGTAATGGGAAAGATGATGAAATCAGTAACTGCAGATGCAATCTGAAGCCACCTTGAAATATATAATCTGATCAGTAAATCTCAGCAAGGTTTTAAATAAGGGAGGTTCTTGCCTTGTAAATTTACAGTGGAACTTCGGCTTACAAATTTAATCCATTCCGTGGACTTGTTCGTATCCTGATTTGTTCGTATGCTGGGTCAATTTTCCCCATTTAAATTAATTGAAATGCAATTAATTCGTTCCAGCTGAATTCCTGCTCTCAGGAGGCATGAAAAAAATAACCCTAATATCAACTCTACTGCTTATTGAATCTGTCACAATTCATCTAATATGACATAATAAACAATATAAATAAGATAGAAACCTGATATACACTCTAGAATGAATAAAATGTCATGTGGACAGCAGAGGGTGGAGGATTGTGGTCGAACATTCTAGCTATGAAAACGTCAGAGGTGTTATAAGAGAAAACGGAGTTTGTGAGGCTAACTGAATTAGATCTGGTGTACATACGACATTTACATATCTTGGAAAAGAAATGCAGAGCAGCACATCCTGTCAGGAGTTTACACTTTTCTTAAGGACTGCCTCGTACAATTTTTATGTTTATCTCTCTACACTACATATCTCCTGTGAGCTGTTTCTCCATCAACCATGTCAACAGTACTTACCCTCTTTTAATTGCAAAAGGTCGGGTGCTTAGAAATTACTGTAATGCCTTTGCTGGTGCTATAGCCTTTATGATCCCTTTGCTGTAGTACTGCAATTAGTAGATTATTATTATTTTTTATAATCTGGGGAAGCGTTAAACTCATCAGTACATATTAGTAGAGGGGTAGCTTGTACTCACTCACCAGTCCTCAAACCCTCGTACCTAGTCTTTACTTTTAATCATTTCTTGCTTTATTCTGAAAAACTCCTCTTTTTCTTCTTGGCACTGTCCTTTGCACTTGCTTCCTTAGGACCCATGGTTAGAAGAAAGAAATCTGGCAAAAATTAACTGCCCCGATCCAATTCCCTAGATCAAGAGCCCCTCACCATGTCGTATTACTCTATACTACTTCTATTTTTAATAATATAATAAAATAATAACATTATTATAACAAAAATAAAAAACATAATAGAATAATAAAAATAACCGCAAGGAGAAACTTCAAAGGCGCCAGTGTTTTCCCAACATCACCCAAAACAGGGGTAACCACTACTAGTACACTTTTCCCGTCTGAAATTTAGTATTTTATTACATGTAAACCACCAAAAACCAAAATCTGTAAACCCGGCATTGTAATCCTTATAGAGAATAAATTGATTTGATTGATTAGTTTAAATTTAAGTCTGGCCGAAATGTTCAGCATGATAGTGGCTTTTTGCCCAGTCATATTATGATGTGTAAACACATATTGTAACCTTTACAAAGAAATAAATATTTTATTTATTAATTATTTAAGGAAACTTCCCCCAAGGGGGAATTCGCATCCTGAAAGTTCCTTCACATCTAGAAGAAAAAGATCGACCGAACGACGGTTCTTTCCCGAAAAATTTGCATGGTGGGCATTCAAAGCCAGGGTTCCCTGTACTTTTTTTCTGTAAGGTATTAAAAGAAGGCAGACCATGATAAAGAATACAATAGGGTGGACCCCCGCTTAACGATCCCCCCAAATGGCCCAATTATGTAAGTGATTTATGTAAGTGTGCTGTACGTGTAGTTTGGGGGCTGAAATGGACTAATCTACCACAATTTTCCCTTAGGGGAAAAATTCGGTCATACTGGCACCTGAACTACTCTGGAATGAAAAAAGTTCTTTAACCCGGGGGTCCTGTATTGTTAAAAATTTGTTTTCGTAATGCCTCTGAAAATTCCCAACAACATATTGATGAAGAAAGTGCGCACATGTTTTTAGAAGTGGGGATGGGGGCGGTACGGGGGTGAGTTGTGATGTTGGTTGTCCCACAAAACACTGCCAGAAACAAATTTTTTCCGGTGGGTTGAAGTTACTTTGACACACTAAAAATTTTTTATTCAGAAGATCACTTCTGTCTGAAAAGTTGGAGTTTCTCACACATTTATGTTTCAACATCCGGGGGATCGTAGAAAATGAATTCATTAAGACCCATCTTAATTTCTTTCCCCTCAGCACCTGGAGCAAGTAAGGGGTTTTCCCTTTACTACATACAATGACACTCCCACATAAATGACAAAAATACATTAAATGACAATTATGTCTACAATACAAAATACTGAACAAATTACATACACTGGACAATTAAAAATAAAAAACACAACAACTGCAAAATAATATAAAATCACAATTAAAACATAACACAATAATATACAATTCCAAATTACATACAATACCCAAATTTTATACAATGACACCAATTTATAACAAAAAATAAAAGTACTGATTGCCATTAAAATCCATATACGGTATAACCTAGGCAATTGTTAGATTGTTCTATGGACTGCAAGAAAGTCTGTTTTTTATGGGAAGCACTAAACCCATAGGAGTCACTCAGCTAAGAAATGTACCCCTCAAGATTGTTGCCTTGATGTCAGGAGGGGCTTTTGCCCTTCCTGGTTTCATGATGTAATGGGGGATAAAGTTATTTAAATTAAAACTGTCCAAGGCCGAAGCCTTCGGGATCGGCAAAATATTTTATTTTTTAAAGATAAAAAAATGTTAGGCTCTTTCTTTACCCTACTGTCCTGTTCCCCTAATAAAAATAATACCTGGGGTTGAAACGGGTGTGGGTCCACCTGGGGCACAAAGTTTTAAAGGACCCAATGGAAATAAGAGAAATTTTTCGATACACATGGCTTTTTTAGGGTAAATGGTAACTTTTTGTGGTTATCATAGGCAATGTACTCAATGTATGCAAACTGTAAGTTACCTGTCCCTTAAATACTTATTAATTTTGTTATTTTAAGGAATTTCCTGGGGTCAAGGACATAAACTCAAACATCAAAAAATATGTAAATTACTTTTTAAAACACAGGGGGGGCGCAAACCCAAGGATTAACGTGCATGTGGGGGGATGGAAAGGGATTCAGGCCCAATTCAGGGAATGGAGCCAGATCCAATTCCCCAGATCAAGAGCCTCCCCGCATCAAAGGAAACCCCCCTTAAGGGGGAAAATTTCAAATATGGGAATCTTTATTTTAAGAAAGTTTCACAAAGTGGCTTCATCATCCCAAAACAAGTAGAAAAAAGTAAGGGTTTGAGGTAATCAGCCCTCGCCCCGGGGAATCGATTGTGTTCAGTCCATCAGTCTTGTAAAAGTACAGCATAGAGCCCCAGTAGTGACTTTATTCGTAGTCAGGTGAGTGGCAGCAAGAGGAGGCGGGACACGTGGACCTGCCACTGTTAAGTAGGGCTTCAGCCAAACTTGGACGGTTTGAAGAAATTTGTTGAAGATCCCATGATGTTTCAGTGTCTGACGATGTGTTAAAAGGTTTTTTAAAAACGACAAGTTGAAAGGAGGAAGCCCGTGGGTGAAAAAGTTTCTTCAATCAAGATTCCCATTTTTTTTTTATTTATTATTTAGTAATTTAACATACATACAGAGGTAAAAAAAACGGTAAGAGCAGCATGCCAAAGCCATTTTTATGCATAGCTTCGGGCTGGGTTAAAATTAACTTAAGATTAACTAAGCAATGATGAAATCAGTGATAAAAAATTATTGTAAACAGATAACTTTAAAGCCAAATGAGTATTCAAACAGGTCATATGGTTTCTTGCATCTGTACATTCAGTCGGTGGAGTTTCTGTTGGTTTTTTATTTAAAAAAAAATAAAGTTTTTTGGGTCCTAGGTTTAAATTTTGTGATATAATTGTGAGTAACATATAGGTACACAATTTTTAAAGGGTTCAGTTATTTGTATTTTTTTGGTTTTGGTGATAAGGAACTTTGAGAAAAGCTGAATTTATAAACGGTAGTGTTTCTTTTTTATTTACAGGTAATGAATTCCAGATTTTAGGGCCTTTTTTTTTTGCATTGAGTTTTTGCATAGCGTGAATGGACACGAGGAACATCAAAGAGGATCTTGCCTTTTGTTATGGTCATTTTGTTCTGTTGAGGTTTGGCAAGGGGGTGTTTTGGGGGGGTTTTAAATCAGGTTAAGTGTTCTATTATGTAAAAAGTGCAAAAAAGTATGGATGTTTTGTATGGGGATAGGTTGGTGTTTTTTTAAAATTGGTGGAGTGTGCTGCTGTAGTGAGAAAATTTTTTATCATTTAACTGCAGCCTTTTGTTGGGTAAATTTGGGTTGAGATGGTTAATTGTTGTTGGCCCCATCACAAATTTCCTAGGTGAGATAGGGTAAAAAAGAAGTGAAAAGGGCCAGGAGGGCTGACTGTGGAAAAAATAGTACCATACTTCATATAGCCTACAGTTTGGAAATTTTTTTTAGAAATTTTGTTGTATAGGTTATAAAAATTTGAGTTATTACGAGGTGGATTCCGGGAAAATTTTCCCTGTTAGCTTTGTGATAGGTGATCCGTTTATTGTTTGTTAAGATTACATCGTAGCTTGTTACCAAACTGAATAAAATAGGTTTTGTCAATGTTTAGTGAAATTTTTGTTTAGTCCTCATCCAGGTGATATTTTCTTAATTGGGGTTTTTACAGTAGGGCTAGCGTGACTGGGCTCGGGTGAGAGAAGACGTATTAGTGTCATCTGAAAAAAGTGTGGGTTTGAGTAATTGCAAGATTTGGTGGGGTCATTTATGATAGGAGAAAGAAAAAGGGGGGAAAAGGACATTTCCCCTGTGGGAACCCAATGTAATTGGTTTGGGGAAAGGCTTCCCCCATTTGCGTACACATTTTGGCTTCTGTTGCTGAGGTAAGATTTGAGGTATGGGGGAGTCCCCTTAATACCATAGTGTGAAAATTTTACGTGGGAAAATCATGGAACTGATCAAAAGCTTTACGTAAGTCAATGAAGATCCCCCTGGGGGTTCTTTTTTCTATTGCAGTGGTATATATTTCTAGCAGTTTAATAAATCATTAGTATTTTTATTGGGGCCCGAATCCCCAAAAGGCAGGGGTTGAGAATGTTTTGGGAGATGAGGTAGGATATGTTGCATAGTGTTCAATCACAAATTCCGGGTTTACAAACCTTTTTACATCAACAATACGTTACGCTAGTCTAAAAAACAAAAAAATCAAGTACATACCAATATATACACCTGGTGTTATATTATACAACATAACCCTCTAATGTATTTACCATAAAAACTTAAATAAAACCTTCTGTTGGGTTTTAAAAAGGCCCTGGGAGTTAATGTAGTTCCAGTCTGTTCCTGGGGACCAGGAAAGATAAGATAAATTTTGTTCGGATTTTTACAAAACCCGTAGGGTTAGCCACCCAGGATAACCCCAAAAAAGTCAGTGCGTCCGAGGATGTCTAACTTTTTTTTCCATTGGGGTCCTCAATCTTTTCCCCCCGGATGCGCCCCAAACCCGTCCCAACACCCAGTACCATTTGCTGCAAGGTGAACAGGAAACGGTTAAGGAAAAAGAGTCGAAATGTTTTACCCCCCAGGAATCGAAAACCCGGCCCACCTTATGAAGCGAGAGTTTGCCAGCTAGCCACGGTGAAAGGAAAATGGACGGGACAGAGTAAAGCCCGGATTTAAAACACGTTTTTTAAAATTGTCACTGCATGTCCAGAATTCTTGCTGCCAAGCTGTCAAAATTTAAACCAAAAAAACCCTATGGTACTAGGAATTTGATGCAATTTTATAATACTTTCTAGGTGGCAGGCTTCAAACACCTTTTATGCATTTA
>NC_069469.1:546088-568502 GCF_026875155.1 Cherax quadricarinatus
TCTTCATCAAATTTAAAATTTGACACATTCATCCAGCACATAAATATTAAAAAGGTCTCGAAAACAAAAAGTATGCTTTCAAATCGTGTATATCCTCAAACACCCTTTTATGTACTATCTAATTTAATCTTGTTCCTTTTGGGGCAGTATTTGTGCATGGGTCTACAACAGCAATTCAAAAAAAACTAATAATAATTCACAAAAAAATCTCTGATAATGATTACCCAAAAATTTAAACACACTCCATTTTAAAATTTTTTTTTTAAATTTTTACTCAATATTCAAAATCTGTATTTAATACTGTGATACTACATATACAGAACAATAAAAATAAGAAAAAAAAAAAAAGCTCTAAAGCTCTTTTAGATAGCGAAACAAAACACGGCCAATGAAAGAAACAAATAAAGCGGGCCCCGTTTTGCAGCACTTCATTTTAAAGGCATTCACTAATACACCCTGGAGTTTGTTCCAAAGACCCGTCGAAAAATAAATTTATCACTAAAAAAGGAGTATTTACTAGTAGTGGGTTTGTTCAACCTCTTTGACTTAATGTCACCTTTGCACCATTTAAACAATTTTAGTAAATTTTTTTAAAAATTATATCGTATGTACGTATTTATAAAAACTAACAGGGGAAATCGTCAAATATACTTATTTAGGTAGATAGGTCATAAGCCTGTGTAAGTCCAAGTCATCATAACGGTACGTCCTAACTGGGAGAACCTTTTTAAGAAATTTTAAATTTATAGTATTTTCCCTTTATTCAAACCCTCAAAAAAATATATTTACCACTCACTATAACAAAGGATGAAAAATATTAAGGTAAGTAAAATGGGAATTGACACAGTTACTTTTTGCTGATGATACTGTGCTTATGGGAAACTCTAAAGAAAAGATGCAAAAGTTAGTGGACGAGTTTGTGAGAGTGTGTAAAGGTAGAAGTTGAAAGCAAACATAGAAAGAGTAAGGTTGATGAGGGTATCAAATGATTTAGATAAAGAAAAACTGGATATCAAATTGGAGAGGAGGAGTATGGAAGAAGTGAATGTTTTCAGATACTATGTGGGAGTTGACGTGTCAGTGGATGGATTTATGAAGGATGAGGTTAACCATAGAATTGATGAAGGAAAAAAGGTGAGTGGTGCACTGAGGTATACATGGAGACAAAAAAATTATCTAGGGAGGCAAAGAAGGGAATGTATGAAAGTATAGTGGTACCAACACTCTTATATGGGTGTGAAGCTTGGGTTGTAAATGCTGCAGCGAGGAGGTGGTGGAGATGTCCTGGCTAAGGGCAATGTGTGGTGTAAATATTATGCAGACAATTTGGAGTGTGGAAATTAGAAGGTGTGGAGTTAATAAAAGTATTAGTCAGAGAGCTGAAGAGGGGTTGTTGAGGTGGTTTGGTCATTTAGAGAGAATGCATCAAAGTAGAATGACCTAGAGAGTGTATAAATCTGTAGGGGAAGGAAGGCAGGGTAGGAGTCATCCTCGAAAAGGTTGGAGGTAAAGGAGGGGGTAAAGGAGGTTTTGTGGGCGAGGGGCTTGGACTTCCAGCAAGCATGTGTGAGTGTGTTAGACAGGAGTGAATGGAGATGAATGGTATCTGGGACCTGACGAGCTGTTGGAGTGTGAGCAGGGTAATATTTAGTGAAGGGATTCAGGGAAACCGATTATTTTTATATAGCCGGACTTGAGTACTGGAAATAGGAAATACAATGCCTGCACTTTAAAGGAGGGGTTTGGGATACTGGCAGTTTGGAGGGATATGTTGTATATCTTTATAAGTATATGCTTCTAAACTGTTGTGTTCTGGGCACCTCTGCGAAAACAGTGATTGTGTGTGAGTGAGGTGAAAGTGTTAAATGATGATAAAAGTATTTTCTTTTTGGGATTTTCTTTCTTTTTGAGTCACTCTGCCTCGGTGGGAGACGGTCGACTTGTTAAAAAAAAAAAAAAGTAATGTGTGTAGTATATATACATTTTATAGGCCTGGCTATATTGCTCACTTAATTTATGAGAGTGTAAACATGTTATCAGGCTTTTATATGCACTTGAAAGTGAAAAAAGGGTATAATTTAGTTAACAGCTATTTTTGCTTTACAGCAGTAGCCTGGAATGTCACCTACTGTATAAGCGAGGCCTTCCTGCACCATTTTGATGTACAGGAGGGCCCTGCTTATACAGCAGGCTTAGGTTCCATGCTACCACTGCAAAGCAAAAATCACTATAAAGTGAATCTGCTTTTTTTTTTTACTTTCAAATGCATATTAAAGCCTAATAACATGCTTACACTATATTAAGTGAGCAATATAGCTAGGCCTAAAAAATGTATATACAGTATACACAGTACCTGGAGTTTACCTGGAGAGGGTTTCAGGGGTCAATGCCCCTGCGACCCAATCTGAGACCAGGCCTCATGGTGGATCAGGGTCTGATCAACCAGGCTGTTACTGCTGGCCGCACACAAGCTGACGTACAAACCACAGCCCGGTTGGTCAGGTACTGACTTTAGGTGCCTGTCCAGTGCCTTCTTGAAGACAGCCAGCGGTTTATTGGTAATCCCCCTTATGTATGCTGAGAGGCAATTGAACAGTCTTGGGCCCCGGATACTTAAAATATTTTTGTCCTTAGCTTATAGTAAGTGGTGAATATAGTTACTGTAGAAAATCTGAATACATAAAGAATTGGTATCTAATTGAAAACCCCTGTACTAGTGAAATGCTGTAAAATAAAGCACTGCAAAGTGGGGCCTGCCTGTACATGCATGTACCATGTGTTCAACTCACATTGCTTATTAGCTTTCAAATTACTGTATAAATGTGTATAACAATTTTAAATAAGATTCTAATCATTATTATTATTATCTTTATACAGCAGTGATGAACATATACAATTATATTTAACAATGTTGCCACCCTTACTGAAAAATGCTGACCCAGAATTGAGTCTAAATATGAATATTTTCTAGGATTACAATGATTATACTGTACTAAGTTTAACCTACATTAAAAGCAAATTTTTTCACAAAGACTCACCCCGGAAGGCATAATTGCCAGGGTGCAGCTCTGTCAGACTCTTCATTCTATCAGTTGGCTTTCTGCACGTAGGAGTGGAGCCAATACCCACTGTAGAGCATGTAACCCCTCGCTGCCTTACATGATTCACAAACGTCATCAAACGCTCTGGGTGTTTTTAAATAAAGTTACTTTCATTTTCCCCACATTTAATACAGAATTGACTTTAAACATTATTGATTAGTCTGCCCAAAATACATTGTAAACTAGTGGCTTTCATTTGTGCATAACAATATTTTATTACATGTAATATGCATTATTGGTGTACTGCATAAAAGAAATAAAAATATGAATTTGAATTTTATTAAAAAAAAAAAGTATTGAATAACTTTTTGTTTAGTAACAAAGAATATTTTTCATAATTTTTATGGTCTCTTTGAGCCCTACTCACCTATAGTATCATCCAGGACTTGAATGACTTCCTCAGAGCTGCTGGTGTGGTAGGAGTTGCCACAGTGAACATACACTCCAGCAAAGTCAATATTAGGGGAATTTTGGAGTAGCACAGCCAAGTCCACACCAGCTTCATCTTTCCACCAAACTCCAGCTAAAATGGCAACAATATTACTTATGGTAGTAATCTATAAATTAATAATTAAAACTTCTTCCTCTCTGACCTACTGAAGAAGACACAACATTACTCTTCATTTTCATTCCTGATAATTAACCCTTAAACTGCCCCAAACATAGATCTACGTTTGCACGCACAGCACTCCAAACGTAGATCAACGTTTTATTTTTTCATTCCTTCAAATTTGACATAATAGACTTGAGTCGCCTAGACATGAAAGAATGGGTCTGTGCACTTAGTGTGCGCAGTATTAAAAAAATCTGGGAGCACTTAGTACCTTGTGGAAGCACCAGTTCAATTAAGTGCCAGTTAGAGCAAATAGTGTGGCAAACACCAGGGATTCACTGATACCATGTTGCATTAACACTCCCATTTTAAGAGGAAAGTAAAAATAGGTTAGATAAATACATGAATGAGTGTGGGTGGGTGTGAGTTGGACCTGACTAGCTTGTGCTACTAGGCATGATGTCATGCTCCTTCCTTCAATGGATGTGTCCTGACTAGGTGGGTCATTGGTCTTAGCTGGGGTGGGGAGGGTGACATGGACCTGCCTTGCATGGACCAGTAGGCCTGTTGCAGTGTTCCTTCTTATGTTCTTACGTATTCGGCAGGCTGGCTGGATGGCTGGCTGTCTTGCTTTGGCTGTCTCTCTGTCTATATCTCTATCTGTCTATATCTCTGTCTATCTATATCTGTCTATATCTCTATCTATATCTGTCTATCTATACCTCTATCTATATATGGAGGGTTAGCTGGAGCAGTGGGCATTTATCAAATGTTACTGGGCTGTCAACAGTATAGGGATGCTTTTCATAACAACATGCTTCAAGGTATACACCAGGGTATCTAAAACATTGCTGGGACCTATAAATACTTTGTACAGTGGACCCCAGGTATGCGATATTAATCTGTTCCTGAGAGCTCATCGTAAACCAAAACTATCGCAAACCGAATCAATTTTCCCCATAAGAAATAATGGAAATCAAATTAATCCGTGTAAGACACCCAAAAGTATGAAAAAAAAACATTTTTATCACATGAAATATTAATTTTAATACACACAAACTGACACTTACCTTTAGTGAAGATCTGGTGATGATTGATGGGATGGGAGGAGGGGAGAGTGTTGCTGGTGTTAGTGTTTAGAAGGGGAATCCCCTTCCATTAGGACTTGAGGTGTCAAGTCCTTTTCCAGGGTTACTTTCCTTCTTTTAATGCCACTAGGACCAGCTTGAGAGTCGCTGGACTTCTGTCGCACAACATATCTGTCCATAGAGGCCTGTACCTCTCGTTCCTTTATTTTTTTTTTTTTATTATCACACCGGCCGATTCCCACCAAGGCAGGGTGGCCCGAAAAAGAAAAACTTTCACCATCATTTACTCCATCACTGTCTTGCCAGAAGGGTGCTTTACACTACAGTTTTTGAACTGCAACATTAACACCCCTCCTTCAGAGTGCAGGCACTGTACTTCCCATCTCCAGGACTCAAGTCCGGCCTGCCGGTTTCCCTGAATCCCTTCATAAATGTTACTTTGCTCACACTACCAACAGCACGTCAAGTATTAAAAACCATTTGTCTCCATTCACTCCTATCAAACACGCTCACGCATGCCTGCTGGAAGTCCAAGCCCCTCGCACACAAAAACCTTTACCCCCTCCCTCCAACCCTTCCTAGGCCGACCCCTACCCCGCCTTCCTTCCACTACAGACTGATACACTCTTGAAGTCATTCTGTTTCGCTCCATTCTCTCTACATGTCCGAACCACCTCAACAACCCTTCCTCAGCCCTCTGGACAACAGTTTTGTGTAATCCCGCACCTCCTCCTAACTTCCAAACTACGAATTCTCTGCATTATATTCACACCACACATTGCCCTCAGACATGACATCTCCACTGCCTCCAGCCTTCTCCTTGCTGCAACATTCATCACCCACGCTTCACACCCATATAAGAGCGTTGGTAAAACTATACTCTCATACATTCCCCTCTTTGCCTCCAAGGACAAAGTTCTTTGTCTCCACAGACTCCTAAGTGCACCACTCACTCTTTTTCCCTCATCAATTCTATGATTCACCTCATCTTTCATAGACCCATCCGCTGACACGTCCACTCCCAAATATCTGAATACGTTCACCTCCTCCATACTCTCTCCCTCCAATCTGATATTCAATCTTTCATCACCTAATCTTTTTGTTATCCTCATAACCTTACTCTTTCCTGTATTCACCTTTAATTTTCTTCTTTTGCACACCCTACCAAATTCATCCACCAATCTCTGCAACTTCTCTTCAGAATCTCCCAAGAGCACAGTGTCATCAGCAAAGAGCAGCTGTGACAACTCCCACTTTGTGTGTGATTCTTTATCTTTTAACTCCACGCCTCTTGCCAAGACCCTCGCATTTACTTCTCTTACAACCCCATCTATAAATATATTAAACAACCACGGTGACATCACACATCCTTGTCTAAGGCCTACTTTTACTGGGAAAAATTTCCCTCTTTCCTACATACTCTAACTTGAGCCTCACTATCCTCGTAAAAACTCTTCACTGCTTTCAGTAACCTACCTCCTACACCATACACTTGCAACATCTGCCACATTGCCCCCCTATCCACCCTGTCATACGCCTTTTCCAAATCCATAAATGCCACAAAGACCTCTTTAGCCTTATCTAAATACTGTTCACTTATATGTTTCACTGTAAACACCTGGTCCACACACCCCCTACCTTTCCTAAAGCCTCCTTGTTCATACTGCTATCCTATTCTCCGTCTTACTCTTAATTCTTTCAATTATAACTCTACCATACACTTTACCAGGTACACTCAACAGACTTATCCCCCTATAATTTTTGCACTCTCTTTTATCCCCTTTGCCTTTATACAAAGGAACTATGCATGCTCTCTGCCAATCCCTAGGTACCTTACCCTCTTCCATACATTTATTAAATAATTGCACCAACCACTCCAAAACTATATCCCCACCTGCTTTTAACATTTCTATCTTTATCCCATCAATCCGGCTGCCTTACCCCCCTTTCATTTTACCTACTGCCTCACGAACTTCCCCCACACTCACAACTGGCTCTTCCTCACTCCTCACTCCTTTATGACTTTGCTAAAGTGGTTCACAACATTGTCATTGTACAGGTTGCCAACACAGCTTGCAGTAGCTGGTGGGTGATTTTCATAAAAAAAGGTTTTGCATGTCAACCCACTTTTCACCATTTCCTTAATTTTAAAAGTGGGCAACTTCCTCAGTTTTCTATACCCTCCTCCAAAGCAGTTTCCTCAGGTCTGGCCTCTTGCTGTTGAAGAGATCAGCAGTCATCAGTGTTTAGTTCATCTTTCCCCCTCCCCAACTCTTCCACATCCTCCCACAACCTAAAACCCCAAGGGCTTCCACAATGGTTCCTAACTAGAACACTTCTCGGGGTTAGCCTCAAATCCTTCAAAATCCCTTTTGTCTAACTTTTGGGCCCACATTTTTTCCAAGAAAAAGTTCAAGGTCCCTTATCACTTCCCCCCAACCCTTACCTATAATGTTTCCCACAATTGAGGATTTAAATGATCCTTCCAAAACCTTTTAGAGTCAATCGAGTGTCTTGGTCACTTTTAAAGCACTTTTTTAAAATGCTTTTGGTACAGTTTTTTAGAAGTTTTGGGAAATGACATGCCCGGGCCCGGGGGTTTCAGGAGAGGGCGGTATTAGGAGGCAAAAAATTGACCCTTTAAAGAAGTATGTCCAAGAAAGTCACTCTGCCACGTTGAAGGGTGACCGGGGGGATTGTCTAAACCAGGGGCACTTAAAGCTTAATTTCTTTTTAATTGGTAATTTTTTTCAAAGTGGGGGGGAAATGGGTGGTGTAACCAGCTAAAAAGTCCCAGTGCCCTGCCTTACTGTTTGCCCTCCACAGCGCAACAAATTAGCCAGGGCATTCTTTTACCGAACACTCTAGTTTTGAGTGATACACCAATAAAGGCTTCACTTTGCAAACACCACAGCACTAGCACAGAATAAAAGGTAAGCCTATCTTTCATAGGCTTTTGTCCTGGGAGTGCCTTTTCCTTCTGAGTAATGTAGGTCCTGCTTGGCAATTTTTTCCCAAAACAGGCCTGTTTCATAGAAATTTAAACCCCTTTGACTGTCGCAGCCGTATATATTACGCCTTCCGAGGTACCGTGTTTGAGTATAAAATCATAAATTCTAGCACCTTCAAATCAAGCAGGAGAAAGCTGGTAGGCCCACATGTGAGAGAATGGGTCTGTTTGGTCAGTGTGCACCATATAAAAAAAATCCTGGAGCTGCAGTGCATAATGAGAAAAAAAACTCCGACCATTTTTTTAATTAAAATGCCGACTTTGGGTCTATTTTCGTATGGTATTTATGGTTGTATTTCGTTTTTTTTATCTCATTTGATAAAATTGAAAAACAAAATTTATAGAAATAGAGGTGATTTTGATTGATTTTACTATAAAAGAGCCTGGAAATGGAGCTCAAAGTAGGGGAAATGTTTGATTTTTGCCAATGTTCAAAAGTAAACAAATGTGGGCCCTTGTCCAATTAAAATCCAACTAGCCAAATTTAATATGCAGTCATGAATGGGTTTTTATGTTATTTATACAATTATTACAGTATTGCAGAACTTGCATAATAGTAAATCTTCTATTTTTTGTTTGAATAAAAATTCCAAAATAGAAAGCAAGAGTAATAACAGAGGGCCTGGGAGACATGACTGATGAACAAAGAAAATGTTATTTTAGAGCCCGGAATGTCGCATTGTTCATTTGGACCTTATTTTGAAATTGTCATATTTTTTAATTTTCGTGAAATTGGCCAAATTGCAAATTTCTGACCACATTATTGGTTAGTTGAAATCGGTAAATGGGCAGTATCTTGTACTCAATCGATAGAAAAAATTGAGTTCTAAAGAAATAGCTATAAGTTTGGGCGACTGGAAACAAAGGAATTAGCGAAAATAGGGCTCAGTGGGCGGAAATCGCCCATTTGTAAATATCGCCCAGGTCGCTAACCTCGTCAGTTTTCCATCAAATTTAGTTTTTTTGGTGTCATTACAATCGGAAAAAGATTCTCTATCATTTCATAAGAAAAAATAATTTTTTAAAATTTTGCGACACCAGGGGACACCTCAGGATTGGGGGTTGCGACAGTCAAGGGGTTAAACACTTTTTCAGGTTTCAAGTCTTCACTGTCTATGTAATCCTTAAATTCCTTCACATTGTTTAGCGCTTTATGTCCAACGGGCAGCCCACCGTGTTAATCACCCTAGGTAGCCACACGAATCTTAAATCTTCAAACCAACCCTTTTTGCGGGCCCTTAAAATTCCTCACACACCACTAGTGCGGGCATTTTTTTCTAATTTTCGTCATCAACTTCCTACCCTTTTACATAAATCGTTTTAAGTGCTATTCCCCTACAGTTTTTATTTTTATTTCCACACCAATAACAGCCTTCAAAACTTCTAACACTTGTGGCGCTGTTTCATAAACACATTGCACCTTTTGCAAGAAACTTCCTTTATTTCCCTTTTCCCGGCCACTAAGTAGGGTGGTTGACTGGGGGTTTTTATACAACCTGGCCCCGTAGACACACCACCCCACTCTCTCTTTTCAATTATTTTTTTTCATTTCATAGTTATTTTGCACCCTTTTTTTTGAAGGGGGGCACAGAAGCCTTTTTGGGCCCATTGATTTTTTTGCATAAAAACACCAAAAACCGATAAAATGGAAAGTACCAAAAATATGCTTAGTGCTAGCACACTGGCTGGCTCCTTGTAAACAAGGCACGCACAGGCAGTTCAGACCACATGGGGATGCATCCCGGGGTGAATCGCGTATTTCCGGGTTTTTTACGTGAAACGAGGAAAATTTTTGAGTTAAAATGTATCGTATCCGGGTTTAGGTATACGTACTGATGCCTTCGTAAAACCCGGGGGCCACTGTTTTAATTTTTAGACAATAGTAAATAACCCAAGCAGGTGTAAATGTTCAAATGTCAAAGGACTGTGACTATTTGAGCCCCTATTTCGTACCTAAATTTGGGGTCAAAACAAAATTTTGGGTATGAAACCAAGAACATTATAAAATTTTAAATTTTTCAAACAGGACACAAGTCTAACTGTGGACATTTTATTGTGGCAATTTTTCGCTCTCCGGGAGCTTTGTCAAGCTTGAAAAAAGCCCCCTGGAGACAAAACATTGCCACAATAAAATGTCAAACTGTTAAAACTTGTGCCCCTTTTTTTTACATACGTCGTAAAAATTTTAAACCCAAAAAATATTTCAAAAATCAGAATATAAAAATATATAAAATTAAAAAAAAAACGAGGGAAAAAAAGGGATATTGGCAACATTCCGCAAAACGGCAGGAAAATCGTGTTGCCGCAGGTAAGTACCGGGCTCAAAAAAAAATTTTTTTTCCTTAACATGTAGAAAAATGTGCTCTTTACTTAAAAAAAAAAACTATTTTTTTATTTTTCAAAATATTTGGAGCGCCACGTGAGTGAACGTAGATCTATGTTTGGACAGTTTAAGGGTTAATAATTTTAGAATATATCTCTGAAATTGTTTAATACAATTGCTGGTACAATAATATTCTTTAAATAGTGGTTTACTGTGAACCTAAATAAAAGTGAAAGTGTATCATCCAGTGAATATAAATGATACTGAGTATGAACCCACTGTCCTACAGAATAGATAATTGTAAAATATTCTACAAATAGAATGTGATGTACTGTACCTCGATTGTTGCCACAGTCAACCTTGAGAAATGCAGACCAATTTTTGCCAGGGGGAAGGGGCATCCCTTAGCATCTTCACTGCCAACTCTGAGTCAATTATCACATGAAACTTCTCCAATTGCCTAAGATGTACAGAATTGAATAGAAGCTGCATGTAAATATCAGTCCTTATTAACATCATTATGACAAATGCACATGAAGAGGAGGTAGTAAAGTGCTACAACCACTCCAAGCTTTAACCCTTTGAGGGTCCGTCCCGTAGATCTACGGCTTTACGTTCAGGGTCCAAACCATAGATCTACGTCATGAGCTCAGCTCACTCTGATAAACTGTGAGTGGTACATTTGGGCCTAGATATGAGAGAATACATCTATGTGGTATGTGTGCACCACATAAAACAGATCCTGCAGCACGCTGTGTACGAGAGAAAAAAACTGAAATCATGATTTTTTGATTAAAACAGCGACTTTGCAGTGTCTTTTCGTATGTTTTTTATAGTTCTATTTGTGATTTCTTGGTCTCATTTGATAGAATGGAAGACATATTACAGAAATAGAGATGATTTTGATTGGTTTTCGCACTGGAAATGGCTGAAACTAAGCTCAAAGTAGCAGAAATGTTAAATTTTTGCCGATATTCAAGAGTAAACAAACGACCTCACACGTCTAATACATGCCAGCTGGTGGGTCTAATATGCATTCACAAATATGGTGATGATATTTATACAATTATTACAGTATTGCATAACAGTAAATCTTCTATTTTTTGGTGTGAATAAAAATTCAAAATGTGAATAAAAAATCAAAATGGAATTTATTTGTAAAGCCTCAAACGTAACTAATGAACAGAGGAAATGTTAGTTTAGTGCCAGGAATGCCTACATTGTTTATTCTGGGACCCTATTTTGAAATTGGAATATTTTGAACTTTGTGTTAAATTGGCCAAATTAACAATTTCCGATCACTTTAATTTGTAGTTGAAACAGTTGACTTGGCGATTTCTTGTGCTCAAATCGATAGAATAGAAGTAATACTAGTGAAATAGCTAAGAATTTGGTTGACTGAATAATGTAATTGGCCTAAAATGGGAGTCAAGTCGGCAAAATCGCCGATTCATAAATATCGCTGACACATCAAAATTCGCGAGAGCATAATTTGTCAATTTCCATCAAATTTCGTACTTTTTGTTTTATTACCTTCACAAAAAGATTCTCTACCATTTCATAAGAAAAAATCAAATTTTTTTTTTTTGGTTTTGGGCAAAAAAAAAGGATGTTTTTTATTTTTCTTTTTTGTAAATTTTTTTTTTTTTTGGGAATTAAAAAAAAAAAAAAAAATTTTAAAGAAATTTTAAAGTCAAAAGTAAATTTTTTTAAAAAATTTTAAGGCCCAAAAATCTTTTTTTGGGGGAAAAAAAAAAAAATTTAAAATGAATTTTTTAAAAAAAAAAAAATTTTATTTTTTTGGGTTTTAAAAATTTTTATTGAAAAATTTAAATTGGAATTTTTTTTGTAATGAAAAAAAAAAATTTGAAAAATTTTTGTTTTTTTGGGGCCCCGAAAAAATTTTGTTAAAAATGGGGGAAAAAATTTAAAAAAGGGGTATTTAAATTTTTTCCCATTGCCCGGGGGTTTTTGGAAAAATTTGTTTTTTTTTAGTTTTTTAAAATTTTTCCTCCTTTTTTTTTTTAAATCCCCGGGGGAAATTCGTCCTTTTTGGGAGGAATTTTTGAAAATTTTAAAATTTTTTCCGTATTTTTTTTTATTCCCTTAAAAAAAAACCCTCTACCTTCAAAAAAAAAAACTTTTTTTTTAAAATTCTTACTCCCCCACCAATTTGGGGTTTTTAAAAAGGGTTCCCTTAAATAAAAAAATTTTAAAAAGGAATCAAATTGGTTTTCCCCTTATAACAAAAAAGGGTCCAAATAAAAAAATTATTCCCCTTAAAAACAATTTTTTTTAAAAGCCCCTTTTTTCCTTAAAAAAAGTTTGAAACGTTAAACCAAAAAATGGGGCCCCCTAAAATAATACAATTTAGTCTGTTTTCTGAAAAATTTTAAATTTTCGTTTTTTTTTCTCCAAAATTTATATATTATGTTCCCCAAAATATTTGAAAAAAAAAAAAAAATTAAAAATTAAAAAAAAAAAGAAAAAAAAGGGAAAAAAAAAAGGGAGAAAGGAAAAGGGGGGGGGGGAAGAAGGGAGGAGAAGGAGAAAAGGGCCGCCGGCGAAGGGAAAAAGTTTTTTTAAAGAAAAAAAAAAGGAAAAAAAAAGTAAGGAAAGAAGGAAAAGAAAAGAGGGGGAGGAGGAAGAGGGGGGGGGGAAGAGGAAAGGAGGAGAAGGGGGAGGAGGAGGGGAGGGGGGGAAAGGGGGAAAGGAGGGGGGGGGGAGGGGGAGGGGGGAGGGAGAGGAGGGGGCAGGAGGGGGGGGGGAAAGGGGGGGGGAAAAAAAGGGAAAAAGGGGGGGGGGGAGGAGGGAGGGGGGGAGGAGGAGGGGGGGAAAGGGGGGAAGAGGAGGAAGGAGGAGAGGGAGGGAGGAGGAGAGGGGGAAAGGGGGAGAGGAGGGGGGGGAAAAGGGAAGAGGAGAGAAAAGGGAGGGAGGAGGAAGGGGGGGGGGGGGGAGGGGGAGGGGGGGAAAAGGGGGGGGGGGAGGAAGGGGAGGGGGGGGGGGGGGAGGGGGAGGGGGGAGGAGGGGGGGGGGGGGGGGGGGGGGGGGGGGGGGGGGGGGGGGGGGGGGGGGGGGGGGAGGGGGAGGGGGGGGGGGGGGAAAAAGGGGGGGGGGGAGGGGGGGGGGGGGGGGGGGGGGGGGGGGGGGGGGAGGGGGGGGGGGGGGGGGGGGGGGGGGGGGGGGAAAGGGGGGGGGGGGGGGGGGGGGGGGGGGGGGGGAAAAGGGGGGGGGGGGAAAAAAAGGGGGGGGGGGGGGGGGGGGGGGGGGGGGGGGGGGGGGGGGGGGGGGGAGGGGGGGGGGGAGGGGGGGGGGGGGGGGGGGGGGGGGGGGGGGGGGGGGGGGGGGGGGGGGGGGGGGGGGGGGGGGGGGGGGGGGGGGGGGGGGGGGGGGGGGGAAAGGGAGGGGGGGGGGGGGGGGGGGGGGGGGGGGGGGGGAGGGGGGGGGGGGAAAAAAGAGGGGGGGGGGGGGGAGGGGAGGGGGGGGGGGGGGGGGGGGGGGGAAGGGGGGAGGGGGGGGGGAGGGGGAGGGGGGGGGAAAGGGGGAAAAAAAAGGGGGGGGGGGGGGGGGGGAGGGGGAGGGGGGGGGGGGGGGGGGGGAGAGGAGGGGGGGGGGGGGGGGGGGGGGGGGGGGGGGGGGGGGGGGGGGGGGGGGGGGGGAAAAAAAGGAGGGGGGAAAAGGGGGGGGGGGGGAGGAGGGGGGAAAGGGGGGGGGGGGGGGGGGGGAAAAAAGGGGGGGAGGGGGGGGGGGAAAGGGGGGGGGAAAAGGGGAAAGGGGAAAGGAGGGGGGGGGGGGAGGAGGGGGGGGGGGGAGGGGGGGGGGGGGGGGAAAGGAGGGGGGGGAGGAAAGGAGGGAGGAAAGGGGAGGAGGAAAGGGAAAGGGGGGAAAGGGGGAGGGGGGGAAAGGAGGGGAGGAGGAGGAAAGGGGGGGGAGGGGGAAAAAGGAGGAGGGGGGGGGAAAAAGGGGAGGAGGGGGGGAGGAAAAAAGGAGGGAAAGGAGGGGGGGGGGGGGAAAGGAGGGGAGGAGGAAAGGGGAGGGGAAAGAGAAAAAAGGGGGGGAGAAGGAAAGGGAGGGGGGGAAAGGAGGGGAGGAAGGGGAGGAGGAAAGGAGGGGGGGAGGAAAAAAGGGAAAGGGAGGGGAGGAAAGGGGAGGGGAGGAAAAAAAGGGGAAGGAGGAGGAAAGGGGGGGAGGGGAAAGGAGGAAGGAGGAAGAGGGGAGGAGGAGGGGGAAAGGGAAAGGGGGGGGGAAAGAGGAGGAGGGGAGAGGAAAAGGGGGGGAAAGGAGGGGGAAAGGGGAAGGAGGGGAAAAGGAGGAAAAAGGGGGGGAAGGAGGAGGAAGAGGAAGGGGGGGGGGGGAGGGGGAGAGGAAGAGGAGGGGGGAGGAGGGGAAGGGGAGGGGGGAGGGGGGGAGGGGAGGAGGGGGAAGGGGGGGAAAAAAAAAAAAAAAAAAAAAAAAAAAAAAAAAAAAAAAAGGGGGGAAAAAAAAAAAAAAAAAAAAAAAAAAAAAAAAAAAAAAAAAAAAAAAAAAAAAAAAAAAAAAAAAAAAAAAAAAAAAAAAAAGGGGGAAAAAAAAAAAAAAAAAAAAAAAAAGGGGGAAAAAAAGGGAGGGGGAGGGGGGGAAAAGGAGGAGAGGAGGGGGGAAAGGGGGGGAGGAGGGGGAAAAGGGGGGAGGAGGAAAGGAGGGGGAAAGGAGGAGGAAAGGAAAAGGAGGAGGGGAGGAGGAGGAAGGAGGGGGAAAAAGGGGGGGGAGGGGGAAAAGGGGAAAAAGGGGAGGGGAAGAGGAGGGGGAAAGGAGGAGAGGAGGAAAGGGGGGAAGGGGGGAAAGGAGAGAGGAGGAAGAGAAGGGGGGAAGGAAGGGGAGGAAGGGGGAAAGGGAAAAAAGGGGGGGAAAAGAAAAAAAAAGAGAAAAAAAAGAAAGAAGAGAAAAAAAAGAAAAGGAGAAAAAAAGAAAAGGGGAAAAAAAAAAAAGGGAGAGAGGAAGAGGAAGAAAAAAGGGAAAAGGGGAAAAGGGGAAAAGGGGGGGGGGGGGGGGGGAAAAAAAAAAAAAAAAGGGGGGGGGAAAAAAAAAAGAAAAAAAAAAAAAAAAAAAAAAAAAAAAAAAAAAAAAAAAAAAAAAAAATAACAAAAAAAAAAAAATTAAAAAAAAAATTTTTAAAAATTTGAAAAAAAAAAAAACCCCCTTTTTGGAAAAAAACCCCCAAAAAATCTCGGAGGGTGCTTTTAAGAAAAATTAAATCCCCCTTGGTTGGGACCCCCGAAAATTTTTTTTCTGCGCCCCGTTATCCTCAGCTCTCTGTCTAAAAGAGAGCCAAAAACCAAAAATTTTCCACCTTTAAGCAGAGTAACACTTTGCTGGATTTTTGGTTTTCCTAGTTTTTTATTTTAAAATTTTTTTTATGTGTACTTTGAGAAAAAAAAAAAAAGAAAAAGACAAAAGAGAAAAACCAGAAAAAAGGGGAAAAAGAGAAGAAAGCAAACAGAAAAAGAAGAGACAGAAAAACAGATAGAAAGACAGATGGGAACAGAAAAAAGGACAGAAAAACAGAGACAGATAGATAGAGACAGAGAAAGAAAATTGCAACCCTTGGGGAAAAACCCCCCTTAAAGAGGAATGTTAATATGACATTATAGTGAATCCTTTTTTTTTCCCCCCTTTTTTTTCCCTCCACAAGGTACTAAGTGGTCCCAAAATTTTTTTTAAAAATGCGCCACCAGTGTTAAGGCCCGTTCTATGTGACCAGGGGATCTCAGGCCAATCATGCCAAATTTGGAGCAGGAAAAAATTTTTTATTATTTTATTATCACACTGGCCCATTCCCACCAAGGGGAGGGGGCCCGAAAAAAAAAAAAACTTTCACCATCATTCACTCCATCACTGTCTTCAGAAAGGGGGGCTTTACACTACAGTTTTTAAACTGCAAAATTAACACCCCCCTTCAGAGTGCAGGCACTGTACTTCCCCCTCCAGGACTCAAGTCCGCTGCCGTTTCCCCCGACCCCTTCATAAATTTATTTTCACACCCAACAGCAGCAAGTATTTTAAAAAACCCTTTGGGCTCCATTCACCCTACAAACACGTCACCATTTCTGGGAAGTCCAAGCCCTCGCAACAAAAACCTCCCCTTTTCCCCCCCCTAACCTTTCATGGCCGACCCTACCCCGCCCTTCCCTTACTACAGATGATCACTTTGAAATCACTCTTTTTCGCTCCATTCTCTCTACTGTCCCAACCACCTCAACAACCCTTCCTCAGCCCTCGGACAACAGTTTTGGTAATCCCGCACCCCCTCCCAAATTCAAACTCGATTCTCTGATTATATTCACACCCACATTGCCCTCAGACAGACATCTCCATGCCTCCCGCCTTCTCCTCCTGAAAAATTCATCACCCCTTTCACACCCATATAAAAGCTTGGTTTTAAAACTATACTCTCAACACCCCTCTTTGCCTCCAAGGACAAAGTTCTTTTTCTCCACAAAACCTAAGTGCACCACTACCCCTTTTTCCCCCATCAAATTCTAAGTTCACCTCTTTTCAGACCCCCTCCGCTGACAGTCCACTCCAAATTCTGAATAATTACCCCCCCATACTCTCCCCCCAAACTGATACAACTTTCCATCACCTAATCTTTTTTTTATCCTATAAAATTACTCTTTCCCGTATTCACTTTTAATTTTCTTTTTTTGCACACCCTACCAAATTCATCCACCCAATTTTCTGAACTTCTCTTCAAATCTCCCAAGAGCACAGTGTCATCAGCAAAAAGCAACTGTGAAACTCCCCCTTTATGTGATTCTTTATCTTTTACTCCCCCGCCCCTTGCCAAGACCCCCGCATTTCTTTCTTCAACCCCCTTATAAATATATTAAACAACCATGGGGGACTCACAACCTTTTAAGGGCCCCACTTTTACTGGGGAAATAATTTCCCTCTTTCCTCTACTCTAAATGGCCTCCTATCCTTAAAAAAACTTCCTGTTTCAGTAACCTACCTCCACACCATCACCTGCAACACTGCCACTGCCCCCCCATCCACCCTGTATACCCTTTTCCAAATCCTAAAACCACAAAGACCTCTTTAGCCCCTTTTCTAAATACTGTTCATTTTTTGTTTCACTGAAACACCGGTCCACCACCCCCTACCCTTTTTCCCAAAATCCTTTTTCTTGCTATCCTATTCTCCGTTTACTTTAAAACTTTCAATAAAACTCTACCATAAACTTTACCCGGTATACCAACGACTTATCCCCCTATAATTTTTGCACTCTCTTTTTTCCTTTGCCTTTTACAAAGGAAATAGCATGCTCTCTGTCATCCCTAGGACCTTACCTTCTTCCTACATTTTTAAATAATTGCCCCAACCCCCTCCAAAACTATACCCCACCTGCTTTTTTCATTTTATCTTTTCCATCAAACCCCCCTGCCTTACCCCCTTTCATTTTTCCTATGCCCCACAACTTCCCCACACTCAAACGGCTCTTCCTCACCCCCAAAATGTTATTCCTCCTTGCCCTATACACGAAATCACAGCTTCCCTTCTTCTCAACATTTAACAATTCCCAAAAAATTCCCTCCATTTCCCAATCCTCTAACTCTCCATTTAATAACTCTTTCTCCTATTTTTAACGAAAATCCCTTTGTTTCTAGGCTTCCTTAAATTGTTAATTATTTTTTTTTTTTATTTCAAACCGGGAAAATTCCCACCCCATGGGCCCAAAAGCTTTCCCTCCCTTTTTCTCCTCCTTCTTCCAAATTTCTTTACATCTTTTTAAATCAATTTAAAACCCCCTCCTTCAATCACACCTTACTTTCCCTTCCAAAACCCAACCCCCCTTTCCCTAACCCCTAAATTTCCTTGCTAACTCCAAAAACTCAATTTAAAAACCATTTGCCCATTCATCCCTTTAAAACCTCCCTCTGCTGGAAACCAAGCCCCTGAAAAAACCTTCCCCCCCTCCAACCCTCTGGCCACCCCTTTTCCCGTTCCCCCACTAAGGGGATAATCTGGGCTTTTTGTATTCCCCCATTCCCAACCACCTAACAAAAAAAATTCCTCACCCCTACAACATTTTGGGAATACCTTCCTAATTCCAAACTAAATTTCTATTAATTCAACAAAGCCCCAAAAAAATTCAAATGCCTCCACCCTTCTCCCCTCAAATTCTCACCCAGCTTTACCCCCAATAAACTTGGTAAACTTATACCCCTTTATTACATTCCCCTCTTTCCTCCGCAAAATTTTTTCTCCAAACCTAATAAAAAAATTTTTTTCCCCCATAATTTAATTCACCCAAAATTTCAAGAATCCCTGAAAGAACCCCCAAATAAATAAATTACCCCCTTCCTTTTAATTTATAACAATTTTATACCAATTTTTGTATCCTCAAACCATCTTTCCTGTTTCCCTTTAATTTTCTTCTTTTGCACCCCTTTCACACCATTTTCAAATTCCTTAAATAAGACAAAACATCAAAAAAAGCTTTGGAAAAAAACTTTTTTTATTCTTTTTCTTTTAAAAAGTCTTGCCCAAGCCCTGATTTCTTCTCAAAAACCCCATCATAAATATATTAAAAAAGGTGCTACAATTTGTCTAAGGGCCACCCTTTTTTGGGAAAAAAACCCTTTCCTAATACTCAACTTGAGCTATAATCCCGTAAAAAACTCTTCATTTTAGTAACCAAATTTTAAAAAATAACTTTTCAAATCTGCCCCTTTTCCAAATGAATCCTTTTCCAAATCCAAAATGAAAAGAAATCTTTACCTTACTAAAAAATTCACAATAAATTTTTACGAAAAAAACCCGGTCCAAATATTTCCAAAGCCTCCTTTTTCTTTTGCATTATTCTCCTTTTTTAATTTTTTCAAAAACCTCCAAAATTTACCAGGGGACACTAACAGACTTACCCACCCCTCTCTAAAAGTTTCTCTTATTTAGCATTCATCCCCTCCCCAAAATTTTACTCTTCATTGGGTTCAAAGGCCCCTTAAAACTTCCCTTAAAATTCCCCCAAAATCTTTCTCTCTCTGCTTTCCCTCTCTTCTCCAGGTGCATACACGTAATTAAAACATATATAAGTTTGAGGCGCTACAAAACAACCTATATAGTATATTATACGTTTTGGACCGTTTAAGGGGTTAGAGTTTCAAATGCAAGTTGCAAAAACCTACATAAGAAGCGAAGGTAAAAAAAATGTTAGACTGACTTTGTAAGTGCGTGCCGAGGCATATGGTGTGGAAAAAGAGTGGAAAAAAGCATAAAGAATATCCCCCGGGGCCATGTTTGCATAGAACTTCTTCCCCGTTTGAGGGACTAAACCACATTTTTTAAATTTTTACAACATCATAATCCCTTTTAAAAAAATTTTTACAAAAAAATCCTTAATAACAAAAAAAAAATTATTAAAAAAAAATTTTTTTTTTAACATTTTCAAAAATTTTTTAAAAAATGAACTGTTCAATCCCCCTTTTTAATTTGCTTAGCTAAAAAATACTGGGGCCCCCCTCAGTCCTGAACTAATTGTGTATTATGGGGTTCTTTTTAATAAATTTTTTGTTTTTCTCCCCACAGGATAGCCCAGGTTGCTAATAAACAATCAAGCTACACTTAAGTAAAACATGCTATAGCCATATAGTATGTTTAAATTATAATTACCGGGAAATAAAGTGATGTTTCCATTTTAATAGATAAGTACTCAAGCAAATTTTAAAAGAAAATAAAAAAAACTTGTTAAAAGTTGTAATCTTTTTCAGATATTTTTTTAATTCAGAACTAAAAAAATAAATTTAAAAGATAAGGTTCAGTAAATTACTACAGTAAAAAATTTCCCACCAGACAAAATTTTAATAGGAATTAACTTGACGTGATCTTCAGATTTATAAATGTGAAAAAAAGGGGGCCTTCAAAAGGGAAAAGACTGATGGATGACAATTAAAAGGAAATTTCACCCAAATTTATTATTATTAAAATAAAGGGGGGGAAGCGCTAAAAACCACAGGTTATACGCCCCCTGTGGAGGGAGATGGAAGGTATTCAGGTTTAATTCGGGAATGGACCCAGACCAATTCCTTGATAAAGGCCCCTAAACCAGCATCAAGGAACCTTCCTTGAGGGGATTTATCCAATAGAAGTTTAGTTGCCAAGCCCTTTTCCAGAAAAAGGGCCCTAGATGCTGATGAGGGGCTTTAATTAAAGGGAAAGAACCTACCTTCCTCTTCCCTTAAAACAAACCTGATAATCTCCTATTCCTCGGGTTTTTCTAATGACTAGACAGATTTAGTGTTCTTAATAAAAAAACAACCAAAAAAGGGTTTTTTATTGCAAAATTCAGTAACGGGTTTACCTTATCGAATTTGTAAATGGAAATTGTTTGGGTTTTTATGTTGGAAAATTTTGAGCTAAATATCCCAAAACTAAGTACAATACGTATATCTATTAAACTTAGCAGTTTAAAGGAAAATGTTAAGTAATGAGAAAAAAATAGTTACATTTACATGGTCTTATGGGTCTTGGTTGGGGCCCTGGGGACACCCTGGATTGCAAGTGGCAAACTTGAGCACAGTTGGCTTTAACCCTTCTTAGGTCCACCAGCAGTGCGGTGTGGTCGTTTATGTATTGTGACCCACTTTTGTTCTTCAGCCATTCCCTGGTAAATTCAAATTTAAAGGTAACAATGTAGAATGCCCAAGAATACGTTCCCAAAAAAAAAATGGCCATTATATTAGTGAATAAACCATTATTTAACCCTTTTTATGTTTTGGTCTATATATTTTCTTATGAGCCCCCGTTTTTGACGTGTTTTAATACTCATAAATTTTTAGCGGTTCAAATAGCAGAAGAAAGCTGGGAGGCCCCCATATGAGAGAATGGTTGTGTGGTCAGTGTGCAAAATATAAAAAAAAAAACCTGCAGCATGAGGCTAATGAGAAAGAAAAAATCCCCACTGTTTTTTTTTAATTAAAATGCTGACTTTGTGGTTACTTTGTTTTTAGTTTTATGGTGTATCTCGTTTTCTTTGGGCTCATTTGATAGAATGGAAAAAATATTATAGAAATAGTGGTGATTTTGATTGGTTTTTCTATGAAAAAGAACCTTGAAATGGAGTCAAAATAGGGGAAATGTTTGATTTCTGCCCTGTTTAAGAGTAAACAAAAAGATTCCTTTCCAATAAATGTCCAAGTAGCCATTCTAAAATACGCCATGAATGGGTTGAAAATTTTTTATACAATTACGTTTAAAAAATTGCAGTAATTGCTAACAGTAATTTCTATTTTTTTTTTTGAATAAAAATTCAAAATAGAAAGCAAGAGTAATATTAGAGGGGGTTTGGGGACATGTGATGAAAAAAATAAAATGTTATTTTTTAGCCCGGAAAAGTCTGCATTGTTCATTTGGACCCTAGTTGAAATTGTTATATTTTTTTTAATTTTGTGAAATTGGCCAAAATTGCAAATTTCTGACCAAGTTGTTGGGGGAGTTGAAATGGAAATGGGCAGTTTCTTGTACTCAATCGATAGAAAAAAAAAAGGGGTTCTAAAAAAAATAGCTTGGTTTGGTCGACGGGAATGGAAATTTGCCGAAAAAAAGGGGTCAAAGTGGGCGAAAATTGGGATTTATAAATATCGCCGAGGTCGCTAAATTCGCGGAGCGTAATTTTGTCAGTTTTTTCCCTCAAATTTCACTCTTTTGGGTATTATAATCGGGAAAATATTCTCTATCATTTCTGGAAATTTTTTTTTGGGGGGAAAAAATTTTCGAAATCAAAGGGGTTAAAAAAAAGAATATAGCATATTTTACTCAATTATATGTATTGTAATAAATATTAGTTTGTTCTCAGCAAATGGAGAATACAGAGTGCCGAACTTCTGTTTTGTTTTTTTGGAAGATAAAAAGTAGCAATACAAATCAATTATGTACTGTACTCCATTGATCTACTTTATTTTCAAGTTGCATGCGAGTGGTTTCAAACCAGTGCAGCATTTGGGGTTTGAAAAACAAAGCTTTCAAAAATACCAACAAATTTTTTTAATTCAAAATAGTACTTTCTGCCCTTGTTCAATACTATATTTTACAAAAAAATTATTTGACATTTTTGTAAGTCTTATTGAACACTGTTTCTTGCACATAGTACTGTGTGTCAGATTCAACATAGGAGAGATATCTCTTGAATCAAATCTTTAGCCAAAAATTCAAAAAATTGTTGTAAAATTATCAAATTTTTGACTGACTTTTTTGGGAAAACCCAACATGTTACCAAAGTGTTCGGGGGAGGTAAATTAAGAAAACCCAAAAAGGCAATTTGTCTTAACATTGATAAGCCTTAGTTTTTATAACTATGGTATA
>NC_069469.1:569002-734175 GCF_026875155.1 Cherax quadricarinatus
ATTTAAAAAAGATTATGAAAACCTGAAATGCTTCTATTTAAAAATTGTGAAAAACAATGATCCCATTTGAAATTCGCAAGGGGAAAATACTTGTAATGCTTTTCTCAAATTTAGGTGATGACGGAGTACAAGATAGAGTGGAACCTCGGTTTGCGTATGCCCCAGTTCTGGGTGGGATTCAGTTTTCACATTCTCATCAAAATTTTTGGGTCCCGTTTTCGTACTTCCGCTCAGTCTTCGTAGAGTTGAAAATGGTCCGTACCAAATGCGTCACACATGACTCAGCCACTCAAGTGCCCCACAAAAAGCATCCCATGCATTCAGGACTCAGTCTGCCTTTGTTTTTCATTGAGCATCACCTCACACGTTCATCCGAAACATTTCATAATAATCCATTGTTTTTTTGTGCTTGTTTATTGAGTGCACTGCTAAATAAGCTACCATGGGGACAAAGAAAGTTCCGAGTGCCAGCCCTTTGTTTAAAGAAGGCGAAAACATGATAGAATTCAGGAAAAAACTCGTAGCAAAGTATGAAAGTGGCGTACGCGTGGCCGATCTCACCGGGATGTGCAGGAAGTCCGCATCAACAATCATTTTCCATCCTGGCGAAGAAAAACGAAATCAAGGAAGCTGATGTTGTGAAAGGGGTAAATGTGCTAACGAAACAGAGATCACAAACAATCGAAGATGTTAAGAAGTTTTTGTTATGTGGATCAATGAAAAACAGTTAGCAGGAGGTAGTGTTTTGGAGGCGATAATTTGCGAAAGGCAAGGCAGTTACATGTAGATTCTCTCAAAGAAAAGCTGGAATGAGTGCTGCTGTTAGTGAATTTAAAGCCAGCAGAGGCTGGTTTGACAAATTCAAGAAGCAAACTGGCATACACATTGTGGTAAGGCATGGTGAGGCTGCAAGTTTGGACAAGCGTGGGCCAAAGAATTCGTTGATAAATTCAAAGCAGTACGTAGAGGTTGAAGGATTCCTCCCCAACAAGTGTTCAATTGTGACGAAACAGGCCTCATTTGGAAGAAAAATCCCAAAGAACACCTACATCACGCAGGAGAAAAAGGCAACTGCCAGGACACAACCCTATGAAAGATAGGCTAACTCTTTTGTTCCGTGGTAACGCTAGTGGGGATTTCAACGTGAAGCCTTTACTCGTATATCACTATGAAAATCCCAGAGTGTTCAAGAAAAACAATGTCATCAAGAGTAAATTGTGTGTGATGTGGAAGGCTAACAATAAGGCATGGATCAAGAGTCAAATTTTCATTGAGTGCATCAATGAAGTGTTTGGCCCAAGTGTGAAGAAATACCTCCTGGAAAATCAATTGCCACTCAATTGCCTCCTGGTAATGGACAATGCTCCTGCTCATCCTCCAGACTTGGAAGACCAATTGTTGGAGGAGTTTAGTTTCATCACAGTGAAGTTCTTGTCCCCTAACACCACTCGTCTCATCCAGCCCATGGACCAGCAGGTCATTTCTAACTTCAAAAAACTCTACACCAAAGCACTGTTTCAAAGGTACTTTGAAGTGACCTCGGACACTGAATTGACCCTAAGAGAGTTCTGGAGGAATCACTTCAATATCCTCAAATGCATAAGCCTTAGAGATAAGGCTTGGCAGGGAGTGACTTCCAGGAAGATGAACTCTGCTTGGAGAAAATTGTGGCCAGAATGTTTTTTGAAGGATTTGAGACTGACCCTGACGACCCTACGCTTATTGGGGAATCTATTGTGTCTTTGGGGGAAGTCCCTGGGGTTGGATGTGAGTGGCCAGGATGTGGAAGAGTTGGTGGACAACCACAGTGAAGTGAGCTGCAAAGTTTTGTGGAGAAACGTCACCCTAACAAAGTTGTTGCAAGCCGTGTCTGCAACATTTTAGACAAATCTTAAAGAGATGCCAGAAAGAGGCCTCTCTGAACAGATTTTTTGTGCAACAGGGGTACAGTGACTTTCAAGCTGGTCCTAGTGCCAGTAAAAGACAAAGAAGGGAAGTAACCCTGGATAGAGCCTTGATACCTGAAGTCCATATGGAAGGAGATTCCCCTTCCAAACAATAACCTCTCCTCCCTCTCAGCCCTCACCGTCTTCCATACGCTAACAAGAGTCTTCAATAAAGGTAAGAGTGATGCTAAATGTTCATTTACCCATTTCATTAGTCATTTATATTTCTCATTATTTTCTGTATGTAAAACTATAATTATTCTCTATAAAATGTAAATTTTGTTAATATTTTTGGGTGTCTGGATTTACACTATTTCTTATGTGAAATATTGCTTTAGTTTTTGTACATTGGTTTTGGGTCAGATTTTTTTAAAAACAGATTAATCACAAAAACCGAGGTTCCACTGTAATGGGAAAGATGATAAAAATCAGTAACTGCAGATGCAATCTGAAGCCCCCTTGAAATATATAATCTGATCAGTAAATCTCAGCAAGGTTTTAAATAAGGGAGGTTCTTGCCTTGTAAATTTACAGTGGAACTTCGGCTTACGAATTTAATCCATTCCGTGGACTTGTTCGTATCCTGATTTGTTCGTATGCTGGGTCAATTTTCCCCATTTAAATTAATTGAAAGCAATTAATTCGTTCCAGCTGAATTTCCTGCTCTCAGGAGGCATGAAAAAAAAACCCTAATATCAACTCTACTCCCTTTATTGATCTGTCACAATTCATCTAATATGACATAATAAAACAATATAAAAAAGATAGAAACCTGAAAATACACTCTAGAATGAATTTAAAATATGTCATGTGGACAGCAGAGGGTGGAGGATTGTGGTCGAACATTCTAGCTATGAAAACGTCAGAGGTGTTATAAGAGAAAACGGAGTTTGTGAGGCTAACTGAATTAGATCTGGTGTACATACGACATTTACATATCTTGGAAAAGAAATGCAGAGCAGCACATCCTGTCAGGAGTTCACACTTTTCTTAAGGACTGCCTCGTACAATTTTTATGTTTATCTCCCTACACTACATATCTCCTGTGAGCTGTTTCTCCATCAACCATGTCAACAGTAACTTTACCATCTTTTAATTGTCAAAGGTCGGCTGCTTAGAAATTACTGTAATGCTCTTTGCTGGTGCTATAGCCTTTATAGATCCCTTCTGCTGTAGTACTGCACATATAGTAGATTATTATTATTATTATAATCATGGGGAAGCGTTAAACTCATCAGTACATATAGTAGAGGGGCTACGCTTGTACTCACTCACCCAGTCCTCAACCCTCGTACCTAGTCTTTACTTTTTAATCATTTCTTGCTTTAATTCCGTGAAAATCATCCTCTTTTTCTTCTCGGCACTGTCCTTTGCACTTGCTTCCTTAGGACCCATGGTTAGAAGAAAGAAATCTGGCAAATTAACTGCACAGATCCAATTCCCTAGATCAAGAGCCCCTCACCACGTACGTATGGACTACTACTACTACTTCTAGTATTAATAATAATAAATAATAATAATAATCATTATTATAACAATAATAATAACATAATAGTAATAATAATAATAACAGTAAGGAGAAACTTCAAAAGGCTGCCAGTAGTTGGTGCCAACATCAGCAAAACATTGGTAACCACTACTAGTACACTTTTCACCTGTCTGTAATTAGTATTTTATTACATGTAAACCACACAATAACCAAAATCTGTAAACCTGGCATTGTAATCCTTATAGAGAATAAACTTTGATTTGATTTGATTAGTATTAAGTTAAGTCTGGCCGAAATGTCTCAGCATGATAGTGGCTTTCTTTGCTCCAATCATATTATGATGTGTAAACACATATTGTAACCTTTACAAAGAAATAAATATTTTATTTATTAACTTATTTAAGGAACCTCCCTCAAGGGGGAAGTTCGCATCCTGAAAGTTCCTTCACATCTAGAAGCAAAAGATCGACCGAACGACGGTTCATATCCTGAAAAATTTGCATGGTGGGGCATTCATAAGCCGAGGGTTCCACTGTACTAGTCTTTTTCTGCTAAGGTATTCAAGAAGGCAGACCATGATAAAGAATACAATATTGTGTATATTTGCTTCAGTAATGCCTCTGAAAATTCCACACAACATATTGATGAAGAAAGTAGCAGCACATGATTTATGAAGCTGGAGTGTGAGCAAGGTACAGGGTGAGTTGTGATGTTAGTGTGTGTACCCACAAACACACCTGCCAGAAACTAACATTTCCAGTAGGTTTGAAGTATATTTTGACACACTGAAATTTTTATTCAGATCACTTCTGTCTGTTAAGTCTGGAGTTTCTCACACATTTATGTTTCAACATCCTGGGGATCAGTAGGAAAATGAATTCATTAAGACCCATCTTAATTTCATGCCACTACAGCACCTGGAGCACAGTAATGGGTTTACCTGTTCACTACATACAATGACACTACCACATAAAGTGACACAAATATATTCAATGACAATTATGTACTACAATGACAAAAATATCTGACACAATTACATACACTGGCACAATTAAAACATACAATCACAACAACTGCACAATAATATATAATGGCACAATTACAACACTAACACAATAATATACAATTCCACAATTACATACAATACCCAAATTTTATACAATGACACCAAACTTATAACAATGAAATCAAAGTACTGTATTGCCATTAAAATCCATATACGTATAACCTAGGCAATTTGTTAGATTGTTCTATGGACTGCAAGTAAGTCTGTATTTATGGAGAAGCACTAAACCCATAGGAGTCACATCATGCCTAAGAAATGTGACCCCTCAAGATTGTTGCCTTGATGTCAGTGAGGGGCTTTTGCTCCCCTTCCTTGGATCATGCATGTAATGAGGATAAAGATTCATTTACAATTAAACTGTCCATGGTCGAAGCTTCTACAGGATACGGCAAAATATTTTATTGTTAAAGATAAGAAATGTTAGGCATCTTTCTTTACACCTACTGTCCCTGTTCACCTAATAAAAAGTAGATACCTGGGTGTTAGTAAACTGGTGTGGGTCACATCCTGGGGCACAAGATTAAGGGACCTCAATGGAAATAAGAGAAATCTTCGATGACACACTGACTTTATTAGGGTATACTGAGTAACTTTTTGTGGTTATCATAGGCAATGTACTCAATGTATGCTAACTGTATATGTGTACCTGTCCCTTAAAATACTTACTTATTAATGTTATTTTAAGGACATACCTAGGTGGTCAAGGACATAGAACATCAACAATATGTAACATTACTATTATAATCACAGGGGAGCGCTAAACCTATAGGATTATACAGTGCATGTGGGGGGAGATGGAAGGTATTCAGGCTCAATTCAGGGAACTGGAGCACAGATCCAATTCCCTAGATCAAGAGCCCCTCACCAGCATCAAGGAACCTCCCTTAAGGGGAATATGAAACATATGGGAATCTTTATTGAAGAAACGTCTCGCCACATAGTGGCTTCATCAGTCCAATACAAAGTAGAAAAATGTAAGGAGTTTGAGGTAATCAGTCCCTCAGCCTGGAATCGATGTGTTCAGTCCATCAGTCTTGTAGAAAGTACAGCACAGAGCCAGAGTAGTGACTTATATACTGTAGTCAGGTGAGTGGAAGCAGGAGGAGGCGGGATCACAGTGGTACCTGCCACTAGTGTAAGTAGGTCTTCAGCCAAAGGTTGGACAGGTGTTGAAGAATACTTTGTATCAAGATCCCATGATGTTGCAGTGTCTGACAGATGTGATAAATGGTTTTGAAAACCGACAAGTTGAAGACCGGACTGATGAAGCCACCGTGTGGTGAAATGTTTTTTCAATCAAGTTTCCCATATGTTGCATAAGTGTCTCAATCTACAACTTGTCGGTTTACAAAACCATTTATCACATCAACAATACGTTACGATAGTCTAATAAAACAAAAAGTCAAGTACATACACAATATATACACCTGGTGTTATATATATACTAACATACACACCTCTCAATGTATATACACATAAAAACTTAAATACAGCCTTCGTGTTGGGTTTGTAAAGGCCACTGGCAGTTAATGTAGTATCCAGCTCTGCTTCCTGGTGTACACAGGAAAGATAAGATAAGATTTCGTTCGGATTTTTAACCCCGTAGGGTTAGCCACCCAGGATAACCCAAGAAAGTCATTGCGTCATCGAGGACTGTCTAACTTATTTCCATTGGGGTCCTCAATCTTGTCCCCCAGGATGCGACCCACACCAGTCGACTAACACCCAGATACCTATTTGCTGCTAGGTGAACAGGACAACAGGTGTAAGGAAACGAGTCGAAATGTTTCTACCCCACCAGGAATCGAACCCTGGCCCACCGTGTATGAAGCGAGAGCTTTGCCAGCCAGGCCACGGTGAACAGGAATAGGGACAGGGACATTATTATTATTATAATCAAGGGGGAAGCGCTAAACCCGGAAGATTATACAGCGCCTGGGGGGGGGGGAAGTGGAAGGCATTCAAGCTTAATTCGGGGAACTGGAGCACAGATCCAATTCCCTAAATCAAGAGCCCCTCACCAACATCAAGGAACCTTCCTTGAGGGGAGGGACAGGGACAGAGTAAAGCAACTGGATTTAAATCACGTTTGTAAAATTGCTCACATGCAGTGTCCAGAATATCTTGCTGCCAAGTCTGTCAAAACTGGAAACCAAAACCAGTATGGTACTAGGGAATGTGAACGCAATTTTATAATACTTGCAGTAGGTGGTCAGGCTTCAAACACCTTTTATTGTAGTTATAAATGAGTGGAACAGATTGCCTGCACATGTCAAAGCCTGTCAGTGAGTAAGTTTATTCAGGTATACACAAATACAGTTACATAGATTATTATACATAACAGCATATGTGTAGAGAACCTAAGATAACCCCAAAAAAAGTCGGAGTGACTTATTTCCATTGGGGTCCTTTATGAACCATTTCAAGAAGAGAATTAAAAGGCACCTAATGAATGAAGCTACAGAAAGGGAGGAGAGCGACTTTTTATATAGCTAACATTCGTGTAACTATTATTGTAAGCTGATCCTCTCTTAAGTGTTCACGTAAATAGCTCAGTACATCGGGAAGCAGATCTCGATACGGCGTAAGCTGTTAGTGGCCCTCAAAAACCCTAGATTTTTTTTTCATTTCGGCTCGAGCCTTCGCCAAATCTGGACTTCTCACTGTCGCCTGTACATCAGTGACAAATTTCCCCCGTTCTCTCTGGGATATTTGTCCTCATCTACTTTGCCCGCCGGCCAGGTTACAGGAGGGTCATCTATTATCGTCTGATTTTTGGGTTATCTTAGGTAATCTACACATGTGCTGCTATGTCTGATAATTTATGTAACTGTATTTATGAACCTATACCTAAATTAACTTACTATCGGCTTACTTTTAACCACGGTGGCCCGTGGGCTGGTGGAAAAGTGGCTAACCCTCCGGGGTTAAAAATCCGAACGAAATCTTATCTTATCTTATCTTATCTTCAGTATAAAATGGGTACCTGGGTGTTAGTCGACTGGTGTGTAAGTAAGTAAGTAAGTAAGTTTATTCAGGTATACACAAATACAGTTACATAGAATTATCATACATAGCAGCATATGTGTAGAGAACCTAGGATAACCCAAAAAAGTCAGAGTGACTTATTTCCATTGGGGTCCTTTATTTCCATTGGGTCGCATCCTCGGACAAAATTGACCTACTATGCCCAAAATGCTCTGCATAACAAGCGACTTTCTATATAGCAGTATGTCGTTGATGTCAGCTAGGCCTATATACCTTGTACATGTACTTGATGAAATAAAAATCTACTTATTATACTATTAACCAGTTCCATTTTTCCGCTCTGAGAATAGTTCTTTAACGGTTTTGTTGGGAAGCCGGTTCTTGAACTCAGATGAGGTGATGTGAGCGTCTCGTTCTGCTGGGGCCTCTCTAGTTTCTGTTTCTATTTACAAAGGTACTCGTGGTCTCTTTTCCTTCATGGCCTAGCTTTGGGCAACGGTGCCCGTGACCTGTTGGCTAAAACTCTCGCTTCACACTGCGAATGCTGGGTTCGACTCCCAGCGAGGGTAGAAACATTGGACGTGTTTCATTACACTGGTTGTCTATGTTCACCCATCAGTAAAATGGATACCTGGGTGTTTGTCGACTGGTGTGAGTCGCATCCTGGGACAAAATTGATCTAATTTTCCTGAAATGCTCTGCAGAACAAGGGGCTTTCAATATACCTTGTACATGTACTTATAGTAAATAAAGATATTATTATTTATATCTTCTCCACACATCAGGAAGCAGGGCTGGATACAGCCTAAGTTGTCAGTGGCCCTGATAAACCCAACAACATGTTTTCGGTTTCGAAGGTGTGTTTTCCAGATTAATATTTCCGAGAAACAGAGTATAATAGTCTTGATTAAAACAGTTATTAAATGAGATACCAGGAGTGGGTGCTGGTAGCTTGGTAGTGTCCTCAGCTTGAACACTGACAGTACAGAATTGTTCCCCGGCATAGGTAGAAACGTTAGGCATGTTTCCTTACAAATGCTGTTCCTCTTCACCTAGCAGTAAGTAGGTACCTGGGTGTTAGTCGACTGGTGTACTCACCTATATGTGGTTGCAGGGGTCATTTCACAGCTCCTGGCCCATCCTCTTCCTTGATCGCTACTATGGCCACTCTCCCTGCTCCTAAAGCGTTATAGTACCTCTTTAAAGCTATGTATGAATCCTGCCTCAACCACTTCACTCTCTAGATTGTTCCACGTCCCGACAAATTTAAGGCTGAAAAAATACTCCATAACTTCCCTGTGACTCATCTGAGTTTGCAACTTCCAGCTGTGTCCTTTAGTTCCTGCATCCCATCTCTAAAACATTGTGATCCTGTTCACCTTGTCAATTCCTCTCAGTATTTTATGCATTGTGGGTCGCATCCTGGGGGACAAGATTAACCTAAGTTGTCCGCATGCTCTGCATAATCAGGGGCTTTCTATATAGTATACTAATGATGTCCACTCAGTCTATATAATAATAATATTTATTTACTACATGTACATGTACAAGGCATACAGTCCTAGCTGACATCAATGACATACTACTATATAGCAAGCTGGTTGTTATGCAGAGCATTTTGGGCAAATTAGGGCAATTTTGTCCCAGGATGCGACCTACACCAGTCGACTAATACCCAGGTACCCATTTTACTGATAAGTGACCAGCGACAGCAGGTGTCTTATGGAAACACACCCCTAATGTTTTCCAGCTATACCGGAGAAGATTTGAACTCTGGATCTCAGTGTGTGAGCTGAGTGCACTAGCAATCAAGCTACAGGACACCTCAGTCATATCATGTATTTGTAGAAATAAAGATTATTATTATTATTATTATTATATTATTATTTCATTATGTGGCTTCCTTGCATATATGTATAGCAGTAACTGTCCCTTCAAGGGGAGTAAGATAAGATAATGTTATAGAAGGTCTGTTGATCCATGGCATTTGAGCTACCCTTTCCTTTGAATAATATATGATCACTGCTCATTCCTCTTGCCTTTTTCTTTCTCTCTCTCTTGCTCCCATCCTTGTCCCTCTCACCTATGTATACTCAATCCCTCACTCTTTTCTGTTAGTGTGACTTTGTAAATGGTCCAAATTGGACCAAACATAGTTATAAGCTTAGATTTTTCCCTGTGAATGTGATAGTAATTACATCAGAGTTTAATATTTTTATTGATGTGTTTTGCAAGAGACTGTCTTTGAATAAGGAATATGAGGTGCTGTCAAAAAGTTCCCGGACAGCGGTGAAAAAATATATTGTCTTACCAAACCATACCATGGGTGGGGATAGAATATGCAATCAGAGAGTCATATGTCATATGGAGTTTTATGACTCTAATCGCAGGTTCTATCCCCGCCCTTGGTATGGTTTGTTTGCAATCATGTCATTACAATTTCATGCCAGCTGTATAGCCCTTGTGGCTTAGAGCTTCTTTTTGATTTTAATAATAATACAATTTCATGAGTCATATATTGTCTTACCTAATCAGCTAGTTGAGGTTGTCTTCCTTGAAGTACTCTCCCTGGAAGGCTATATATACAGTGATTCCTGTGCCTCTACCACTTCATAAAACATTTCTGTAACGCTTCTTTCTTAACGGCATCTAGTGCGGCCTGCAGCTTTGCTTGAAACTCCTCCATGCCATAAAAATATCACCTCTTGAGTACCATTTTTATTTTTGAGAAAAGAAAGAAGTCACAGGAGGCTAAATCTGGGAAGTGGAAAGGGTGGGCAATTTTTTTTTTTATCTTGAATCAGCAAGCAGGGCACAAATTATGCAACCATTCTCCTCATGTTCAAATTTACAATCAGAATGCTTTGACATGACCCAGAAGAAATTCCCACAGCACTTGCAATATCCTGGATACTCTTACGATGATTTTTATGAATAGTCTTCTGCACTTTTTTAATGTTGGCATCTGCTTTTGACACTGATGGATGACCAAAGCATTCATCATCCGCAACTGACGTTCATCCTACTTTGAACTGAGAAAACCATTCAAGACAGTGTGTCTGGCCCATTGATTCATTGCCAAATGTTTGCTGAAGCATTTTGTTTCACTAACCATTTACCATAATAAAACCATTTACCAAGCTTGAAACAGAATTTTACACACAAACATTTTTTTTTTTTTTTTAAGATTCCATTTTGTTGCCAAAGAATTACAACAACACACTAACAACACAACAAAAGATGCCCACCTCTCCTCAATGGAATAACCGACTGCACTCAAATTCATCATGCTACTTCTGACAGGAGTGTGCTGTGCAACATGATCTATGCCACCACCATATTTCACCCAGGAAGCATGCAGCAATTCGAGTATGGGAACTTTTTAATAGAACCTTGCCTGGAGTATACCTGGAGAGGGTTTTGGGAGTCAATACTCCCATGGCCCGGTCTGAGACCAGGCCTTGTGGTGGATCAGGGTCTGATCAAGCAGGCTATTACTGCTGGCTGCATGCACACTGACGTACGAACCACAGTCCAGCTGGTCAAGTACTGACTTTAGGTGCCTGTCCAGTACCTTCTTGAAGACAGCCAGGGGTCTATTGGTGATCCCTTTTATGTATGCTGGGAGGCAGTTGAACAGACTTGGGCCCCTGACACTTACTGTATTGTGTTGTCTCTCAGTGTCCTTGTGGCACCCCTGCTTTTCATTGGGGGAATGTTGCACCTCCTGCCGAGTCTTTTATTTTCATAGGGAGTGATTTTCATGTGCAGGTTTGGAACTAATCCCTCTAGGATTTCCCAAGTGTATATTATCATGTATCTATCTTGCCTGCATTCCAGGGAATACAAATCAAGGGTCTTCAACCGCTCCCAGTAATTTAGGTCCCTTATCGTACTTTTGTGTTCTGTGAAAGTTCTTTATACACTCTCCAGGTCAACAATTTTGCCTGCCTTGAAGGGGGCAGTTAGTGTACAGCAGTATTCCAGCCTAGAGAGAAGCAATTTGAAGAGAATCATCATGGGCTTGGCATCCCTAGTTTTGCAAGTTCTCACTATGCATCCTGTCATTTTTCTAGCAGATGCGGTGGATACATTGTTGTGGTCCTTGAAAGTGAGATCCTCTGACATTAACACTCCCAGGCCCTTCACATTACTTTTTCACTTTATTGTATGGTTAGAATTTGTTGTATACTGTGATACAGTTTTAATTTCCTCAAGTTTTCCATATCTGAGTACTAGTTGCAATTTCTCTTCGTTGAACTTCATATTGTTTTTGAGTGGCCCATTTGAAGATTTGGTTGATGTCCGCTTGGAGTCTTGTGGTGTCTTCGATGGAGGACACTGTTATGGCAATTCAGGTGTCATCCTCTAAGGAAGACATGGAGCTGTGGCTTACTTCTCTATCTATGTGAGATATGAGGATGAGGAATAGGATGGGAGCGAGTACTGTGCCTTGTGGAAAAGAGCTTTTCACTATAGCTGCCTGAGACTTTACTCTGTTTACTATTACTCTTTGTGTTCTGTTTGTTAGGAAGTTATAAATCCAATCTACCAACTTTTTCTGTTATTCCTTTATCACACATTTTGTGTGCTATTACACCGTGGTCACACTTGTCGAAGGCTTTTGCAAAGTCTGTGTATACTACATCAGTATTTTGTTTATCCACTATAGCATCCAGGACCTTATCATAGTGGTCCAGTAGCTGGGACAGGCAGGAGTGACCTGCTCTATACCCGTGTTGCCCAGGGTTGTGTAATTGATGGGTATCTAGGCAGTTGGCGATCTTGCTTCCTAGAACCCTTTCAATGATATTTATGATATGGGATGTTAGTGCTATCGGTCTGTAGTTCTTTGCATTTGCTTTGCTGCCACTTTTGTAGAGTGGGACTATGTCTGTTGTTTTTAGTGAGTGTGGGATGACCCCTGTGTCCGTGCTCCCTCTCCATAGAATGCTGAAGGCACATGACAGAGGCTTCTTGCAGTTCTTGATGAACGTGGAGTTCCATTAGTCTGGGCCTGGGGCAGAACGCATGGGCATGTCATTTATTGCCTTTTCAGTCTTGTGGTGCTAGGATAATATCAGAGATTTTTCTAAGATGACCAAATTTTGGTTCTCATTCATGAAGAATTCATTTAGATTGTCGACCCTTAGTCTGGGTAATGGCTGGCTGAACATTGAGTTGTATTGGGACTTTAGTATCTCACTCATTTCTTTGCTGTCATCTGTGTATGTCCCATCTCACCTAAGAAGGGGCCCAGTACTGGATGTTGCATTTCTCTTAGCTTTAGCATAAGAGAGGAAGTATTTTGGGTTATTTTTCAATTTCCTTTATGGCTTTTAGTTCTTCTTGAGATTCTTGTCTCCTCTAAGAATCGATACTTGCTATTTCACTGACCAGTGCCTCCTTTCATTTTTCAGATATATTGGCCCCTCTCAGCAGATCTGTGATTCTTCACCTTCATCTGTATAGAGAGCGTCTCTCTCTCTTTCTAGTTTACATCTTCTCTTTCTTTTTCTTAATGGAATGTGCCTTGAGCAGAACTCAAGAACCACAGTATTAATTTTTTTCTAGGCAAAGGTCCAGATTATAATCAATGTAGGCAGTCTAGGCACTAAAATATTTTCCCTGTTCATTACTCACAGCCCCAGGCCTCTCCTTTATTACACTTGCCTTACATTTTTACTTTATAATCACACAAAAATAATATTTACCCTGTTTCTCTGATAATAAAATATGACAAGTAGTGGTTGGTTATGGTATCTCAATAATTGAATCAGACCTATTCAAAGTTCATAAAACAGACCAGAGGGGTGTAGGGGGGCCTTATTCATCCTCAGGAAAATCAGAAAAATCTAATATTTCCACTAATTTGAACCCCATTTCAAACCAAAATCATCTTTATTTTAGTAGTACAGTGGACCCTCGAATTTTGTAATTAATCCATTCCAGAGTGTTACAAAAGTTGAAATTTATGAATGACAAAACCATTTTTCCCGTAAGAAATAATGTAAATCCAATTAATCCGTTCCAGACACCCAAAAGTATTAACAAAATATATTTTTTTACGTTAAATATAGATTTACATGTAGAAAAGAATGAGAAATCAAGTATAAAACAATAATAACATCACACTTACCTTCATTGAAGACTCTTGTTGGTGAATGGAAGGTGGGAGGAGGGGAGAGGGTTAGGGTGATGTTCCTCCACAAATGTTTGCACCTCACTCCACTTCACACAAATATCCTTAATCTTTGAAGAAGGCACCTTCTTCCTTCTCTCTTCCTCCTCCTCTGAAGCAATGTTCTCAGCTGGTATACATGAGAACATAAGAAAGCCAGAACACTGCAGCAGGCCTGTTGGCCCATGCTAGGCAGGCCCTTCACAAACCATCCCACTAACAGAATATTTGCCCAACCCAATTTTCAGTGCTCCCCAAGCAATAAGCTTTGATAATTCTACTCACTCATGTGCAAGTCCCACTAAGATCAAATAGTGTGTGTGTAGGGAAGTACCCTGGCTGGTGTGTAGGGAAGTACCCTGGCTGGTGTGTGGGGAAGTGCCCTGGCTGGTGTGTGTGGGGAAGTACCCTGGCTGGTGTACATAAGAACATAAGAAAGCAGGAACACTGTAGCAGACCTGTTGGTCCATACTAGGTAGGGTCTTCACAAACCATCCCACTAACAGAACATTTGCCCAACCCAATTTTCAGTTCTTCCCAAGCAATAAGCTTTGATAATTCTATTCACTCATGGGCAAGTCCCACTCAGATCATGTCGTGTGTGTGGGGAAGTACCCTGGCTGGTGTGTGTGTGTGTGGGGAAGTACCCTGGCTGGTGTGTGTGTGTGGGGAAGTACCCTGGCTGGTGTGTTCTTTCTTGAATTCTGTCGTGTTTCGTGCCTTCTTTACCAAAGGGCTGGCACTAGGAGCTTCTTTTGGCCCATGGTGGCTTATTTAACAGTTGCAAACACAAAAAGCAATGGATTATTACGAAATGTATTGTATGAACGCGTGGGGTGATGGTCACTCGCCAATAAACAATGCCACACTGACTGGGAATGGTGTATGGGGTGCCTTTGTGTGGCTTGGATGCTGGGAGGCCACTTGTATGCGTTCCGGACGACCAACAAATGGTGATTCAAATTACGAACCGTGAGGCCATATTTTGGCGAAAAAGTTGTCAAAGGACGAAATTTACGAAGCACGAGGCTTACAAAACTCGAGGGTCCACTGTATATCTTCCATTCTGTCAAGTGATAGCAGACAAACAATAAAAACCAACCTAGAAAACACCTCAAAGTTTCTATTTTTAATGAAACAAGGTCAGAGTTTTGCTTTGCCCATCATGCACCACATGGAGCACATGCCCAATGTTTCACCCATGCTGTGGAGTGATCCCCTATCCCTCAGTGTGTGAGCTGAGGATGCTGCCAACTGGGCCATCTGATTATTTATTTAGTATATATAATAATAAGCCTTTCATGCTGACCATTTGTCACTGACCCCGTGTCTCTCTGAAATCTTTTTGGGCTCTCCTTGAAGGGTATGCCGCAAGTTTAGGGAGCACTTTTATACAAGAAAATGGAGCTTTAGGTTATGATACTGCTTTATTTTAGTGTCTTCCCTGTTTTGTCTCAATATCTAATTACGTATAACACATTTTTACTATAAATTTTTTTAGGTTATTTTCAGGAATGAAAATAATTGATCTCTAAAAGTAATTTACCTTAAATTACAGAATATTTATGATAATTATTCTGGCTGTTAGCATGGTTGCTGTTGGTGTTTTAAAGGACAGCATCTGTGGGAGAGTTGGTTGAGAGAAGTCTGTTTTTATATATTATATATATATATATATATATATATATATATATATATATATATATATATATATATATATATATATATTATATATATATATATATATATAATTGCCAATGTGTGGTGTGAATATAATGCAGAGAATTCGTAGTTTGGAAATTAGGAGGAGGTGTGGGATTACCAACCCCTCCTCAGAGAGCTGAGGAGGGATTGTTGAGGTGGCACAGACATATAGAGAGGATAGAACAAAATAGATTGACTTCAAGAGTATATAAATCTGTAGTAGAGGGAAGGCAGGGTAGAAGTTGGCCTAGGGAGAAAGTAAAGGTTTTGTGTGCGAGGGGCTTGGACTTCCAGCAAGCATGCATGAGAGTGTTAGATAGGAGCGAATGGAGACAAATGGTTTTTAGGACTTGACGTGCTGTTGGAGTGTGAGCAGGGTAATATTTATGAAGGGATTCAGGGAAACCAGCAGGTCAGACTTGAGTCCTGGAGATGGGAAGTACAGTGCCTGCACTCTGAAAGAGAGGTGTTAATGTTGCAGTTTTATAACTGTAGTGTAAGTGCACCTCTCACAAGACAGTGATGAAGTGAATGATGGTGAAAGTTTTGCTTTTTTGCACCACCCAACCTTGGTGGGAAATGGCTGATGTGTTAATAAAAAAAAAAAAAAAAAAACTTTTATAATACAGTCTTACTAAATTAACCTTATCTACTTAATTAGCGCTAAGCTTGCTCAGTTTTTTTTATTAAAAGTGACTACTGTGTTTGTAGAATATGGTACTTGAGCTCTCCATTTCCATTTTTTCACTCACACTAGTGAGTGCATAGTATTGCCAAACTGCTGTGCATCCTTTGAGCTTTCTGATTATTTTATACAGTATTTGTAAATGTGGTCATTGGAAATAAAGAATCTAGATCTAGAATCTAAATCTAACCAAAACGTTTCCTCATTAAGGATACCCAAGTGTTGCACATGTGTCTTATGAGGTGGATATTGGAAAGCCAGTGACACTAGGTGACAAGGACAGTAATAGGTTTAGTGGAATAACAGAAAGGAGCAGGAAGGGTAAAGAGAAAGGAGGGTCCTTAAAAATATATTACACAAATAGTCGTAGTGCTAGGAATAAGATGGACGAGTTGAGACTAGTTGCTAGTGCAGGTAACATTGATGTATTTGCCTTAACTGAGACGTGGTTCAATACGAAAAATTGGGACATGCCTGCTGAATGTCACATACAGGATTTTAAATTGTTCCAAGTACACAGAAGTATCAGGAAGGGGGGTGGGGGTAGCACTGTATGTCCGAGATCGCTTGAACTGTTGCATAAAAACGGGTATTAAGTCTGAAGTAACAGTAAATTTAGATTTAGAAAGGACATAGGTAAGTACTGGTTTTCTAACAGAGTTGTAGATGCGTGGAACAATCTTCCCAGTTGGGTGATAGAGGCTAGGACCTTGGGTAGCTTTAAGAAGAGATTGGACAAATATATGAGTGGGAGGGGCTGGGTTTGATTGGTGTCAGTGGGTACGGGAGTTATTTCTTGGGTAGCTTTAGGTAGAGGTTGTTTTGATAAGGACCTGCCTTGCATGGGCCAGTAGGCCTTCTGCAGTGTTCCTCCATTCTTATGTTCTTAAAACAAGGAAGATATAAAACTCTCTTGTGCTGAAAATTGAATTACTGTATTGCAGTATAAAACCTGGCTAAAAATGTCTGTAAAATGAAAGCTCAGAAAAAATAAATGGCACCCCTGAACTAAACTTAAATTTGATCCAGAAGACTGGAAATGATGATAATGTACAGAACTGTAAGGTTTGTTAATTTTAGGTTTTCCTTGCAGATAGCAGCAAGATGCACACATATGGCGAAGCGATCAATCTCCCGTTCGGTTCAGAGATATAGCATCGAGACCGAACCTCCATATTTAGATGTATGTAGAATATAATATTTTTAGTATCAGTATGTACTCTAAATAACAAGTTTTTTGGAAATTCCCTTTTACTGCAGTATTACTATTGCAGAGAAAATTTCATACAACTACAGTGTATAGAGTTGGTAAAATATTTGAATGTTTAACACTTTGTTCTCCCATGTGGCAACAATCTTTTCAGAGTGGGATACCTGCTGACATTACCAGCAGGTAATGTCAGCAGGTATCCTTATATGTGGATGAAGCATGTTCTACTGCTTTGACTACAAGAGTCTGACTATCTGCTGCTAACAGCCTAGATTTTAGTACAGTTCCTTGGTTGTCTGGGCTGAGGTATCATGGGAAGTGAATCTTTGCCATTCCATTTTATGCAAACAATAAAATTGCAGGGCTGTCTATTTCCAGGAGCTTCTGGGAATATAGGATTAGATTTTGCCACTGAAGCGGCTAGTTTATTGTGCACTCCATATCCATCTTGTGGACGGTAGCACAAGAGCATATGGATACACAAAAGGCCTAGGAACTACCCCCCAAAAGGGTTAACAGGTGTACATTTGGATTTATATCTACAGTTCACTTATCTGTTACAAGCAAATTTAGGAAATTTGCTTAGTATATCTGGTATCTTATTGTCATTAATAACATATCTTGACATGTCACATAGGTTCTTATATTGTCTATCTCTATATTCCTCAATAAGTGGACAGTTAAGCACACAGTGTTCGAGACAGTGACCATATGCCTGACCATATAATTTGCATTTGATTGGATCATCATCTGTGTCTCCCAAACTGCCAAAAGTACTTGTAACCAAGCCTAAGCCTGGCCACTACAACATCAGTCAGTCTGTTCACATTGCAAGTTGCTCCATAAACATACTTATCTACATTCATGTTATCATAGTGGGTTATAGATCTACTCAGGCTTCTAATTGCATTCCTAAGACATTCATTTTCATTATTTACTTCTCTCCTAATATTATTCCATATGCTAGACACAGATATACCAAAGTTATACAGTGGTACCTTGGGATACGAACAGCTAAAAACTTGAACAGTTATGTAAGTGTACTTATGTAAGTGCTTTTGTAAGTGTATTTTTGGGGGTCTGAAATGGATTAATCTAATTTACATTATTCCTTATGGGAACAAATTTGTTCGGTATTGGTACTTGAACAGCCTTCTGGAATGAAATAAATTTGTATCCCAAGGTACCACTGTATTCTACATTCTCCTTCAGGGTACTCTTCTTGGCTAACGTCAACTTTTTCATGAAGGAGTAATCCAGTGTGTGATGGGATCCATAACAGTTGTAAATTATTTCCTTTTTCCTTGATTTTTGAGTATCTATACCTGGCTTTTCCAATGAGCATGTTGTTGGAGTCATTATATGAGTCAAGAGCTTTCACTGATGACATAGAATCAGTAATGATGATAGAGTAAGCTCAGTGTCATAAGTTGGCTTTAGTGCCATTAGGATTGCAAACAATTCAGTTTGCATTGTAGACGCCCAGGTGTTAATTCTTGTGCCTAACTCAACAAATTTATTATCGTTCTTAACTAGGGAGGTGGCAACAAGAGCAGATGCAGCCATGCCAGAAGACTCCTGTTTAGATCTATCAGTGTATAGAACTTGTGATAACTTTTTGGGAATACAGGAATCCCACCTTTATATGGATTTAGGTACAGTACTACTCTTGGGGCTTGTAAGGGTGACAGCAAGCACTGAAAGTCATGTCATCTTGGAAGATCTTTGATGAATGATCTTGATCATCATACTCTTCCCCACCATTATACCACCTACATATATTGCATATACTGGAGGTGTAATGCACTGCTTATTTTCTAAGTCAACCCCTCATGGGAGGTTTCTTGATTCCTGTGAAAGGCTCTTGATCTGAGGAATTGGAGTGGTCTTCCTCTTCCTGAGATCAAACCTGATTGTCTTCCATTCCCCAGGCACTGTATAACTTATGGGTGTATTGCTTCCTCGTAAGTATAATAATAATAACATGATTAAAGACCTTGGAGCTCTCATAGCCACTGTAAGTAATTTGGCTCTGTAAGTAATTTGGCCAAAATCATGTTTGACTGCCACCATTCCTTTAACAGTATTTCTAAATGGAAAGCAGTTGGCAGTAGCAGAGGGTGTAAACCATTACTAGTCACTGCCAACACTGCTGGTGGTTTGGCCACCCAGCTAAGGAACTGCACAGAGACTACCTAAAAATCTATCCATAGATCTACAAGAATACCCTTTGTATTCCTGTTAGTGCCCTGTATTTAAATAGGAAATATGAAGTATACTATCTGTGAGAGTGGGAAGGCATGTCATGTGGTCATGCAGTAACTTGTGTCCAATGGAAAGCTTTTATTCCATCCATTTTTTTTCTTCTTGAAAACCCCTCATTCTGACCTCTCCTTGAGTGCCGTCTGCTTCCTTTACCTCAGGGTGCAACAATATCCAGATACTACATTTCAGTTATTGTATTCCTACTTCATTACTTTTCCTTTTTTCACATGATCATTCTCCCAAGAGTTCTTCAGTTCCTACTACAGTACTGTGATGAGACAGAGGTTCACTTATTGTCACCATTTATCAAAACTTACCCTTGTCTTCAGAAAAGCTTGTGCATCAAAAGACTGGCAGCAGTGAAGGGGTCTTATGCTTTTTCTGATACTGCAATTTCATGTTTCTTTTTTTTATTTTATTCTCTATACTCAGTCATTCCCTGTTACAAATGTGATCCATGGTATCCAAAGATGAGGACTTTATCAATTCAAACATTTAAATTATTAGGAATGCTTAAAATTCCTCAAATTAATCTTCTCATGTGCCTTCCCTCTTGGATTTAGCTCTTAATTAAATATTATGTATTACTGTATTATTGATGCTTCATTTACACCTCTTAGTTCAACCTAAGGAGTCAGTCAGTTTTGGTCCCCTGAAGTTTTGTCTTTCTTTCCCCTCACAAGGAAATTAGTTACTACAATTTTTTTTTCAACAAACTGGCAGCATCCCACCAAGGCAGGGTGACCCAAAAAGAAAAATGAACATTTCTCTTTTTAAATTTAGAAATTTATACAGGAGAAGGGGTTACTGGCCCCTTTCTGCTGACATATTAGTCACCTAGTTACTACAAATGTAAGTGCCATATGCAAATTCTTAATTTCACTACAGTAGGTTAATTAAGCAATATTATTTTGCATAAATTACAAGAACAGTCATGCTAGGCTAGTTTTGATGCAGAATAAAGACTCATATCAAAGATTTACCAAATATTAACAGTTTTGACTAGGGATGCAAAACTTCAAGTGATTAATTTTTGAAGACAGTGTTAAGTGAATACTGTATTTATTTTATTTATTATTATTTGGACATGATGCATAGTTGTACAAAAGAAATACAGTGGTTGCATGTACATGCCAAAAGCCTCTTGTATGCAGAGCATTGTAGGCAGGCTTAAAATTAACTTAAAATTAACTAAGCAATGATATATTCAGTGGTAAAAATACAGTAAACAAATTACAACATGAAGTACAAATGAGTATTTCAAATAAGAAGCTTTATAGTTGTACAAATTTGTAACACCTTTGGTGAGTTACTGAGCATTCAAGAGAATGGAGTATCTATTAGGTAATGTAATTACAAAAAAAAAAAGTTTGATAGGGTCACAGGTTATACATTTATGAGATACAGTTAATCAGTATTTATTTAGTTGTGGGTGAGTAAGTGGTTTTTAAGAAGAGTCTTGAATTGATAAGCAGACAGTGTTTCTTTTATACTCACAGGTAATGAATTCCAGATTTTTGGGCCTTTTATGTGCATTGCATTTTTACATAGTGTGAGATGGACAAGAGGAACATCAAAGAGTGATCTGTGCCTTGTGTTGTGGTCATGTGTTCTGTTGAGGTTTGTAAGGAAAAGTTTGAGGGGAGGGTTTATATCCAAGTTAAGTGTTCTATGTATGTAGTAGGTACAATAATCAGTATGGATGCTTTGTACTGTGAGTAAGTTTAGAGTTTTGAATATTGGTGGAGCATGCTGCCTGTTGTGGGAATTTGTTATCATTCTGACTGCAGTCTTTTGTTGGGTAATTAATGGTCTGAGATGGTTTATTGTTGTTGAGCCCCATGCACAAATTCCATAGCTGAGATAGGGGTAAAAGAGTGAGTGATATAGGGCCAGGAGGGCTGACTGTGGAACATAGTACCGTATCTTCTATAGTATGCCTACGGTCTTGGAGATTTTCTTGGAAATGTGTTGTATATGTGTATGAAATTTTAGTCTATTATCAAGGTGGATGCCTAAGAGTTTTCCCTCTGTGAGCTTCGTGATAGGTGATCCATTTATCATTATGTTAAGAGGGACATCTGTAGCTCTGTTTCCAAACTGAATGAAGTAGGTTTTGTCAATGTTGAGAGTAAGTTTGTTAGTCCTCATCCAGGTAGATATTTTCTGTAATTCGGTATTTACAGTATTGGCTAGCATGACTGGGCTTGGGTGAGAGAAGACATATGAAGTGTCATCTGCAAACAGTGTGGGTTTGAGTAATTGCGATGCATTTGGTAGGTCGTTTATGTAAATGAGAAAATGAGGACCAAGGACACTTCCCTGTGGGACACCAACTGTAATTGGCTGTGTGGAAGAGTTTGCTCCATTTGTGTACACATATTGGCTTCTGTTGCTAAGGTACGACTTTAGGTAGTTGAGGGAGTGCCCTCTTATACCATACCATAGTGAGACAATTTTATGTGCAGCAAATCATGGTCAACTGTATCAAAAGCTTTACGTAAATCAATGAAGACCCCCAATGGGACTTCTTTTTTCTCGAGTGCAGTGTATATTTGTTCTAGCATGTGTATAATAGCATCATTTGTATTTTTATTAGGCCTGAACCCAAACTGACAGGGGTTGAGTATGTTGTGGGAGATGAGGTAGGAATAGATTCGCTTATGAATTAATTTTTCAAAGATTTTAGAGAGAGGGTGTAAGTTGGATATTGGCCTATAGTTATTCAAGTCTGTTTGATCTCCTCCTTTATGTATTGGGGTGACCCTCGCTATTTTGAGAACTGTAGGGAAGGTAGAGGATTCGATAGATTTGTTAAAGAGTGTTGCAATGATTGGTGACAGCACTTGCAAAGCATTTTTGTATATAAAGGGTGGTAAGGTATTTAAATCTCCTGTCTTGTTTTTTAGTGTGTTGATAATAAGGGAGACTTCTGTTGGGTTAGTCGGAGCTAGGAACAGTGTGTTCGGGTAGTTGCCAGTGAGGTAGTCATTTTGTTGGTATTTGAGTTTGGGATTTTATCGGCAAGGTTTTTTCCTATGGTGGAGAAGAAAACATTGAGTCTGCTGTTTCAGTTGGTGGGAGTTGGGGTTCATCTGGTTTTGTTAGTTTGATTGCTCTGTTTCCTGATAACTGTTTTGTTCCTAGAATTTCAGATAGGGTTTTCCAGGTCTTTTTTATATCACCTTTTAAGTTGGATAATCTGTTCTCATAATACAGTTTTTTGCCCTTCTTATCAGGCTGGTTAGGATTGACGAGTAACGTTTTGTTTGGTCTCCGGTTATGTGACCCGTTCTATACTGTTTTTTGTATAGGTGCTTTATATTTATGGATTTGAGGATGCTAGGTGTTAGCCAGGGACTGTTCAGTCTCTTAGCTGTGATCTGTTTGGTTGTTTAGGGCAGTGCTTGTTATAGAGGTATTGGGTCTTTTTTAGAAAATTATTAATACATTCGTCAGTATCTGTATAGGTTTCTGGCTCAGTTAGCCAGTCAATGTTTGTCATTGCTGTTGTGAAGTTATTAATGGCTGCCTCATTGTGAAGTCTGAAGGTTACTTTAGTAGTATCTTGGGGTAATTTACCTAGATTGGTTACAAGAAAGGTAGGGTAGTGGTCTGTGGTATTATCTGTGATTATGCCTGATTTTAAAGGGGATATGGATATGGTCCAGATGTGGTCTAATAGGGAAACACTAGTCTCTGTAATTCTTGTAGGTTTTGTTACTGTTGATAGCAACAAGCAGTTACTCATAGTGTTTGTGAATTCAGTAACGTGTGGGTCCTGGTCTTGCAGGAGATTTATATTGAAGTCACCTGAGAGTAGTAAGTGATCTTTACTCATGTGTGCATTAGTTATCATACTTCCTAGGTTTTCACTAGAATGGCTAATGTTTGACTGTAGTACTCTATAGATATTTATCACTGTGAGAGGTTTTTGTAGGTATTTAGATTTGAATTTAGCTATTATATATTCCCCATGTTCATCCCTTGTGCAAGTATTAGTGATACATTCTAGTTGGTCTGAGTAGTATATAGCTGTGCCACCTCCTTGTTGATCTGGCCTACAGTTGTGTATGGCTGTGTAACCAGGAATGGCATAAATGTCTGTAGTATCTAGCTTTAGCCAAGTTTCGGTGAGAGTAATGATGGACATACTGGCTTTCAGGGAATTTAGTAATGCTGTGAGGTCATCGTAATGTTTGCTTGAAGATCTGACATTGAAGTTAAAGATAGTTATGTTGTTGTTGGCTCTGAGAAGTGCCTTTGTTTGCTCTGCTGTGTAGTAATTACAGTTACTGTTTGATTCATATAAGTCATTCAATAAGAGGTTGGTATCAGGATCAATGCTTGTAATCATAAGATTTATAGTGGATCTATAATTAGACTTAAGTATACGACAAAGTAAATAGTATTCTAAAGCTAAAAAATAGCACCTGAATTATTTTAACAAATGTAAATATATGAACTAAGGTAGTTCTTTAAAGCTAAAATAAATGAGGTAATATAAAAGGGACTAAAATAAGTAGTGGTGAACAAATAAAGTGGTAATCAAATAATGGAGCTAGGGAATATAATATTAAAAGAATGAACGTATTACACTTTAGCACCTGAGAATAGCACCTTGATTATTTTAACAATTGTGAATATATGAACTAAGGTAATTATTTAAAGCTAAAATAAAGGAGAAAATATACAAGGGACTGAACTAAGTAATGGTAAACAAAGTTAAATGGACAGATAGTCACTATAATATAATATTGATTTAGGAGTAAGATCTGACTTGTAATATGTATTAAGTTTGAGCAGTTAATAGCACTATACAAAGTAAAAAAAAAATACAGTGGAACCTCAAAAATCGAACTGCTCCCAACTCAACCAATTATGTAAGTGTATTTTTGTAAGTGCTTTCGTAAGTGTATTTTTGAGGGTCTTAAATGGACTAATCTAATTTACATTATTCCTGATGGGAATAAATTCATTCGGTAGTGGCACTCGAAACATTCTTCTGGACCAAAGAAAGTTCGATTTTTGAGGTTCCACTGTATAAGGTAGTTGGTACTAGCTAGTAAATGATAGTTCTGGGAATTGCACAGTAATGTAGTTGGTATATACACTAATTGCACCACACAATATAAATGGGACTAAAATAAGTAGTGGTAAACAAAGTTAAATGGAAAGGTAGCAACCATGAAGAACATTAATTTAGGTGTAAGATTTGACTTGCAACACAAAATTTGAGCATTTAATAGCAATTAAAAAGAAGTAAAAAGTATTTGAGGTATCTGGTATTAGCTAGTAAAAAAATGCACAATAATGTAATAATAACGTACACTATATGCACCACATGTATATATGTGTAAAGGACACTTATCTAATCTGTTACGCAAATGTCAGCTTTTCTAAGGAAGGTAGAGAAACCATACCCCCGGCCGGGATTGAACCCATGGTCATAGAGTCTCAAAACTCCAGCCCGTCGCGTTAGCCACTAGACCAGCTAGCCACAATAAGATTCATCCAACTAGGTATATTTCTACACCATAGGAAGGTTAGCACAGGCACGGCAGTGAAGGGACTTGAGCTAGAGTTCGTCACGGCCACGCTAGCTGGAGATTCGTCTGTAAAAACTTGCATTTGTGGTCACAGTGGTGCCTGTGCTAACTTTCCTATGGTGTAGAAATATACCTAGTTGGATGAATCTTATTGTGGCTAGCTGGTCTAGTGGCTAACGCAACGGGCTGGAGTTTTGAGACTCTATGACTGCAGGTTCAATCCCAGCCGGGGGTATGGTTTGTTTGCAATCGTGTCATTACGATTTCTTGAGTCAAGTGAAGGTAGAGAAATCATGATCATTTGAGATGGTGTATTGTTGTCCTGTTGATGTTTTCCTAACTAGTATTTTCCCATCTCAAGTGAAACACTGATGTATTTTGTTTGCCTGTTTAAGTTTTCTCAGCCTGAACAGAAGGTTTTGACGTTTTCTCGTTAGACACTCGTTGAAGTACACTCCATTTTTCATTGTAATTTCTGATTTAATTAGGTCCTTTCTTTTATCATATGAATGAAGTTTGATCATAATACTGTGTCTACTACCTTGTTTTCCTAGCAGATGTGTTTCTTTTATTTCATTGTTTTGCAGGATAACTTTTGCATGGTCATGTATTATTATGATAGTATCTTTGCACTCGGCTTGGGTTATGTCACTAGGATAGATAGAGTACTGTACTATATTTATAAAAACTATTCATAGTGTTAATTGCTGTGTATTGGATCTTACATGAATTGTAGATTAATAAGAATTTTCTCTTCAGGCAGGAGGCCCAGAGATACCAGAATATTCACTAGTTAATGTACAGATGAAGGGATATGATTTTACTGTGCTAGAACATTATGGCAAGTGGGTTCACAACACAGCCCTCAACATGGGCCTTGATGTAGAAGACAGGTGAGTTGTACTCATCACTAAAAGTTGCAAAAGAAATAAAGTACATTAAAAATGTTGTAGAATACATATTGCACTAATATGTTAAAAAATAGAAGTAGCAACATTGGTTCACTTGTACAGTATTTACTAAAAATATATATTTTCTTAAACAACTTCTACCATAAAATAAATGGCCAAGTACTGTATCTCTTTAAACTCAGCTCACATTATAAGAAATTTAACTGTAATTCCCAAATTTTATCACAAGGATCTTTAGTTATTGAATCATCAAAATTTTTCGTATTTCCCAAAATAAGCAGGTTATTTTGTCGTGTCAATGTTGTTACCTCAATACGCAAAGTGTAAAGAATAAGCGAATTGCATTTCATACATGTAGGAAATGTAATTATATATCATGTACATGTATCATAGATGAATAATTTCTGCATTCATCAAAGTTTTAATGCCTCTACAGTGTTCTCAATCCCCATCAATGTACGGTACATTACTACAGATTTGGTACAGAATGTATACATTTACCTTTTACTAGCATAGTAATTTAGAAAATTTTAATGTGGTACTAATGAACAAAACCATTAAGAATTGCTGTATGTATTTGTACCAATTTTAGAAATTAAATAAATGAAGCAATACTTATATTCAGCTTTTGTTTAAAATTTACCTCCATTGCCAAAAAAAATGAAATTGCAGATATGTATTAACTTAAAAAGCCTTTGGTAAGTATCAGAATTCTTTACAGTACTCTTTTTGGAAGCATCCTTATCAGGTAATTTTGTTTTACAAAATTATTAACATGGTACTGGCTTAAAAAAAAAAAAAAGTGGCCACTTGGCAAATACGAGCACAGAACTTTACAAGTCCCGTTTACCCTACCTCGATATTATACAGTATTTAACCTCTTAACTGTGGTCAATGTAGTATTTCACAGGTAACGAGGATATGTCAGATGTACCAGCATCCACAATTTTTCAGGCATTCACATACCTCACCTGCCAATATTCTTGATCTCCTACAACTTCTTTGTGCATTTGAAAAAATCCAAGACCGGATGGGCCCATTCAGTACATCTTGGGTAAAACTGCTTTGCTAGAATGAGTGAATAATGAAACCAGGGCCTGTTGTTCCATCGCCAGTTTCCCTACAAGCAAACAGGGTATGGAACTGGCAGAAAGATTACCTAATCACCAGTTGAGGTTGTCTCCCTTGAAGAGGCTGTACACTGATCCCAACGCCTCTGCCACTTCTTGAAACATTTCTGGAACACTTCTTTCCTAATGCTATCAAGCGCGGCTTGCAATTCTGTTTGAATCTTCTACATCATTAAAAATGCTGCCCCTTGGGTGCTATTTTTATTTTTGAAAAGAGAAAGAAGTCACAGGGGGCTAGCTTTGGGGAGTAGGGAGAGTGGGGAATGAAGGTTTTTCTGGTCTTGAGTCAGCAAGCAGGGTACAAATTTTGCAGCTACTTGCCTTATGTCCAAATTTTCGGTTATATTGCTTTGACATAACCCTTCAGAAAATCAGTGTTCTGGATGATCTGATGACAATCTTTGTAAGTAGCCTTCTTCACATTTTCAATGTTGGCATTTTTTTTTACTTTAACCCTTTGACTGTCGAGACCCCAAATCCTGTCGCAAAACATTCGGGAAAAAAAAATTATTTTTTCTTATGAAATGATAATCTTTTTCTGATGGTAATGACACCAAAAGTGTGAAATTTGATGGAAAACTTATGGAATTATGCTCTCACGAAGTTAGCTAATCTTGGCTGTGTATACGCATTGGCAATTTCGCCCAATTTGAGCCCTATTTTTGGCCAATTCCATTGTTCCTGTCGACAAAACTCATAGCTATTTCTTTAGAACTCCATTTGTTCTATCGATTGAGTACAAGAAACTGCCCATTTACCGATTTCAACTACCCAATAAAGCGGTCAGAAATTGGCAATTTGGCCAGTTTCATGCAAATTAAAAAAGATACCAATTTCAAAATAGGATCCAGAATAAACAATGCAAACATTCCTAGCACTAAAATAACATTTTCTCTGTTCAATAGTCACATCTCCAAGCCCCTCTTTTATTACTCTTGCTTTGTATTATGAATTTTTATTCACACAAAGTCTGTTAGGCAGACTACTGCATTATTGTAATAATTGTAAAAATAATGTCAACCTATTCGTGACTGCATATTAGAATGGCTAGTTGGACACTTATTGGATGGTGATGTCATTTGTTTACTCTTGAACATCGGCAAAAATCAAACATTTCCACTAATTGGAGCTCAATTTCAAGATCCTTTTCATCGTGGAACCAATCAAAATCATCTCTGTTTTTGTAATATGTCTTCCATTCTGTCAAATGTGACCAAGAAAACGAGAATACAACCCTAAATGCTATAAGAAAATACACCTCAAAGTCAGTGTTTTAATCCAAAAACACGGCCGTTTTTTTTTTTTTTCTCATTATGCACTGTGTGCTGCAGGATTCTTTTTATACTGCACACACTGACCACACAGACCCATTCTCTCACATGTGGGTCTACCAGCTTTCTCCTGCTTGATTTGAAGCCACTAGAATTTTGGCGTATTAACCCCTTGACTGTCGCAACCCCAAATCCTGAGGTGTCTCCTGGTGTTGCAAAATTTCCAAAAAAAAAAAAAAAAAAATTTCTTATGAAATGATAGAGAATATTTCACTCCCTGACAACTCTGTGGCTGAAGAAATACTTCTTTACATCTCTTTGACTCATCTCCGAGTCATCAACTTCCAATTGTGACCCCTTGTTTTTGTGTCCCAACTCTGGAACATCCTGTCTCTGTCCACCCTGTCAATTCCTCACAATATTTTGTATGTCATTATCATGTCTCCCCTGACCCTCCTGTCCTCCAGTGTCATCAGGCTGATTTCCCTTAACATTTCTTCGTAGGGCATTCCCCTTAGCTCTGGAACTAGTGTTGTTGCAAACCTTTGCATTTTCTCTAATTTCTTGACATGCTTGACCAGGTGCGGGTTCCAAACTGATGCTGCATACTCCAGTATGGGCCTGACGTACATGGTGTACAGAGTCCTGAACGATTCCTACTGAGGTATCAGAATGCTATTCTCAGGTTTGCCAGGCTCCCATATGCTGCATCAGTTATCTGGTTGATATGCACCTCAGGAGATGTGCTTGGTATTATACTCACCCCCAGATCCTTTTCACTGAGTGAGGTTTGCAGTCTTTGGCCACCTAGCCTGTACTCTGTCTGCGGTCTTCTTTGTCCTTCCCCATCTTCATGACTTTGCATTTGGCAGGGTTAAATTCAAGGACCCAGTTGCTGGACCAGGCTTGCAACCTGTCAAGGTCTCTTTGTAGTTCTGTCTGATCCTCATCTTATTTAATTCTCATCATTAACTTCACATCATGCACAAACAGGAACACTTCTGAGTTTATCCTTTCCATCATGTCATTCACATATACCAAAAACAGCACTGGTCCTAGGACTGACCCCTGTGGAATCCTGCTCGTCGCAGGCGCCCACTCTGACATCTCGTCATGTACCATGACTCATTGTTGCCTCCCTGTCAGGTACTCCCTGATCTATTGCAGTGCCCTTCCTGTTATGCATGCCTGGTTCTCCATCTTTTGTAATAATCACTTGTGAGGGACAGTGTCGAAGGACTACTTGTAGTCCAAGAAAATGCAATCTACCCACCCCTCTCTCTCGTGTCTTACTTCCATTACCTTGTCATAAAACTCCAGTACATTTGTGACACAGGATTTCTTTCCCTGAATCTGTGCTGGTTGTTGTTTATAAGCTTGTCCTGTTCTAGGTGCTCCACCACTCTCCTTCTGATAATCTTCTCCATCACTTTGCATACTAACACGTCAGTGACACTGGTCTGTAGTTTAGTGCCTCGTGTCTGTCTCCTTTCTTAAAAATGGAGACTACATTTGCCGTCTTCCATACTTCGGGTAGCTGCCTAGATACAGCCTAGATTCAGTGGATGTGTTGAAAATTGTTGTTAGTGGCATGCACAGCATCTCTACTCCCTCTCTAAGGACCCACGAAGAGATGTCCAGTCCCACCAGCTTTTAGCTATCAAGTTCACTTAACAGCTTCTTCACCTCCTCCTCGGTGTGTGTGTGTGTGTGTGTGTGTGTGTGTGTGTGTGTGTGTGTGTGTTGTGTGTGTGTGTGTGTGTGTGTGTGTGTGTGTGTGTGTGTGTGTGTACTCACCTAGTTGTACTCACCTATTTGAGGTTGCGGGGGTCGAGTCCGAGCTCCTGGCCCCGCCTCTTCACTGATCGCTACTAGGTCACTCTCCCTGAGCCGTGAGCTTTATCATACCTCTGCTTAAAGCTATGTATGGATCCTGCCTCCACTACATCGCTTCCCAAACTATTCCACTTACTGACTACTCTGTGGCTGAAGAAATACTTCCTAACATCCCTGTGATTCATCTGTTTCTTCAGCTTCCAACTGTGTCCCCTTGTTACTGTGTCCAATCTCTGGAACATCCTGTCTTTGTCCACCTTGTCAATTCCTCTCAGTATTTTTGTATGTCGTTATCATGTCCCCCCTATCTCTCCTGTCCTCCAGTGTCGTCAGGTTGATTTCCCTTAACCTCTCCTCGTAGGACATACCTCTTAGCTCTGGACTAGTCTTGTTGCAAACCTTTGCACTTTCTCTAGTTTCTTTATGTGCTTGGCTAGGTGTGGGTTCTAAACTGGTGCCGCATTTCTCCAATATGGGCCTGACGTACAGGTGTACAGGGTCCTGAATGATTCCTTATTAAGATGTCGGAATGCTGTTCTGAGGTTTGCTAGGCGCCCATATGCTGCAGCAGTTATTTGGTTGATGTGCGCTTCAGGAGATGTGCCTGCTGTTATACTCACCCCAAGATCTTTTTTCCCTTTAGTGAGGTTTGTAGTCTCTGGCCCCCTAGACTGTACTCCGTCTGCGGTCTTCTTTGCCCTTCCCCAATCTTCATGACTTTGCACTTGGTGGGATTGAACTCCAGGAGCCAATTGCTGGACCAGGTCTGCAGCCTGTCCAGATCCCTTTGTAGTTCTGCTGGTCTTCGATCGAGTGAATTCTTCTCATCAACTTCACGTCATCTGCAAACAGGGACACCTCAGAGTTTTATTCCTTCCGTCATGTCGTTCACAAATACCAGAAACAGCACTGGGCCTAGGACTGACCCCTGTGGGACCCCGCTGGTCACAGGTGCCCACTCTGACACCTCGCCCCGTACCATGACTCGCTGCTGTCTTCCTGACAAGTATTCCCTGATCCATTGTAGTGCCTTCCCTGTTATCCCTGCTTGGTCCTCCAGTTTTTGCACCAATCTCTTGTGTGGAACTGTGTCAAACGCCTTCTTGCAGTCCAAGAAAATGCAATCCACCCACCCCTCTCTCTCTTGTCTTACTGCTGTCACCATGTCATAGAACTCCAGTAGGTTTATGACAGGATTTCCCGTCCCTGAAACCATGTTGGCTGCTGATGTGAGATCGTTGCTTTCTAGGTGTTCCACCACTCTTCTGATAATCTTCTCCATGATTTTGCATACTATACATGTCAGTGACACTGGTCTGTAGTTTAATGCTTCATGTCTGTTCCTTTTTTAAAGATTGGGATACATTTGCTGTCTCCATGCCTCAGGCAATCCCCCTTTTTTTGATGGTATTGAATATTGTTGTTAGGGGTACACATAGCCCCTCTGCTCCCTCTTCAATCCCATGGGGAGAGTTATCTGGCCCCCCTTGCCTTTGAGGATTAGCTCACTCATGTGTGGGGGTGTGTGTGTGCGTGCGTGTGTGTGTGTGTTGGGGTGTGTGGTGTGTGTGTGTGTGTGTGGGGTTTTGTGTGTGCGTGTGTGTGCGTGCAGTGTGCTAGCGCTGCTGCTGCATCATTGTTCTTTTACTTTTATGTTTTAAGGTTTCTAATGGGTATGCTTTCCTCTCTCCCGCTGGGCAACGCCGCCAAAAGCTTTCATTCAAAAATACAAAAATAAGACTGCAAAAAATGGAAACTGAATATAATTTCAAGTGTACGAAGAACAGACAGGTGAGCGATGATCCACCCGTTCCTTTGTGATTTTTTTTTTTTTTATATTACTCACTTTGATTTTTTGCTTTGAGAGAAAGAAATTTTAAAATTTAAAATGAGGAATTGGGAATTAATTTGTGAGTCAATTTTTTTTTTTTCGGAGTATGCATATCCGTTTATTAATGGAAGTCTAGGACAAAAACATTGATTCCAAATTTATATGGAATGTAGGCCAACTATTAATGGTGATTATCCATAGAGGTGAGGTGTATGTGAAATACAGTACTAATTTTCTTGCAACTAACTATATTCTGTCCACATTATTTTTTTGTATTCCTATGTCTTCTTCTAGTAGTTGATGTGAAAGAATTATATTCAGGGAGATATTTTTTTTGTCAACAGATTAAATAATTGCTGCCTAGCAAAATAACAGGAGGGCGAAGATAAAACAAAGATATCATTTGAAATATTGAATATAAGTGTTTTACAAAAACAATAATATCCTCAAAATTCAGGAAAAGAGTGTAATGTTTTTTTTATACTGTTAAAGTTCTTGTGAAAGAAAATGGTCACCCTACAGGCAAAGTATTACAGATACTGTAATTAGTATAAGTAAGATAGAGAGTACATGTACTAGGAATGAAGTGCAGTGTGTTATAATTAATTTTGTGTTACATTACTGTTGACAGCTGGCTGATTTGACTTCTGTCATGGCTCCACTCTTTATTGAAGTAATCCAGGCAGGACTTCCTCAAGGAGTAAAGCTTACAGTTCAAGAGCATATACCAGAGCATACACAGGTACATCACCAACACTTTGTCTAATATATTTCTGTCAGTTAGTTTCATGTAAAACTCTTTTTGCTATTTTAACCCTTTCACTGTTTCGGTTGTATATATACGTCTTACGAGCCACCGTGTTTGACGTATAATGTATATACATGTACTCAAAAATTCTAGCAGCTTCAAATCAAGCAGGAAAAAGCTGGTAGGCCCACATGTGAGAGAATGGGTCTGTCGTCAGTGTGCACCATATAAAAAAAAAATCCTGCAGCACGCAGTGCAGAATGAGAAAAAAAAAAAAACTGTGTTTTTGGATTAAAACACCAACTTTGCAGTGTATTTTTGTATAGTATTTATGGTTGTATTCTTGTTTTCTTGGTCTCATTTGATAGAATGGAAAACATATTATAGAAATACAGGTGATTTTGATTGGTTTTACTATGAAAAGAACCTTGAAATTGGACAATGATGTCATTGTCCAATAAATGTCCAAGTAGCCATTCTAATATGCAGCCATGAATGGGTTGACATTATTTATACAATTATTACAATATTGCAGTAGTCTGCATAACAGTAAAACTTCAATTTTTTGTTTGAATAAAAATTCAAAATAGAAAGCAAGAGTAATGTCAGAGGGGCCTGGAGACGTGACTGATGAACAAAGATGATGTTATTTTAGAGCCAGGAATGTCTGCATTGTTCATTCTGGACCCTATTTTGAAATTGGCATATTTTTTAATTTGCGTGAAATTGGCAAAATTGCAAATTTCTGACCACGTTATTGGGTAGTTGAAATCGGTAAATGGGCTGTTTCTTGTATTCAATTGATAGAACAGATGAAGTTCTAAAGAAATAGCTATGAGTTTGGTCGACTGGAACAATGGAATTAACCGAAAATAGGGCTCACAGTGGGTGAAGTCGGCGATTCGTAAATATCACCGAGGTCGCTGACTTCGTGAGAGTGTAATTCCTTGAGTTTTCAATTAAATTTCATTCTTTTGGTGTCATTACCATCGGGAAAAGATTCTCTAATCATTTCATAAGATATATATATTTTTTTTTTTTTTTTTTTTTTTCAACACCAGGAGACACCTCAGGATTTGGGGTTGTGGCAGTCAAGGGGTTAAATTGCTTATACGTACAGACTCAGACAACTTATTTTTACCTGTGACATAACCAGTTTTGAGGGTTTGTCTACCCTCACAGCCAGGCCTGACACCAGATTTACTTGTTGACTACCTGATTCACCAGGCTGTTGCTGCTATGGGCATGCAGGCTTAAGTAGCCACTACAACCTCCTATACTTTAGATGTAAATACATTTGTTCAGGATTTGAAAAATTTCTTTATATTCTTAGAAAAATGAATCACAGTACCTTGACCAAAACAAATCATAAGCGAACAAATTAGAAATAAATCTGGATGATAGTTTAAACTTGACAGACTGAAATTTCATCCACTTTTCAGTTATAATTTGTGATCCTGAGTTTTTATAATTATTATTTTGTCAAATCCCCAGATTTGTGAAGGTTAAGTTCTAAGTAGCCCTCATAAAGAGAGTAAAGTACGTACTTCTAAATTCTGTCTGTATCTTTTTTCTTCAGATATATGCTCATTTTGCATTTCAAAGGGTATATATCTAAAGAATGAAAAGGCACAATACCATGAATGGAACAATATACAAATAACCAGTACAGTAGGGCCCCGCTTTACGGCGTTTCGCTTTACGGCATTCCGCTAATACGGTCATTTCAAATTATGACCAAACCTCGCTATACGGCTCCCCCCACCTGACTTTCTAATATGGTCACCGCGCCCCACCCGGTTTGTTTACATTCTCTGTGAGATCCGTAAGCACTAAGTCTCTCCATTTTGTCTGGAAACTCCAAAATTTCAAGTGTTTTTAAAAGTTATTTCATATTTTATATATACTCTGATAATTATACTTGTGTATACCTGTACCTAAATAAACTTACATACTGCGCTGGTATGCAGGTACACATTAAAATCAGTAAGAGTCTCTTATGTCTCCAGACGTCATATTAGTAATGATAATAATAATGACCGAGTCTCATTTAAATGTCGTATATTACGTTAATATACACATTTTCATTAATCCATCTATGATATTTTTTCAAAATTATATAATAAACACAATGCATAACATATAAAGATGATAAATACACCCCACCTCAGAGGGCTGAGGAAGGGTTGTTGAGGTGGTTCGGACATGTAGAGAGAATGGAGCGAAACAGAATGACTTCAAGAATGTATCAGTCTGTAGTGGAAGGAAGGCAGGGTAGGGGTCGGCCTAGGAAAAGTTGGAGGGAGGGGGTAAAGGAGGTTTTGTGTGCGAGGGGCTTGGACTTCCAGCGGGCATGCGTAAGCGTGTTTGATAGGAGTGAATGGAGACAAATGGTTTTTAATACTTGATGTGCTGTTGGAATGTGAGTAAAGTAACATTTATGAAGAGATTCAGGGAAACCGGCAGGCCGGACTTGAGTCCTGGAGATGGGAAGTACAGTGCCTGCACTCTGAAGGAGGGGTGTTAATGTTGCAGTTTAAGAACTGTAGTGTAAAGCACTCTTCTGGCAAGACAGTGATGGAGTGAATGATGGTGAAAGTTTTTCTTTTTCGGGCCACCCTGCCTTGGTGGGAATCGGCCAGTGTGTTAATAATAAAAAATAATAAAATATGAGATATTCTAGGTAGTAGGTTGGTAGACAGCAACCGCCCAGGGAGGTACTACCGTCCTGCCAAGTGAGTGTAAAACTGAAGCCTGTAATTGTTTTACACGATGGTAGGATTGCTGGTGTCTTTTTTTTTCTGTCTCATACACATGCAAGATTTCAGGTGTGTGTTGCTACTTCTACTTACACTTAGGTCACACTACACATACATGTACAAGCATATACAGTGGACCCCCGCATAACGATTACCTCCGAATGCGACCAATTATGTAAGTGTATTTATGTAAGTGCGTTTGTACGTGTATGTTTGGGGGTCTGAAATGAACTAATCTACTTCACAATATTCCTTATGGGAATAAATTCGGTCAGTACTGGCACCTGAACATACTTATGGAGTGAAAAAATATCGTTAACCGGGGGTCCACTGTATATACACACCCCTTTGGGTTTTCTTCTATTTTCTTTCTAGTTCTTGTTCTTTATTTCCTCTTACCTCCTTGGGGAAGTGGAACAGAATTCTTCCTCCGTAAGCCATGCGTGTTGTAAGAGGTGACTAAAATGCCGGGAGCAAGGGGCTAGTAACCCCTTCTCCTGTATATATTACTAAATGTAAAAGGAAAAACTTTCGTTTTTCCTTTTGGGCCACTCCGCCTCGGTGGGATACGGCCGGTGTGTTGAAAGAAAGAAAGAAAGAAATATGAGATGTGGTTGCCAGATGCCTTGCACAAGTGACACCATATTAGAAATGATAATAATAATAATAATAATCACCGAGTCTCATTAAATGTCGTATATTATGTTAATATACACATTTTCATTAATCCATCCATGATATTTTTTTCAAAATTATATAATAAACATGATACATAACATATAAAGATGATAAATACACCCCATAGTAGAATAAATAAACATAAATATGAGATGTCGTAGCCAGATAACTTGTACAAGTGACGGCAAGAATAACATTTTCTCTAATCTAACATAAGAGAAAATGTGTTATTGGGGGTAACTGTAGAAAATTATTCCTTTCGTATGTATGTAAGTTTATTCAGGTATACACAAATACAATTACATAGATTATCATACATAACAGCATATGTGTAGAGAACCTAGGATAACCCAAAAAAGTCAGTGACTTATTTCCATTACCTTCACTCAGAGCGTCATTTCTTCTCAAAATGATGTTACATGAGAATGGGAGTATTCTTTATTTATTCTACCGTATCAATGTAGAGACAACTTGTACACAATGTAACTTGTACACAAACCAGACGTGTACACTTTGTTGTTTACAAAACTTACCTTCGCCTGGTGTGTTTACATAACTCTGCGCCTGTTCTCCCTCATGGACTCATTCTCTCTCTCTCTCTCTCTCTCATTTATTCGTTTTATCTCATTTACTTACTTCTGACCCTACATTAAGACTACAAATATTTTAATGTAAGTAATGAGTGAACTGTATATACATTTTGTCGCTCTGGGATGCTTAAATAGCATAGAATGGTATGTGTGGGTGGAATGGCCTGGTATGGTAGCCCAGCTGACTACCATACATACCACACTTGATTTCTTACAATAAATACTACTTGTCTCACCCTAGATTAAGACTATAAATATTTTAAAGTAAGTAATGAGTGCACTATGTGTGTCTTGTACTTTTTTATTGCTTTTTTTGATGCCTGGTTCTATTGCTAACTTATTATATGCTAGTGTAAACTTGTTATCTAGTATTTGTATGCATTTATAAGTGGAAAAAAAGGGTGTTCCACTTTAGGACGATTTCCGCTTTACGGCAGTAGCCTGGAACCTAACCTGCCGTATAAGTGGGGCCCTACTGTACGGAGAGAGGAAAGCTTACAACAATATTTGAATCTGACTTGGACCATTTACAAAGTCACACTAACACAAAAGAGAGAAGGAGCCAGTATATATAGGCAAGGAGGACAGTGACAGAACCAAGAGAGGAAGAAAAAGTAGTAGTGGTAGTGGAAGTAGTAGTAGCAAGTAGGGAGAGTATAGTGCCACAAGAGAGAAAGGGAAGTGAAGGGTTAAGGGAGGTAATAGTAATGGTATTGGGAAAAGTAGTAGAAATGAGTGGGAGTCATAGTATAGTAGTAGTAGTAGAAGTGGGGTCAGCCTAAGGACAAGAAAAAGGAGCACTGCAGGAGAGCTAAGTGCCCAAAAGGGGGTAGGACCAAAAACACACACGGGAAGGAAGCTGAAGGACAGAACACATGTAGGCAGAAGAAAGGAAAACAAAGACAGAAAAAAGGAAAAAAAATAGGATACTGGCTGCTCTTTCTGACAACAGACTCAAAGAGCATACAAGAAGTGTTAAGCTTGCTGACACAAATAATGCTCTCCTCTGCCATTGATTGGCCCTCTGCTAAAACTGTCTACCCTACTTCTAACCTTCATAGTTGATGTCTTCTTGAAACATCCCTTATAAACAGCTTTCCTTATATAAATTTTGGCCCTAGCTTTGCCTTTGTAGATGCCTTCCTTTTCATTACATTGTCAAATGCTTCAGAACACTCGTGACTTAACCTGATCTTTTTTCTCCTCCTCTCTCTCTACCTCTTCTCCTTTCCTATTTTTTTCCTTTTTCTGTCTTTGTTTTTCCTTTCTTCTGCCAAAGTATGTTCTGTCCTTCAGTTTTTCCCCACATTTTTGGTCCTACCCCTTGTGGACCTTTAGCTCTCCTGCAGTGCTCCTTTTTCTTGTCCTTAAACTAATGCCACTTCTACTACTAATATGATTTCCACTCCATTTCTTCTTCTTTTGCCACTACCATTACGATTGCCTCCCGTCACCCTTCATTTCCCTTTCTCTTTTGTGCTACTAAACCACTCTCCCTCCTCTCTACTACCATTGTTTACTTCTGCTAGTATTCCACTACCAGCCTTACCACTACTTCTTTTTCTTCCTCCGTTGGTCCCGTCCCTGTCCTCCTTGCCTATATGTATATATACTGGCTCCCTCAGAGAATTTCCTGAGTCGCTCTGGCATTCGGGCTGTGGCCTGGTTGCCATGAGTGGCTAGAGTGCAGCAGAGCTTTTTAAGAGTTCAAGGCTTCATACCAGTGAGAACACCACCTCTGACACCACTTGAACCCAAGACATGCTGTACCCCAACTACAGAGCATTGACAACAATTGTAGCTAACTGCTACACCACTTGTGCTGAGGAAGACCCTCCATGTCCTTGTCGTAGGGCTATGCCGCACCGCCTAGGGCTGAAACAGACTCCACGCGACACAGATGGATCAGCGTGCCCTTGTCGTAGAGCTGCTTCTACCATAGAACTGTAAGCTGTACTCCACTTTACCTGAAGAAGACTCACTGTGCCCTTGGCATAGGGCTGCTCCCACCATAGGGCTGTAAATGGTACTCCACTTGACACAAATGCTTGCTGTGCCTTTGTCATTTACCTGGAGAAGGTCGGGGTCAACGCCCCATGCCTGGTCAGACCAGGCCTCATGGTGTATCAGGGTCTGATCAACCAGGCTGTTACTGCTGGCCGCACGCAAGCTGACATACTAACCACAGCCCGGTTGGTCAGGTACTGACTTTAGGTGCATGTCCAGTGCCTTCTTGAAGACAGCCAGGGGTCTATTGGTAATCCCCCTTATGTATGCTGGGAGGCAATTGAACAGTCTTAGGCAGTAGACACTTATTGTGTTGTCTCTCACTGTACTCGTGGCGCCCCTGCTTTTCATCGGGGAAATGTTGCATCTCCTTCCAAGTCTTTTGCTTTCATAGGAAGTGATTTTCTTGTGTAGGTTTGGTACCAATCCCTCCAGGACCTTCCAAGTGTATATTATCATGTATCTCTCTCGCCTGCATTCGAGGGAATACAGATCAAGGACTTTCAACCATTCCCAGTAGTTTAGGTGCCTTATTGTACTTATGTGTGCCGTGAAAGTTCTTTGTACACTTTCCAGGTCTGCAATGTTGCCAGCCTTGAAGGGGGCCATTAGTGTACAGCAGTATTCCAGCCTAGAGAGCACAAGCGATTTGAAGAGAATCATCATGGGCTTAGCGTCCCTAGTTTTGAAGGTTCTCATTATCCATCCTATCATTTTCCAAGTGGATGAGGTAGATACATTGTTGTAGTCTTTGAAGGCAAGATCCTCTGACATTATCACTCCCAGGTCCTTCTGCTCTATTGTATGGTTAGAATTTGTTGTATACCCTGACACATTTTTAATTTCTTCAAGTTTTCTATATCTGAGTAGTTGAAATTTCTCCTCGTTGAACTTCATATTGTTTTGAGTGGCCCATTCGAAGACTTGGTTGATGTCCACTTGGAGTCTCGCGGTGTCTTTGATGGAGGTCACTGCCATGGTAATCCGGGTGTCATCCACAAAGGAAGACACGGAGCTATGGCTTACATCTCTGTCAGAAATGAGGATGAGGAATAGAATGGGAGCAAGTACTGTGCCTTGTGGAACAGAGTTTTTTACTGTGGCTGCCTGGGACTTTACTCTGTTTACTATTACTCTTTGTGTTCTATTTGACAGGAAGTTGTAGATAGGGCTATAAACAGTACATCACTTTTACCAATTCTTACGCTCCTTTGGGAGCCACTGCCAGGGTCACCACATAGAGAAGACCCAAGCCAGAACCTGTCCCGGGAAACCTACATGAACATAAACATCTCTTTTGTGTTATATGACTGTAAATGGTTTTAGTTGCATCGAAACATTGTCATAAGCTTCTCTCCTATGTGCAGGTTATTTGGGCATATCTCGAAGTATTACTCAGTCTGGTTAATATTTATTTGTTGTGCCAAGGAGAAAAAAAGGGTACCATAAAAACTAATGAATAATGAAGGCTATTTGCAGGAGACCCTTCAATAAGACATTGTATAATAGAAGCACATGAATTAGAAGGCTTGTGAATTTGGGGGTTTGACTATATATTCTCTGAATAAAAAACAGACATACTAAATAGGAAATAAGATTAGGATCTTTCTCATGTATTGCAGGGAAACACTGTATAAAATGCATTACCATACCATACTGTTTGAAGGATGGTGGGGATATGGTTCAGAGTGTCTTTGAAATTATTTGGCAAGGTGCTAAACTGTTAGTGGTCATATATCATCTTGAGAATGAGTGGCAGTCGGGTTCAATCTAAGTAAGGAGAACATGGGTTCAGTTCCTATACAAACACCTCATCAGTGACACTGAGACACTCTCCTTGAAGGGTCAGTTATTGAATGAGTGACGATGGGACTGCCTTATCTTGGCCAGATGTAATTAAACAGAAAATACTGGTGAGCTAAGGTTGTGCCTGTAAAAGTAAAGTACATGTCTTGTAAATAACAAGTACATAGGAAAATATGATAGTAAGAACCTAGTCTTCTCAGCATTTTTTTTTTTTTTTTTTTTTTTTTTTAAATTTAGAAAAGAGATAATAAAAATACACATGAGCCACCCATTTACACACTCAGACACATATTTCTTACTTCATGTATAGCATATTGATGTTGATTTGCATGTATTTTTCCCCAGGTGCGGTACATCCCAGACTTGGAACTTAGAGACCTTCATAAGCAGCTCACTGACCTTGGAGGACCCAGCAAAAAATAGTCCTGTTTGACAAACTTAAGTAGTGTTCTTGTCCATTATTTATGAAGTGGCTAGTACTTGGAAACTTTTATAAATATGGTAGTGTTAGTGATGAATAAATGTTAAAAATAATTACATATGTATTTTCTGAGAAATGTATTATTACTCAAATCTTTTGAAAACTTTTGATGATGAATATTTGATTCACTGAAGTACTGTAGCACTTTAAAAGTCTTTTATTTGTTATTTAGGAAAGCTACTTAGATTATTCAGTCTGTGACTTAATTCTTTAGCTAAATTGAGTAGGTTGCGAATCTGCATTTTGTCAGACTTCTAGACCGTGTAAGTTGCAGTTTCTCCCTATCTGATAAAAAATTAATTTTTAATGTCCCCCACACTGTGCTAAGGTATCAGACAAGGTGATATTTTAACTCAAGCTACTGCCGTTCAGTGGGTAGAGTGAAAATTAATTCATTAACACTTAAGGGAAAAGTAACTTGTTGCTGGATAAACTGTGCTTATTGTAGATAACAATACAGGGAGATGAACCCGATTCATTATAAAAAATATGTAAATAGGTTATGTGGATTTTACCCAAAAATGTATATGTTGTACTGTAATTAAAAAAAAATAAATCATTAAAAATCTGTCCAAAAATATAGACTTTTTTTATACAGTACAGAAAAAGAACAGATTATGGTTATAATTTGATGCATATTTTAATCCTTTCAGGGCCCATGCCGTAGATCTACGGCTTTATGTTGAGGGTCCAAACTGTAGATCTACGCCAAAATTCTAGCCGCGTCAAATTTAGCACTGATAGGCCTACATCTGAGAGAATGGGTCTGGGTGATCAGTGTGCGCTCTATAGAAAAAATCTGGACGCCTGCATGGCATTGTGGGAACGCCGCCAAAGTGCTTTGTTCATCATGCCTGGCGGCAAGTAAGCTCTCACTCCCCAGGCGAATTCTGACTCTCCTCTTCACAACTTACAGTTCTAAGACTGATGGAAGTGGATCTGAAGAGGAATTCTATGGTTTTGAACCATATGGTACTATTGTACCATATGGTACAATGGTACCATATGGTACATTTGTACCATATCTCAGTAGTAGTACCAGTTCCTAGTAACTAGTTACCAGTAACCAGTGTACCAGTAGATGACTCACTACCAACCGTCTGTGTGAATCATTGACTGTATTCATATTGCTGCTGACCATAGCAGGATTTCAAACATCCTCACCCGTGGGCACTCATGGGTCAGTCAGGCTAGGGAGCAGAGAGAGGCAGGACGGCTGTTGGCACTTTCCACACTTCCCGTTATATATTATACGTACTACCAGCCTACGTGAGTATTCTTACCCTATCCACGTATCGAAAAACCCACATGACAAATGGTGGCACCGGTGTGGGCGTGGATTTAAGGGTATTTCAAGACGTTAGAAGACTGTTTGTGGGGAGCTGGCAGGTCAAAGGTGAACCATCCGCCACCTCCAGCTAGCAGCTTACCCTCAGCACACCACCCTGTGTACTCCAGCCTGCAAGCCTGTTGCAGCCGATTTTCAAGCTTCCTGGCTTAGTTCGTGTGCTAATTGCTTCAATCTCCGAGGGGTTGACCCGGATTTTGCAATTAAGCCAGTCAGTAAGCCAGACTGTGGAAGTGAACGCTAGTCAGCCTGCCTCAGCCTACCATCCAGCCTGTCTCCTGTCATCCACCTGTTCCTTCATGCTGTGTGCATCGTTACACATCTTCGTCAGCCATTCTCGTGGGTTAAGCCAGTCAGTCAACCCAGCTTCTAACCCAGCTGAGAGAGAGAAGTAAGCCATGCAAGTTCCTCTGAAGTATTATTTCATATATCGCTTGTGCTTGGATGCTGGTAAGAGTGGTCTTCATCATCCCTGTGGCATTGTGATTTAGTTAAGCCACCTTTTGCGTGGTGAGAAGTGCGTGGCAGTGAGAGCGCACAGGGCCAGCTTGTTCCGCTGCCCTCCACCACCACCCGCCACTATCCACCTCATCTACCTGTGGCTGTTTGCACCCTTGTACCGGGTCCTAGAACTGTTTTGGGCTCACATAATTGGTCAAGAGATTGTAGCTGAGCACCAACGATAAAGCCAGTTATGTGAGTTCACCTAGAAAGCGCATTCCTTCCAACGACAGTGTGAGTGTCGGAGGCGTCATCACCGCACAGGACGTCTTCCCCTCATCACCAGTCATCCCGTCTACTACTCCAGACTCCAGTGAATTTTCTGTTTAGAGACATTTTTCTTGCATTTAAAGACATTCGCATGTGTGAGACATTTATAGTGAATTTCTTGTGTACTCTAAACCTTGTGTTTTCAGTGTAGACTCAGTGTTTCTTTGACTCATTATTTTTACAATATTTTTCAGTGTTATCGCTCATCTCATATTTTTTTATCTGTGTTTTTTTTTATGCTACTCTCTGTCTGTAGTAAGTATTATTGTGTAGTGTACCAGTCAGTCATTCCGTGTGAAGTAATTCATTCATTTTTTTTTTGTATTCTTTCAGCATTGTATTCTCCAGTATTTGTCGTATACCAAATTATCCATTTATTTCTATGTGTGTCTTTTTTTCATACACCAGCAGTGTCTCATTCCCTGATCTTTTCGCAGACTTGTCTACCATTATTTTTTGCCAGCAATTTTTGTCGTATCAGTCACAGCAAGATTTTGTTGTAAGAATATACTAAAAAAAAAATGAATAAGTGAATATTTTGTGTGTGCCCCGCCACTTGTAAGTGTTGTGCGCCCCACCACTTGTAAGTGTTGTGTGCCCCGCCACTTGTAAGTGTTACACTTCCAGTTTTGTTTCTTGTTTTATTTTCATTCATATTTTTCATATTTCTTTGAACAAATTCACTCTTAGTGTAATTTCAATTTCTTTTTTAACGTAAAGTGTTTTCTTTACTCTGAGTAAATTGTTTTGTCTAATTTACAATTAAGAGTTAAAGTGTTCAATCAGTGCTTCTTCATATTTTTATTTTATTATTTAACCAACATTTTCCCAGTGTAACTTTTATTACTGCATTGATTATTTCTGCGTCTTATTTTGTTGCACTTGTTCTGCAGTGAATTATTTTCTTTTATTGATATTTTTATGCATTATTATTCTCAGTTCATTATTGCATCTTGTTTTTCATTTTATTATTTTTCCTCATGTTGTCTTTGCATTATATTTTAATTTTGTTTATGCATTCTTAGAAAATATTTAAATTTCCCAGTTATCTCTCGTTGCATACAATTTAGTGATTTTATTTTATACTTTTTACATTAATTTACAGTTTTATTAGTTAATTTCTTTATTAGCAAGAATTAGTTAATTTCTTTATTAGCAAGAGTACAGACAGCTCCTTTTGCATTTAATTCAGTCTCTAGTAATATTTTTTACTTGTAAATGTAATTTTTTTTATCTTGTCCAACAGTCCTTTACATTGAGTTGTCCTTCCTCTTGCAGTGGATCTTAGACATTTTTTTTTATTTACTTCTGCAGAATTAGTTGCATCTCTTTTAATTTTAACATTTTGTATCATTTTTATTGTTCATTATTTTTGCCTTATTTATTCTTGTGCAACTTCTTTGCCATTATGTCTCACATACCGTCAAGTGATACTTTAGTGAATGTCGACACTCAGACCTCTCAGGCTACTGCTGCTCCTGTCATCAGTCCTCACAGTTCCTTAGCGACTGACAGACCGACCCAGACACTGAGATACTATAGTTTTACTCGTGATTCCCTTGATGCGTTACCTTTATTCAATGGCCATGTACATAGTCTTGAAGCATGGTTTACTGCCATTCGTTCTCGTGTTAATGCTCTAGTTGAAGGTCCTCCTTCAGAGGAAAGTCTTATCAGACTTGCGAAAGAAGCTCTTCATTGATCCCCTGCTGCTGTTCACGTTGTTGATCTCCTTGATATGCGAGACTTCAGGAATCTTACTAAGTGGTCACAATATGAGGAACTGATTCGTTCTTTCCTCGTACAGTGGACCCCCGCATACCGATTTTAATCTGTGCAAGAGGGCTCATTGGTATGCGAAATAATCGGTATGCGAATGAATTTTCCCCATAAGAAATAATGGAAATCAAATTAATCCATGCAAGACACCCAAAAGTATGAAAAAAAAAAATTTACCACGTGAAATATACATTTTCCTACACACAAAGAGAAGGATACATGCACAATAGTAGAGTAGTACATGCACAGTATATATTGTGCATGTACTAGTCTACTAAATGAAGAATAAATGACACTTACCTTTATTGAAGATGCAGCAATGACTGATGAGACACTGTGTCCTGGGAGTGCCTTTTCCTCCTGAGTACTGTAGGTCCTGTTTGGTATTTTCTTCCAGAACATGCCTTATCACACTGTGTATGTCACTACGATTCTTAAATCTCTCAAACCAACCTTTGCTGGCTTTAAATTCACCAATATGAGCACTAGTTCCAGGCATTTTCCCTGTTCACCTGGGTGTTAGTCGACTGGTGTGGGTTGCATCCTGGGAGACAAGATTAAGGACCCCAATGGAAATAAGTTAGACAGTCTTCGAAGACACTGACTTTTTTGGGTTATCCTGAGTGGCAAATCCTCTGGGGTTAATTGTTTCTTGGTATTCTCAATAAGCCACACCAACAACGGTGCTACAGCAGCAGCAGCAGCTGACGGTGGTTACAGCAGCAACAGACGATGCTACAGCAGCAACAGACGATGCTACAGCAGCAGCAGACGATGCTACAGCAGCAACAGACGATGCTACAGCAGCAGCAGCAGCAGACGATGCTACAGCAGCAGCAGACGATGCTACAGCAGCAGCAGACGATGCTACGCAGCAGCAGACGATGCTACAGCAGAGCAGCAGCAGCAGCAGACGATGCTACAGCAGCAGCAGATGATGCTACAGCAGCAGCAGCAGCTGACAGTGCTACAGCAACAGCAGATGATGCTACAGCAGAAGCAGCAGCTGACAGTGCAGCAGCAGCAGCTGTACCACCAATAGTAGCGATGGTTGATTGGGGTTTATTATACAACCTGGCCAGCTCGGAGACACGCACTCCACTTTCATACTTATCAATGATCTTTTTCTTCATCTCTATAGTAATTCTCACCCTTATTGCTGTAGGGTTGGCACTAGAAGCTTTCTTGGGGCCCATGGTCACTTATTTTCCAGATAAAATCACCAAAAACACTGTAATAATACGAAATGTTACGATTGTATGCTTGGATGCTACCGCGGGGGCTGGCTGGTAAACAATGCCACCGGCGGAACATGTGAGGCTGGCTAAGGCGCACATTGGACGCATCTCGGACGAACAGCGGTGAGCGGGTTTTTAAGCGGTATGCGAGGCAAAATTTTAGCGATAAAATGTATCGGTATGCGGATTAAACGTTATGTGATGCCAACGGTATGCGGGGGTCCACTGTACCAGTAAAAACAGCTGATCCATATGTCGTTCTTAGGGAACTAGTGAATGCTACACCCATGACTAATGAATCGTTGAGTGCCTTTGCTGTTAGATTAGACAAACTTTTATCATCATTTATCAATGCTGTCCAGTCCTCAGCTTTTGTCCCTGATGAGGATAAACCATCCACAGCATCGTTTGCTAAAATAGCAGCTTTTGGAGCAATCAAAGAACTAATACCGCCTGCTTCCGTGTGTGCTTATGAGGCTAATCCTCCAACTGTGACGATGGAACCCCTTACAGCCCTAAATCATGTACGTTCCTTGTGCCCCCAGGGTACTTTCCCATGTATCAAAAGTAATTTCACACCTATGCCTCAGTCTGCACCACCTCTTGTTTGCGCCACAGCGACAAATCGTGGTCGTCAACCATCTCAGCGATCACCAAGAACCAGTGTACAGAGTCATTATAAACCTCGTAGTATTCATAGTACATTCAGTAACCATAGTCAGCGGACTTGTTACAACTGTGGTTTCCGTGGCCATATTGCAATTAATTGTCCTGATAGTTACCCTAAGAGGCGTCGTGCTGATGATGAGTACCAGTCAGATCTTCCCTACTGTACTTATCATAGAATACATGGACATGACACATCTGAGTGCAATGCTCTTTACAACCTTCAGTACTCTAGGTCTTTCCGTGGCCGTTCCAACCGCAGAACCCGTAGAGGAAACAGATATCGTGGTTCTCAAAATAACCAGAACCAGGCTCATTCTTCCAATTCTCAAAATAACCAGAACCAGGCTCATTCTTCCAATTCGGGGGAATTCGAGCACCCCAGTCAAACCGTCCCATGGTGACAGTAGGTGATAATGAGTACACCATCCCCGTTCACAATTCCTTTGAAGCCTTAAGCAGTCTCAAGAATGACAATCCTGCTGATGATGTTGCTTCACATGTCTGACGTAGATGATTTTGGGGATGAAGTGGAACAGATCTTTGCTGATGACAATCTACCTTTTTGTTTGCACATAACTTCCAATGCAACCATAGGCCCTATAGTGCAAGCATCTGTTCATAATGCGCCCGTTCATTTGTTCATGGACTCTGGTGCGCAAGTCAATATTATCAGGTCTAGTTTGTTTAGGGATAAGCAGTTACGACATGTCCTTCTCGTAGAACCGACTCATGTGTCCTCCCTTAGTGGAGTAGCTGGTTCTCACCTGCGTGTCCGCGGTCGGACTTCCCTAACTTTTTCTATCCAAGGTAGAGACTTCACTGCTTCCTTCCTTGTTGTCAACCAGATTACTTTCCCTGGTGACCTACTAGGATTTGCTTCCATGCGAGACTTACGCATTGTGCTCGACCCTTATCGATGGCATGCCCAAATTGACGACTTGATCGTACCATTTTTGGGGTTACCAGCTTGGATCCGAGATCTGCCATACTGCCGCAGAGTACGACATTCGAATTAAGTCCTTACAGGCCAGTGCATTTTCCAGTAGCGTACCCAAGCGGTCAGGCACTGATGATCCTGTCACTCCTGTCTGTGTTCCTGCAACTTCAGACTTGCAAGATAGTGTCCAGTTACCTCAAGTGTCCGAGGACGCTCTGACTACCTTGAGTGCTGAGCCTATCCCTGCAATGTCTGCTAGTTCAAGTAGTAGTTTCTCCACAGGGGACGCCTTGTCAGAAAACAATTACTTGCAACTAGTAATGCCATCTCTTGTTGATGTCACATGCCGTCTGCAGAAAGACGTTTCTGTCGCAGCTATTGCCCTCACTAGAGCGTCTGTTGTTGTTCCTAGTGTTCCAGATGGTGATAACGTCCTAGTTGACAGTGATTCTTGCAAAGTAAAAGGTCTATTTGTTGAACCATCCTTACATGTTGTAAGAGATAGTAAGATCCATTTCTTCCTAGCTAACACTTCTGGTCACAGTGTTTGTCTCAGAGCAAATACCAATCTTGTTGACCTTGTTCACTATCCTTACCCTGTTCAGGTAGAGGATGAGTTGTCACCTGACCAGTGGGTCGGTGCTATTTCTACCGGGGAGACCTCATCCACTTCACTGGATCAATCTGTTCCACCAGTTGAGGAGAAAGACTTAGCTCCCACTGACTTCCCAGATGAAGTCAGGCGTTTGTTGACTCTGTTGAACAAACGTCGTAAAGCCATTGCCTTACCAGGTCAGAAGCTACAGTTAAGGACCTGAGTTGCTCAGAGTGTCTATGTGACACACAACCTCAGTACAACATCTAAAATCACTAAGTCTAGACAATGTTCTGTGAACAGTTCTACAGAACTAACAACAAGAAAGCGACAGAGACGATCTTCCAACAAGGGCCAGTAAGGGAGAGTTAGGCACGTCTTGTCAAGAATACGTCCAACCACCAAGAGAGAGTAGCCCAGACTGACTACTTCAGGCGAGGTGTGAACACCCCCCCTCGATCACGTGATTACTCCGTGGACAGTTGCTGCCCAGCAACACCGAGAAGCCGGCAGGGAAACGAGCAATGAGCTATAATTACAGTAGTTAGACAATCAAGACTTGAATTATGAGCACTGAATAATATATATATATATATATGTTACATCCTACCTAATAAAAGTAACTAAGTCAAATAATAATATAAAGCAATACATTTACGATTTAGCTATTATCGCAAATATAAGCAATATAAAATTATATGAAAAGGTAATATACATTATATACATTGTGACCCATTCAGGGGTCGCAACAGTAAGTATTGATCAGAAAATTTTATTTTGTTTTATTTCCTTAACAAAAATATTTTCTTTAATTCTGTAAGATTTTTTTTTTTTTTTTTTTTTTTCAAAATTTCTTGGACACTGGGGTACCCCTTCAGATTTTGGCCTTGGACCCTGAAAGGGTTAAATTAAAATCAAAGATTCTAGTATCAAGAATACTTTTAGCCATATTTCAGATACAATACCTAAATCATTATACAGGTCCACATCCCTTTATCCGAAATTCTGAAATTCGAAAAGTTTCAAAAACCGGAAGTTTTTCATGAAGTGTAGACCATCAGTCATCTCTACATAACTCCAACGCCACCACATGGTGACGTGACTCAGCACTGACAGCCAGAGTGGCAGGCTTCAGTTGTGTCTCAGTGCTTGTGGTGTTCACACATACATCTGCTGTTTGCTGATACAGTGGTACCTCGAGTTTCAAACAGCTCCCAACTCGAACAATTACACTATGTAAGTGTATTTTTGGGGGTCTGAAACGGACTAATCTAATTTACATTATTCCTTATGGTAACAAATTCGTTCGGTATCAGCACTCAAACAGCCTTCTGGAACAAATTAAGTTCGTAACTCGAGGTACCACTGTATTTTGTTTTTGCTTTTTATTTTGTGACTTTAATTTCACTGAAAATGTCAAAAAGAGCTGCAGATACCCCTATGGGTAACAGTGAGAAAAAGAAAGGAAGCATCTGATGTTATCAGTAATGCAGAAAGTAGAAGCTGACATCAAAGAAATGCTGAACATTGACAATGATGCACCTGTTGTACATTCTTTGAGTGATGGTGAAATTGCTGATATGGTGTTAAATACAAATAAACATGAGAATAGTAGTGATGATGATGATGACATTGTGAACACAGGTGAAAAATTCCCCATAGATGATATGGTGAAAATGTGTGATCAGTTAATTGCTGGCCATGAACAGTGTGCATTTATCAGCAAGCGATTATGGCAATTTACTCAGTTAAAGAGAGATTGCTTAGACAGAAACCTATGTTAATAAGACAGATGACACTTGAAGAAGTTTTTAAAAACGCCGTCTGTCAATCGTCTTGAGAATCATGTTCCAGGTCTATAATTATCCCATTATTTCATTTATCAATATAGTATTAGTCTATAAATAAACCGTAGTAGTATTTGTAGTCGTTATTTATCCCACTTAGTGGGAGTATTCATACGTTTTTGATACAGTGTTAATGTTTGATTATGGGGTGCTGCCTTACCCCGTAAACAGTCCAAGCAGATCTACGTTCACATGTGTAGTGCTCCAAAAGTAGATCTACGTTTTTTTTTTACATATTTTCGAAGTTTTTTTTACACATTTTCAAATGTAAAAAAAAAAAAGATCTACTTTTTTTACATACTTTCAAATGTTGAAAAAACGTATATATATGTTTTGGACCGTTTTTTTAAAAATTTTCAAATGTAAAAAAAAAAAAGATCTACTTTTTTTACATACTTTCAAATGTTGAAAAAACGTATACAGTGGACCCCCGGTTAACGAACTTTTTTCCATTCCAGTAGTATGTTCAGGTGCCAGTACTGACCGAATTTTTTCCCATAAGGAATATTGTGAAGTAGATTAGTCCATTTCAGACCCCCAAACATACACGTACAAACGCACTTACATAAATACACTTACATAATTGGTCGCATTTGGAGGTGATCGTTAAGCGGGGGTCCACTGTATATACGTTTGGACCGTTAACGGGTTAAACCCTACCTTCATTCTGAAATTCGAAACACTACTGGCCCCAAGGGTTTCGGATAAAGGGATGTCGACTGTATTATAAAAATATGTTTTTTATTTTTTTTTTTTCAACAAGTTGGCCGTCTCCCACCAATTCAACCAATTTTTTTTCTATATAGTACAGTGGACCCCCGGTATTCGATATTAATCCGTTCCTGAGAGCTCATCGTATGCCAAAATTATCGTAAGGCGAATTAATTTTCCCCATAAGAAATAATGGAAATCAAATTAATCCGTGCAAGACGCCCAACAGTATGAAAAATAAAATTTTACCACATGAAATATTAAGTTTAATGCACACAAACTGAAGAAGACATGCACAGTTTGTAGTACTCTACTAACAATAGAATACATGACACTTACCTTTAATGAAGATCTGGTGATGATTGATGGGATGGGAGGAGGGGAGTGTCAAACTTATTGTTTAGAAGGGGAATCCCCTTCCATTAGGACTTAAGGTAGCAAGTCCTTTTCTGGGGTTACTTCCCTTCTTCTTTTAATGCCACTAGGACCAGCTTGAGAGTCACTGGACCTCTGTCACACAACAAATCTGTCCATAGAGGTCTGTACCTCCCGTTCCTTTAAGATTTGTCTAAAATGGGCCATAACATTGTCATTGTAATAGTCACCAGCACGGCTTGCAATAGCTGTGTTAGGGTGATTTTCATCCACAAAGGTTTGCAGTTCAACCCACTTTGCACACATTTCCTTAATTTTTGAAGTAGCCACAATGGATTCCACAACTGGCCTAGGCTTCTCAGGGTTAGCCCCAAACCCTTCAAAATCTTTCTTAATTTCCATACTAATTCTCACCCTTTTTACCACAGGGTTGGCACTAGAAGCTTTCTTGGGGCCCATGTTGGCTTATTTTGCAGAAACAAACATCAAAAACACTGTGATAACATGGAATGTACCAAATGTATGCTTAGATCCAAGCACACTGGTTGGCTTGTAAACACTGGCACGCACGGGGCAGTTCAGGCCACACGTGGACACATCTCAGACGAATCGCGTGTGGCGGGTTTTTTAACGAGTGGCGAGGCAAAATTTTTGCGTTAAAATGTATTGAATACCGGATTTATCGGATACCGATGCCATCGAATACCGGGGGTCCACTGTATTCCATTTCAAGGAAAATATATGCTATGGAAGCCTTATTGACTGTTCCTAATAAAGAAGTACAGTGGACCCCCGGTTAACAATATTTTTTCACTCCAGAAGTATGTTCAGGTGCCAGTACTGACCGAATTTGTTCCCATAAGAAATATTGTGAAGTAGATTAGTCCATTTCAGACCCCCAAACATACACATACAAACGCACTTACATAAATACACTTACATAATTGGTCGCATTCGGAGGTAATCGTTATGCGGGGGTCCACTGTAATGCTGAAGCTTATTTGAGCACTTTGGCTTTTAATGAAGAAAGACATTTGTTGGTAACTGATTGGTGATATTTGATGCAGTAAAGGGCTAAGGAAATTTGTGATGGATTGTTTTTGTTAAGTTTTATATTTCTTGATTATCTTATAAATTCCCTAGCCTGTCTTCTCTAAAAGATTTTTTCATGTTACACGTGTGATGCAGTGTGTATCAATACAGTTTAGTTATAGTGATGCAGTTTTAATATTGGTATTATTCACAAAAAGTGCTAAATCCCTAAGTGTTATTAATCTCTGCATGGGAGAATGTTAACCAAAAGAAAAGAGCAGGTTGAGATAAGACTTCAGTATAGAAGAGTAATATGAGTAAGCTAAGAAAAGAGGCTGAAAATGAAAATACTAAACTCAGAGATACAATGGTACCTTGACTTACGAGTTTTTGAAGTTATGAGCCATTGCTTGGTCGATTGTTTGCTTTGAATTGCGAGTCAAAATCCAAGTTATGAGCGAGCTTCAGATACACCACGACTAGTTGACACAGCAAACGCCACAACAGTGCACAGGGTTACCTTGCCACAGAAGCTTCTCTCTTGTGTTGTGCTTGCATTTTGTGCAGCTATTTTGCCAAATTTCTTTTTTCTAACCATGGGTCCTAAGAAAGTAAGTGCAAAGGACAGTGCTGAGAAGAGGATGATGTCCATTGAATTAAAGCATGAAGTCATAGAAAAACACAAGTGAAGTGTGCTGTAGTTGACTTGGCGAGGCAGTACAAGCATAGTATGTACTTCATGCCTTCTCTGCGAGAAGACACGAGGCATTTACGCTGATTTACTTCTGAGATATTCACCGAAAACGTAGACCGGTCTCCTGACTCAGGGAAAAAAATCCAAGATAATCGCATTTGTTTCAGTGATTTCATTATGAAACTAGTGATTTAGTGCAGTTAGCCTCACACTCCATTTTCTCTTATAATAAGACTTCAGAAGGGCAAAAATGGGAAGATATCTTCAGAGCCCCCCCCCCCCAGTACCACCAGTCCGATGACATTCTTCTTTGCAAATATACAGGGTCTAAAGCCAGCAACGAACAACAAAATACCTTTCATCCGTGGATTGTTTGCAGAGGCAAATGCAATGTTCACAGCTTTCACTGAGACCCACATAAAGGATCACTTGGACAACGAAATATGGGTCCCAGGTTACAACCTATACAGATGCAACAGAGTGAACAGGCAAAAGGGTGGGTTGGCCTGTATATTGCAGAGTCACTTATTTGCACAGAACTGCTTAATACCTCAAATGATGTAGTGGAAGTTTTAGCAGTAAAGATCGAGAACCAAAACCTAATCATTGTTAATCTTAAGTTAATTTTAAGCCAGCCCGTAATGCTATGCATAGTATAAGTGGCTTTGGCATGCTGCTCTTTTCTGTATTTTTTTGTACCTCTGTATGTGTGCTCAAATTGTAAATAAATAAATAAATAAATAAATAAATAAAAAATTGTGGTAATCTACAAGCCTCCGGATGCAACATCCCAGCAATTCCAGGAACAGCTGTTAAAAATTGACCACTGTCTGGAAAATCTTCCAGCTCCTGCCCCCAACATCTTGCTCCTGGGGGATTTCAACTTGAGGCACCTAAAATGGAGGAATATAGCAAGTAATGTTGTTGCAGTGATAACACCAGAAGACAGCTCTGACGAGAACTCGCACACACACGAGCTTTTAAATCTCTGCACAAGATTCAACTTAAACCAGCAAATAATAGAGCCTACTAGACTGGAGAATACACTAGACCTCATCTTCACTAACAATGATGATCTGATACGAAATGTCACCATATCAAAAACAATATACTCAGATCACAACATAATCGAGGTTCAGACATGTATGCTCAGAGTCCCAGACCGACAAAATGAGATCAGTCACGAGGGAGCCTTCACCAAATTCAACTTCAATAACAAGAACATAAAGTGGGACCAAGTAAACCAAGTCCTAAACGATATAAGCTGGGAAGATAGACTAAGCAACACAGACCCCAACTTATGCCTAGAACAGATTAACTCGGTGGCACTCGATGTATGCTCAAGGCTTATTCCTTTAAGAAAAAGGAGGAATAGATGTAAAATAGAAAGAGACAGGCACTCCCTTTACAGGCGATGGAAAAAATAACAGAGCGGCTAAAAGAGGCCAATATATCTGAAATGCGTAGGGAGACACTGGTCAGAGAAATAGCAAACATCGAACTTAAGCTAAAGAAATTTTATAAGAGTCAGGAATCACGGGAAGAACTAAAAACCATAAATGAAATCGAAAGAAACCCAAAGTATTTCTTTTCTTATGCCAAATCAAAGTCGAGAGCAACATCCAGTATTGGGCCCCTACTTAAACAAGATGGGCCCTACACAGATGACAGCAAGGAAATGAGTGAGCTACTCAAGTCACAATATGACTCAGTTTTTAGCAAGGCGCTAACCAGATCTAAACGAATTTTTTATGAGAGAGCCACAGAATTTGGTAAACACAAGCCTATCTGATGTTATCCTGACACCAAATGACTTCAAACAGGCAATAAATGACATGCCCATGCACTCTGCCCCAGGGCCAGACTCATGGAACTCCATGTTCATCAAGAACTGCAAGAAAGCCCCTATCACGTGCTTTTACCATCCTATGGAGAGGGAGCATGGACATGGAGTCGTCCCACAGTTACTAAAAATAGACATAGCCCCACTCCACAAAGGGGGCAGTAAAGCAATAGCAAAGAACTACAGACCGATAGCACTAACATCCCATATCATAAAAATCTTTGAAAGGGTCCTAAGAAGCAAGATTGCCACCCATCTAGATACCCATCAGTTACACAACCCAGGGCAACATGGGTTTAGAGCAGGTCGCTCCTGTCTGTCCCAACTACTGGATCACTACGACAAGGTCCTAGATGCACTAGAAGACAAAAAGAATGCAGATGTAATATATACAGACTTTGCAAAAGCCTTCGACAAGTGTGACCATGGCGTAATAGCGCACAAAATGCGCACTAAAGGAATAACAGGAAAAGTTGGTAGATGGATCTATAATTTCCTCACAAACAGAACACAAAGAATAGTAGTCAACAGAGTAAAGTCTGAGGTGGCTACTGTGAAAAGCTCTGTTCCACAAGGCACAGTACTTGCTCCCATCTTGTTTCTCATCCTTATATCCAACATAGACAAGGATGTCAGATACAGCACTATGTCTTCCTTTACAGATGACACCCGAATCTGCATGACAGTGTTTTCCATTGCAGACACTGCAAGGCTCCAGGCAGACATCAACTAAATCTTTTAATGGGCTGCAGAAAACAATATGAAGTTCAACGATGAGAAATTTAAATTACTCCGATATGGTAAACATGAGGAAATTAAAACTTCATTAGAGTACAAAACAAATTCCGGCCACAAAATAGAGCGAAAAACCAGCGTCAAAGACCTGGGAGTGATCATGTCAGAGGATCTCACCTTTAAGGACCATAACATTGTATCAATCGCATCTGCTAGAAAAATGGCAGGATGGATGATGAGAACCTTCAAAACTAGGGATGCCAAGCCCATGATGACACTCTTCAGGTTACTTGTTCTATCTAGGCTGGAATATTGCTGCACACTAACAGCACCTTTCAAGGCAGGTGAAATTGCTGACCTAGAAAATGTACAGAGAACCTTCACAGCGCGCATAACGGAGATAAAACACCTCAATTACTGGGAGCGCTTGAAGTTCCTAAACCTGTACTCCCTGGAATGCAGGCGGGAGAGATACATGATTATATACACCTGGAAAATCCTAGAGGGGCTAGTACCGAACTTGCACACGAAAATCACTCACAACGAAAGCAAAAGATTCGGCAGACGATGCAACATCCCCCCCCCAATGAAAAGCAGGGGTGTCACTAGCACGTTAAGAGACAATGCACTAAGTGTCAGGGTCCCGAGACTGTTCAACTGCCTCCCAGCATATGTAAGGGGGATTACCAATAGACCCCTGGCTGTCTTCAAGCAGGCACTGGACAAGCACCTAAAGTTGGTACCTGACCAGCCGGGCTGTGGCTCGTACGTTGGATTGCGTGCAGCCAGCAGCAACAGCCTGGTTGATCAGGCTCTGATCCATAATGAGACCTGGTCACAGACCGGGCCGCAGGGGCATTAACCCCCAGACCTCTCTCCAATTAAACTCCAGAGCGATGATTATTTTTACCTCGGGAGTGGCCGCCAACACTCGTCACATAATGACACATTTTATTCATTCTAGAGTATATATCTTGTTTCTATGTGATTTATATTGTTTATTATGTCATATTTGATCAATTTTGATAGATAAATAAGCCGTAGAGTTTATATTAGCATTGAAGTATTTTCTCGTGCCTCCCGAGAGCCAGGAATTCTGCTGGAATGGATTAATGGCAATTCAGTTAATTTCAATGAGGAAAATTGATTTGATGTACGAGCAAATTGAGTTATGAGCTGGGTCATGGAATGAATTAAACTCGTAAGCCAGGGTACCACTGTACACAGGATGATGATCTAAGATGTGCTGAAGAGTTAATATTACCTAGCGAACATTACTATTAAGTAGGATGCCCATTCAAGTAGGATGCCCATTCATGAGATGACCATGGGTATGTTACATTCAATATTCAAAACTGAGTAAATGGCTTAACACAAGTGTCTATGTAAGAATAAGGATAGAAATCCAGAGGTAACTTTTTATAGAAAACAGCTTGTGGACTTTTACTGTGGAGCAGTGATGCTGTGCTGGATAAAAACCAAGTAATAATCTGAAAGGAATCCTTGCTTGTAAGAGACTGTAAATTTCTTAACTTTTAAGTGTTTAGAAGATTCTGTAGGTGTATTTACCCAAAACTGTTTTATTAAAAAAATTATAATTGCAATTGTAGTAGTAATTAGCAGCTTAAGGTACATATGACTGCACACAGAAATCTAGTACAGTATGTACATCAAATACTGCACAGCTTGAATAAGTGAGTACACATATTATTATTATTATAATCAAGGGGGAAGTGCTAAACCCGGAGGATTATACAGCACCTGGGGGGGGGGATGTGGAAGGCATTCAGGCTTAATTCGGGGAACTGGAGCACAGATCCAATTCCCTAAATCAAGAGCCCCTCACCAACATCAAGGAACCTTCCTTGAGGGGTGTGAGTACACATAAGTAATATAAATCTGGGGTGGATGGAAAATGCCCAGGCCATCCTAGGAAGGTTTAGAGGGAGGGTGCAAAAGGGCTTGAACATCCACCAAGAATGTGCAAGTGTTTATATCAGTATGTGGAGATGTGTCAGTTTTTGGGATTTGATATGCTGTAGGATATTATTATTATTATAATCAAAAAGAAGCACTAAGCCACAAGGGCTATACAGCTATGCTGTAGGAGTATAAGCAGAGTAAAAATCTGTGAAGGGATTTTGGGGAAATCATTTGGTCAGTATAATTTTACAAAGGGGCATTCCTGCCTTATGAATTTACTATTTTCTCTAAGGTTCATATTTGAGGAGGTACATCATGGTAATGAATATGATATGTATATGGACCTCTGTAAAACTTTTGATGAATTCTACAGTGGAGATTGCTGAGCAAAGTAGAGGCACATGGAATAAGAGAAATTTTTTCCTGGATAGAGGTGTGGTTGATAGAGAGGCAATAAGAGAGTTTGCATAAATGGGAAGAAATCAGGGTGGGGATGCATTACAAGCAGTGTTCCACAGGGGTCAGTGTTGGGCTCTTTGGTGTTTGGAATATACATAAATGACTTTGATAAGAAAATAAATAGTGACATAAGATATGCCAATGCTCTTATATGGGTGTGAAGCATGGGTGGTGAATGTTGCAACAAGGAGAAGGCTGGAGGCAGTGATGTCGTGTCTGAGGGTAATATGTGGTGCGAGTATAATGCAGAGAATTCATAGTTTGGAAATTAAGAGGTGCGGGATTACCAAAACTATTATATAGAGGGCTGAGGAGGGGTTGTTGAGGTGGTTTGGACATGTAGAGAGGATGAAACAAAATAGAATGACTTTGAGAGTGTATAAATATGTAGTGGAGGGAGGCGGAGTAGAGGTCAGTCTACGAAAGGATGGAGGGAGGGGGGTAAAGGAGGTTTGGTTGGAGAGAGGGGGGTAAAGGAGATTTGGTTGGAGGGAGGGGGTAAAGGAGGTTTTGTGTGCAAGGGGCTTGGACTTCCAAACAAGCATACATGAGCATGTTAGATAGGAGCAAATGGAGACAAATGATTTTTAGGACTTGCTGTTAGAGTGTGAGCAAGGTAATGTTTATGGAGGGAGTTAGGGAAACTGGCAGGCCGGACTAGAGTCCTGGAGATGGGAAGTACAGTGCCTGCACTCTGAAGGAGGGGTATTAATGTTGCAGTTTTATAACTGTAGTGTAGGCATGCCTCAGGCAAGAAAGTGACGGAGTGAATGATGGTGAAAGTTTTTCTTTTTTGTGCCACCCTATCTCGGTGGGAGACAGCCAATGTATTAATAAAAAAAATATTAAAAATGCGCAAACTTGCCAGTGACATCAAAATAGGCTGTCAGATTAACTCTGATGAGAACACTAGATTGCTACAGGAAGATCTGAATAGACTGATGCAGTGGTTGGAGAAGTGGCAGATGCAATTTAAAGTAGACAAATCCAAAGTTCAAAGCCTTTGAAAAGAAAATAACCATGGCATATATAAAGTAAACAATGTAGATCTTATTAATCACTCTGAAAGCAAAAAAGATTTAGGAGTTCTGGTTAGAAGTAATCTAAAGCCAAGACAACAGTAAGTGTTCACAGTAAAGTGAATAGAATTCTTGGCTTCATATCAAGAAGTATAAATAACAGGAGTCCTCAGGTTATTCTTCAACTCTCTATTGTTGGTTAGGCCTCATTTAGATTATGCTGCACAGTTCTGGTCACTGTATTTCGGAATGGACATTAATGCACTGGAAAAATGTACAGAGAAGGATGACAGAGTTTATCCCATGTATCAGAAGTCTTTCTATGAGGAATCTGCACTCTGTAGAAATGTGTAAAAATAGGGAGGTTATGATTGAAGTGTACAAATAAAAAACAGGAATAAAGGAGACATAAATAATGTGCTAAAAATATCTAGCCAAGACAGGACTGACAGCAGTGGATTCAAGTTGGAAAAATTTAGATTTAAAAAAGATATAGGAAAGCATTTGGTTGGTAATAGAATTGTAGAAGAGTGGAACAAACTCCCAAGTACCATCAGTGAAGCTGAAACCTTGTGTAGCTTTAAAAATAGTTTAGACAAGTACATGAGTGGGTGTGGGTGGGTGTGACTTGGACTTGCCTAGCATGGGCCAGTAAGCCTGCTGTAGTGCTTCTTCTTTTGAGTTCTTGAGGTGGGAAGTACAGTGCTTTTGAGAGTATAGATACATATACAACACTTAGGACATTTTATTAGGAGACATTTTGCCCATTGGGAGCTTTACCAATTTAATAGAGCATGAAAAATACAAAATATACTGTGGAATGGACTAAGTTAGGCTAAGTGAGGTCAGGTGGAGGTGTGCAAGTCATCTGTTTAGTGTGTGGTGGGTCAGAATTAGTTTAGCAAGGACACTTAATATGATAAAACTTTCAAAGTTCTCGACTACTATACTGCAGTCAGTGATGCCTTGAGAGAATGTCACTTCTGTACATCAGTGTCATGAAAAACCATTCTGGCTTCTTACCATTTCTTCAGGTGCCCTTGTGCATTACTGTGTATTGCATAAGCATTACTGTGTATTGCACAAGCATTACTCAGATTGTCTCTGCTGCACATATATTTATACTCTTCTTATTTGCTGGTTGAAACTTATGGCCATCTTCTCCACATATACTTTCTTACATGACATGCACACTTGTGATAGTTTCCATCATCTTGGTGGATAAACTGGTGACCACACTCATTTTGTGATCCTAGAGTGCCTTAGTAATGTTGGAACATAACTAGATAGTGACCATTCTCAGGCAGCCATGCTAATGATGCAGTGGGCACGTCTCTGTTGGTCAGAGATGAAGTGTGGAAGAAAGGACTGTGAACACTTGAAAAATGTAGTCATTTTCCTCCTCAAGGAATTCAGAGCTTATAGAAGTTGAAAGCCCAAAGTTGCTCAAAGAGAAATGTGACCATGAGCATTGTATGCAAACTATTTTTTTTAGACGTTTCACTCACTAGGGACCTTAGGGCGTCTTTCCATGAGATACCCATGGGTAAGGCGTGTATGGCCAATGCGGAGCCGGGAGAGCGCAGTCTCCCAAGAGCAGCAACGGTGGTAGGATTTGGCCACAAACCTAAAAGTGGTTAACCCTTTGACTGTCGCGGCCGTATATATACGTTTGTGAGGTACCGTGTTTGACGTATATATACTCATAAATTCTAGCGGCTTCAAATCAGGCAGGAGAAAGCTAGTAGGCCCACATGTGAGAGAATGGGTCTGTGTGGTCAGTGTGCACCACATAAAAAAAAATCCTGGAGCACGCAGTGCATAATGAGAAAAAAAAACTCCGACCGTTTTTTTTAATTAAAATGCCGACTTTGTGGTCTATTTTCGTATAGTATTTGTGGTTGTATTCTCGTTTTCATGGTCTCATTTGATAGAATGGAAACTATATTATAGAAATGGAGGCGATTTTGATTAATTTTACTATAAAAAGAACCTGGAAATGGAGCACAAAGTACAGGAAATGTTTGATTTTTGCCGATGTTCAAAAGTAAACAAATGATGTCATTGTCCAATAAATGTCCAAATAGCCATTCTAATACGCAGTCATGAATGGGTTGATGTAATTTTTACAATTATTACAGTATTGCAGTAGTCTGCATAACAGTAAATCTTCTATTTTTTGTTTGAATAAAATTTCAAAATAAAAAGCAAGAGTAATATCACAGGCCTGGACCTGGAGACATGACTGATGAACAAAGAAAATCTTATTTTAGAGCCAGGAATGTCTGCATTGTTCATTCTGGACCTTATTTTGAAATTGTCGTATTTTTTAATTTTCGTGAAATTGGCCAAATTGCAAATTTCTGACCATGTTATTGGGTAGTTGAAATCGGTAAATGGGCATTTTCTAGTGCTCGATCAATAGAAAAAATAGAGTTCTGAAGAAATAGTTATGAGTTTGGTTGACTAGAATAACGGAATTAGCCGAAAATAGGGCTCAAAGTGGGCGAAATTGCCGATTTTTAAATATCGCCGAAGTCGCTAACTTCGCGAGAGCGTAATTCCGTCAGTTTTCCATCAAATTTCGTTTTTTTGGTGTCTTTACAATCGGGAAAAGATTCTCTATCATTTCATAAGAAAAAATAATTTTTTTTTTTTCGAATATTTTGCGACACAAGGAGCAACTTCAGGATTGGGCCCTTCGACAGTCAAAGGGTTAAATAGAGTGCAATTTGTTATGGTGCATGCCTGACCACCGTTGTTGCCAATGGCTGCAAAGACAGGCTGAGATGACTGGAAAATAATCCCTGAATGGAATACCTCTATTTGAAACTGAAAGATCATGCACCCTTGACCGCGCAGCAGCATCTGCTTGTTCATTACCCTGCACACTGTGTCCAGGGACCCAACAGAAAATGACATCTTTGTTTTTGCTAGCCACACGGTGCAACCATAGTTGAATATGAAGGACTAATGGATGAGGGGAACCAAATTGGTTAATGGCTTGTAAAGCACCGAGGGAATCTGAAATGATTACAAACGTCGAAGGAGACATATTATATGTAATACAAAGAAGCACTATGAGGATGGCATACAACTCGGCAGTAAAAATACTAGCAGAGTCTAACAAGTGACCTCAGACATTATCATTAGGGAATACTGCTGCGAACCCAACACCGTCAGAAGATTTAGAACCATCTATATAAACAGGTGGCATGAGCATGTGACCGGAAGTGCTTGAGAAAGAGCGAGAAGCAGTTGTAGGCAGGAAAGCTTTGGCACACAGTAGTGGGGCAAGAACAGACATGAACCGTCGGAACTTCTCAAGGGGGAAGGGGAAAGGCAGACGCTAAGTGAACGTACGTACAAGGGAGGCAACTGGAGAGAAGACCAGAGTGAAGACGAAGAGAAAACGGTTGGAGCAGGCCGAACAAACAATGGGCTTCTACTAATGTCTGAGACTAACATATACTACATAGAAGAAACACGAAGATCATGAGTGCGGACAAAATAATGAAGACAATGAGCATCATGACAATCAGCTATGGAAGGAACATTCGCCCATGCATAGAGGCTTTCAACGGGGATCAATGAAAGGCACCAAGGCATAAATGGAGCCCTTGATGATGAAGGGGATCCAATTTAGAAAGAGTTATAGGAGAAGCTGCAGAATAGACTTGGTCGCCATAATCCATCTTGGACAAGACTAGGGTGGAATGCAAATGGAAGAGAGTTCAGCGATCTGCTCCCCATGAATGATGCATGAGAATTTTAAGGAGATTCAGCCGACCATGGCAAGTTCCCTTCAAAGAAGAAATGTGAAGTTTCCATGTCAACCGGCAGTCGAAGAAAAGGCCAAGAAACTTGACCATATCACATTCTGGAATACGTGAGCCATGTAAATACAATGGAATATCTGGGATAAGAGGATGCCTAGTGAAGGTAATGAAACGGATTTTCGTACTAGAAAATTTAAAGCCATGTGAAGTGGTCCAATGGAAAACTCGGTCAATCGCATCCTGAAGGGAGGCTGCTACCAGGCGACAGTCAGCACCTGAGTAAGCTATAGCAAAGTCATCTACATAAAGTCACGACCAAATATGAGATAGAAGAATGGAAGGCAGGTTACTTATAGCTAAGAGAAAAAGGGTAGTGCTAAGGACACAACCTTGTGGGACTCCCTCGGCTTGTACAAAGTCTGAGGAAAGCTAAGCACCAACACGGACTCGAAAATGTCTGTCAGATAAGAAAGCATCAAGGAAGGTTGGTAGATTACCACAGAGGCCTAAAGAGTGGGCTTGGGCTAGAATGTTATACCTCCAAGTGGTGTCATATGCCTTCTCAAGATCAAAAAAAGATTGCTAGGATGGAGTGTTTGTTAGTAAAGGCATTTCAAATATACATATCTAAGTGGAGCAAGGGGTCCAAAGTAGAGCGGCCTTTGTGAAAGCCATATTGGCAAGGGGAAAGACTATTGTGAGTCCAAGAACCATATCAGACGTCTATTCACCAATCGTTCCATCACCATGCAGACTATACTGGTCAGGGCAACAAGATGATAGTGAGAGGTATCAAGCCCCGAATTGCCTGGTTTGCGAAATGGTAGTACGATGGCAGATTTCCATTGTTGAGGGAGAACCCCTCGAACCCAAATAAGATTGAAAAGACGTAAAAGGACTAGAAGGGCCACAGAATGCAGATGTTGTAGCATACTGATGTGAATATTATCAGGTCCAGCTGCCTTGAAAACGAGGAAACATAGGTCATTCTGAGGTCAGTGCAGAAAAACTGATTGAGCATGCTATTTTTAATCAACTGTTTTCTTTTTTTTTTTTTAGTGGAATAATGTTCTACTGTGTGTTCTACTCTGTGTATAGAACATATCACCCAACTGAGATGGTTTTATGCAAAGCTTATTATGATCTGGTACTGAATACTTTAGGAAATGCATCGCTGCTAATTTTGTTGGATCTCTGCTGCATTTGGTACCACTGATCATGATTTACTGTTAAACTGTCTTTTCAGTGGTTGTCTTAGGTATACTGCTTTATTGCTTCTGAAATCATATCTTTTTGTTTGGTTTATTAAGTGGTAGTCAGAGATTCTGTATCTGAGGCATCTTTGTTCTATGGCATTCCTCAGGGCTCTGTTCTTGGACCTTCTCACCTTCCTGTTGAATGCCCATGGGGTTGATTATCATTTGTATGCTGACAATACACAGATCTGCATTTAATGTTGAATACAGAAGATGCAAAACTGTTTAAGTTCTCTTTTAATGGATGTTCGGACTCAAATGAGAAATAGAAAATTTAAACTAAATGAGGGTCAGAGGGGTATTTTGATTATCGGCAGAAATCTCAGGAAAATACAGACTGGAGATTTTGGTCTCTGATTCTGAGACAGTTAGTTAACAGCCTGTGGAATCAGTAAAAAACCTGGGTGTCTGCCAAGATTCTTCATTGTCATTTATTAGGCATATCAACCATATGGTTAATATGCACAATAAAAGGATATATCAACTACCTGTTTGTAGGGTTGCCTAATTACTTGCTTAACCCTTAAACTGTCCAAACATAGATCTACATCTTTTCAACATTTGAAAGTATGTAAAAAAGTAGATTTTTGTTTTTGTTATATTTGAAAATATGTAAAAAAACGTAGATCTACTTTTGGAGCACTACGCATGTGAACATAGATCTGCTTGGACAGTTTAAGGGTTAAAAGACTTTAATCTGTACTAAATCATGCAACTAGACAAGTATTCAACTGAACACGTACTTAGATTATTATTTTAATTATGGGGGAGTGTTAACTTGTAGGATTATACAGCGCATATGCGGGGGGGATGGAAGGTATTCAGGCTCAATTCAGGGAACCGGAGCACAGATTCAATTCCCTAGATCAAGAGCCCCTCACCAGCATCAAGGAACCTCCCTTGAGGGGTGAATACTTGGACTTTCTATTAGTCCTTACTCTTATCAATTGCACTGGCTCCCTATCAAGCCAAGAACTGAATTTAAATTTTTTATTAATTATAGCTATTAAGTTTAAATTATTATAGTCATAACTTATTATTTTTTAATACGTCGGCCATTTCCCACCAAGGCAGGGTGACCCAAAAAGAAAAAAAAAACTTTCATCATCATTCAACACTTTCACCATTACTCATACATAATTACTATCTTTGCAGAGGTGCTCAGATACGACAACTTAGACATCCCTCCAAACTGCCAATATCCCAAACTCCTCCTTTAACCCTTTGAGGGTCGACAGGCCCTCTCCGAAACTCGTTCTCAGGGTCGGCCAAATTTAAAAAAAAAAAAAATTATTTTCTCTTATGAAAAGATAGAGAATCTTTTCCCGATCATAACGACACCAAAAGTTTGAAATTTGATAGAAAACTTACGGAATTATGCTCTCGCAAAGTTAGCGGTCTCGGCGATGTTTACGGATCGGCGATTTTGCCCACTTTGAGCCCCATTTTCGGCCAATTTCACTGTACTAGTCGACAAAAAACATGAATATTTCGCTAGAACTCCACTTTTTCTATCGAATGGGTGCAAGAAACCACCCATTTATAAATTCAACTATCCAGTACAGTGGTCAGAATTTTGCAATTTTGCCAATTTCACACAAATTTCAAAAGATGCCAATTTCGGAATAGGGTCCAGAATAAACAAGAAAGACATTCCTGGCACTAAAATGACATTTCCTCTAGTCATTAGTCACGTCTCAAGGCCCCTCTTATATTCTTTTGCTTTCCACTTTGAATTTTTGTTCTCACAAAAAATATAAGATTTACTGTTATGCAGACTACTGCATTAGTGTAAAAAATGGTATAAATATTATTGGTGCACTTGTGAAAGAATATTAGACTCACCAGTTGACGTGTATTGCACGCTTGGCACGATTTGTTTACTTTTGAAGTTTGGTAAAAATCGAACATTTCTGCTACTTTGAGCTCAATTTCAAGGCACCTTTCATTGTAAAACCAGTCAAAATCATCTCAATTTCAGTAATATGTCTTCGATTCTATAAAATGAGACCAAGAAAACTAGAATACAACAATAAATACTATACGAAAATACACTGCAAAGTCGCTGATTTATTAAAAAAAAATGGAAAAAGTTTTTTTTTTTCTCATTATGCACCGTGTGCTGCAGGATTTTTTTTAGACTGTGCACACTGACCACATAGACCCATTCTTTCATATGAAGGCCTACCAGCTTTCTCCAACTAGATTTGAGGTCGCTAGAATTTATGAGTACTAGTACGTCAAAAACCCCTACGCGTAAGACGTACTAGTACGACGAAAACCCTCAAAGGGTTAAAGTGCAGGCATTGTATTTCCCATTTCCAGGACTCAAGTCTGGCTAACCGGTTTCCCTGAATCCCTTCACAAAATATTACCCTGCTCACACTCCAACAGCTCATCAGGTCCCAAAAACTATTTGTCTCCATTCACTCCTATCTAACACGGTCACATACACTTGCTGGAGGTCCAAGCCCCTCGCCCACGGGGACAACCCCTACCCTGCCTTCCTTCCCCTACAGATTTATATGCTCTCCAAGTCATTCTACTTTGTTCCATTCTCTAAATGACCAAACCACCTCAACAGCCCCTCTTCAGCCCTCTGACTAATACTCTTAGTAACTCCACACCTCCTCCTAATTTCCACACTACGAATTCTCTGCATAACATTTGCACCACACACTGCCCTTAGACAGGACATCTCTACTGCCTCCAGCTTCCTTCTCGCTGCAGCATTTACAACTCATGCTTGACACCCATATAAGAGTGTTGGTATCACTATACTCTCGTACATTCCCTTCTTTGTCTCCACAGTTACCTCAATGCACCACTCATCTTTTTTCCTTCATAAACCCATCCGCTGACAAGTCGACTCCCAAATGTCTGAAAACATTCACATCCATATTATAATTATTATATTATTATAATCATAATTTTTTGGGTCACCCTGCCTTGTGGAAAATGGCCAACATATTAAAAAAAAACTAAACACTAAACCCATTAAGTTTAAAGAACCCACATATCTTGCTTATATGATTGTACCTTTTGTATTGGGCTCAGGAACATTTCTACAAATTCCTACGGACCCTTTTATACCGACATTTGCAGAAAGAGCCTTTTCTTTTGCAGCTCCCTGAACATATAACAGATTACCAGTACAATGGAACCCCGGTTTTCAAACTTGATCCGTTCCAGGTCGTTCTAAAACTGTAACGTGTGAAAACTGAATCAATATTTCCCATAAATAATGCAAATACAATTAATCCATTCCAGACACCCAAAAATATTAACAAAAAATAAATTTTTTAAAGATTAATTATAGTGTTGGAGCTCTTCAGTGGTTAGCTCTTCCCTGTGGTCATCCACCAACTCTTCCACATTCATTACTTACCTTAAAATATTTGTAGTCTTAATGTAGGGCAAGAGGCGAGTAGTACTTTTTTGTAGAAAGTCACTGTGTCTGACTCTTTTGGGTTATCCTAGGTTCTCTACACATATGCTGCTATGTATGATAATCTATATAACTGTATTTGTGTATACCTGAATAAACTTACTAAGTAGCTGGTAGAGGTAGGTAGCCTGGGCTACATACATACACCTACCTACATAGCTACACGATATAATGCAGCTCAGAGCCATATTATTACCATCGACATACCATGTTCACCGAGTTTAATCGTTTCTAACAACTACCTTTAGATGCCATCATAAATAAAGGGAGAAGTAATGAATAATTCATGCTGAGAATTGTAAACAAAAGCCAGACACAGATTCATACAGTTTTCTCTAATGCTCGACCAGAGAGAGAAAACGTAATGTTTTCCCTCCACCGACTACCGCCCTTCGATGGCATATAAACATTGCATGTTTATACTATGCTATTAACGCATTTCTTACATAATTTTGAAGAAAATATCATAGATGGATTAATGAAAATGTCTATATTAACGTAAAACAATACAGTGGTCCCTCGTTTTTCATAATTAATCCGTTCCTGGAGGAGCTACTATAAACGAAATTTACGATTTGCGAATCAATTTTCCCCATAAGAAATAATGTAAATACAATTAATCCGTTCCTGACACTTAGAAGTATTAAAACAAAAAAATTTTTTACATGAAATATACATGTAGTACATAAACAATACAATGGGAAATGATGAATGAAACATTAACAGCATAACACTTACCTTTATTGGAGATTCTTCTTAGTGTATGGGAGACTGGAGGAGGAGAGAGATTGGATTGTTTACAGTTTGGAAGGGGAATCCCCTTCCAGCAACACCTCAGGTACCAATTGCTTCTCTGGGGTTGCTTCTCTTCTCTGTTCCTTAATGCCACCAGGACCACCTTGAGAGTCACTCTAGTCCTGTCTCGCAAAGTAACTGAGGAGAGAGCTCTGTTTCTGGCGTCTCTTTAACACTTCCCTAAAATGGCCCAAGACTTTGTCACTGTACATATTTCTCACTTTCTTTACCACAGGCTTGGCACTAGGAGCTTTCTTTGGAGCCATGGTAGCTTATTTAGTACTTGCAAGCACTAAAATGAGTGGAATATTATGAAATATTTCGTAGGAGCACTTGAGGGGACCTTCACTCACTGGTAAACAATGCCAGACTGGCTGGGTAGGGAGGCCTCCCCGGCTCACACCGTGCGTACGCGTCCCGGACGAACTACTATTCGCGAGTCAACCTATGAAAAGTGAGTCCATGTTTATACGAAAATACCCCTATGATTGGCGAAATTTACGATTGCCGAGAACTACGAAAAGCAAGGGACCACTGTACATTTAATGTGCCCAAGAGTGAGTCATGAACATACGAGCGGCTCAGGCGGATTTGTCTGATACATATGATTACCAAATCAAGATCCGATACCCAGAGCAAAATTTTGCACAAAAGATGGTTCTAAAACCGAATCATCCAATAACTGGGGCGTGCGAAAACCAGGGTTCCACTGTATGTTTAGATACACTCATCTTTTTTCGTAGATTATTATTATAATCCTAAGCGCTAAACTCTCAAGGATCATACAGTGCATATTTGTTTTTCTAGAATTTATGATCCAGACAATCATACTGTCACTCCTGAATATAAACCTCAGCATTTTTTTTTTTATCCCAGGTGTTATATTTATGGTTTGATGTGAGAGTGCTCGTGAATTTCTCAAAAAACAGCTTGCAAATTAGTACACATTTTAACTCTTTAACTGTCCAAACGTAGATCTACGTTTGCTTGCGTAGCACTTCGAACGTAGATCTACATTTTTTTTTTTTTACATTCTTTCTTATGGAGACAATCAAGGGCAGAGCGCTACACGCGCAAAAGTAGATCTACATTTGGACATTTCGAGGGTTAAAGTGCTTCTGGGATTTGGTAGACTAATGAGTGTAAGCAGGGTAACACCTATAAAAAGATTCCTACCTCCAGATTTCATATCTGGAGGTGGGAAGGGCAGTGCTTGCACTCTGCAGGAGAGGTGGGGATGTTCCAGCTCGAATGGTTATTTGAATTATGTTGTTTGTGCACTTCAGGAAAGACAGTTACTGAATGAGTGATGAGATGACCATACCTTGGCAAAAAACAGCTGATGTGGTTAAAAAAATATGTCACCTTGATTACAGTAAATAGATAAATTTTTATTTATTACTTTGAAAATTTTCTGCTAAAAAATTGAATTTGTGGTAATACATTTTAAATTCTAATGTGATAAATTAAAATAAGTGACTTATATACTGTACATTATGGTAATTACAGTAGCTGACTTTTTATTTAATACATTGAAAAATCTCAGCTAAAAAATACATTGGAAATTCTTATGTGATAAACTAATAAAAAGTGTATAAATTCTGTGATAAACTAAAAAAAAAAGTATAAAACAATGTGTATAAACATAGTTTATTGCACATACCGTCAACATTCTGTGTAATTACTTAATACGGTAGTTTTTGTTGTTTGCTTTATTCCAAAAGTAATCCCTCTGTTAGTCTGGAATACCTTTATGTGCCACATATTGCATTACAATGATCCTTTCTCAATTTACCACTGAATGTTTGTAGTTAAAACATATTAAATACCTCTAAGGCTTTGTTTTCACTGCGAGTATAATTTGCTAAGCTAAGCCTTATGCTATCCATAAACTGATTTATATTAATGTATCTACACAACTGATCCACTTATTTAATAATAATATGGGCTTACAGACTACTACAGAAGTGAAAATGAGTCTGCATGCAACATCCTGCTTGCAGGCTGAAAAAAAAAAATATAAAAAAAAAAAAGGCAAAATAATACATATATCTGTACATTATTTTTATGGTAATCTCTTTGTATTTAGGGATCATGAGTCAATGTTCACACAGATTCCCTTCTTATCTAAGAAGTGAAAATTACTTTTCATGTAGATTCCCTTCACTAAAGCTAGCCCTTCTTTCCTAGGAAGCACAAACAAAACTTCAGTTGATTCCTGTCACTAAAGCTATTCCTGCCTAACCAGAAACTTAAATAGAAAAGTACCCTCTTATGAAAGTTTACTATGATATACAGAATATAATACAGATGTGGCCAAGCCACATGCAGGTCTTTCATTCATTCAATGCAACTCACAAGACAATATCCAGACTTCTAGTTCTCACACTGCTGTTCTAAGATATTTGTTGTCATCTGGGAACTTTTTTTTTTTTTTTTTTTTAGACCTTCCCAACATAGATAAAATCTAGATATGTTGATTAATAAGAAGCTACAAACAAGACATTTGGAAATACATTTTCTGTACACTTGAAGAATTACATAGTTGTCTCCCACTTGTGTTTTTTGATCACAACAAAGATGCATCCAATTTAAGCATACGTAGGGACTATGGCACTGTGAATAAATTATCTATATCTTCTAGGTTTCAATTATCTGACAACTGATGTGTGCAGCTCTTGTCAAGATAAACTGGCCACCTTTGGTATAGTATCTTTTAAAAGATGCCTGGTACTGTAATTTTAACTTTGTAGTCAAAAGTTTTAAAGATCTTATTTATGACAACAGCTATGAATATGCAATAGCAAATCAATTACACTTTTATGGTTTAAGCAGTAAAGGTTTGTTTTCCAATTTACTCAAAATAACTAACATTCATTCCATCACTGTGGTTTTATATATACGTACATACTTAACACCAAAGCTAATAATACTGTCTTCAATTTTTTTTCCACTTCATCTGTGGTCCTTCTTGACTTTCCTCCTCTTCGGACAATTTCCTCTTTTTATGTTTCTTTCCATTAGACTTACCAACAGGAGCTGTTGCCCCACAAATGGTCTGTGAAGAGGATGCCGAACTATCTATGGTTTCTTCATGTGCAGTAGCTTCTTGCAGTAATGTAAGCTGAGAAAAGTTTCCTTGATTACATTGGCTGGCTGTTAAACTACTGGATGAGCTTGCTCCACACGATGAATATACAGGGGTGGTGGGTGATACCTCGTGAGCAGGAGACATGCCAAGTGCCATCTCTCCAGCCGTGTATCCCGCTAATGATGACGATGTTAGATAAGTTGGTGACGGTAGCTGAGCAGGAGGTAAATTAACCGGAAGTAAATTTGGCTGTACCTAATTACACAAAAAAGACAAAAAATGTTATAAGACAGGTTCTAATAATCAATACTGTATTTAATGAACACTACTTCCTAGTCTACCTTTTACTATCCTACCTCTATATAAATTATTACCCCTCTGCTCTTAACCCTTAAACTGTCCAAACGTAGATATACGTTGATGTGCGACAGGCTCTGAACGTAGATCTACGTTTTTTTTTTTTTTTACATGCTTACAAATGGGGAAAATCAAGGTCGGAGAGCTACACACGTGAACGTAAATCTACGTTTGAACAGTTTAAGGGTTAATGTATACTAGTGCACCTATGAGACAACACTGACCTTAGTTTTTAAAGTTGCTATTGTTTATAAAATATATTATTCAGTTTTTGCTGGTGCTGTAAATAATGTTCGGACAATGAGCTTCGTAACTGAAACACATTAAGCGTACCACTGCAACACAGTATATATGCCAAATTCAGTGGTACCTTGAGTTTCGAACAGCTCCCAACTCGAACAATTATGTAAGTATATTTTTGTAAATGCTTTTATAAGTGTATTTTTGGGGGTCTGAAACAGACTAATCTAATTTACATTATTTCTTATTCCTTACAGGAACAAATTCATTCGGTATCAGCACTCAAACAGCCTTCTGGAACGAATTAAGTTCATAACTTGAGGTACCACTATATATACAATGGACCCTCGACCAGCGATATTAATCCGTTCCTGAGAGCTCATCGTTAGTCAGAATTATCGTTAGTCAAGTTAATTTTCCCATAAGAAATAATGGAAATCAAATTAATCCGTGCAAGACACCCAAAAGTATTGAAAAAAAAAAATTTTTACCACATGAAATATTAATTTTAATACACACAAACTGAAGATTACATGCACAGTTACATGACACTTACCTTTATTGAAGATCTGGTGATGATTGATGGGATGGGAGGAGGGGAGAGGTGTTAGTGTTTAGAAGGGGAATCCCCTTCCATTAGCACTTGAGGCAGCAAGTCTTTTTCTGGGGTTACTTCCCTTGTTCTTTTAATGCCACTAGGACCAGCTTCAGAGTCACTGGACTTCTGTCGCACAACATATCTGTCCATAGAGGCCTGTACCTCTCGTTCCTTTATGACTTTCCTAAAGTGGTTCACAACAGTGTCAGTGTAATAGTCACCAGCACAGCTTGCAGTAGCTGTGTCAGGGTGATTTTCATCAAAAAAGGTTTGCACTTCAAGCCACTTTGCACACATTTCCTTTATCTTAGAAGTAAGCAACTTCTTCAATTTCTCTCTCCCCTCCTCTGAAGCAGTTTCCTCAGGTGTGCCCTCTTGCTGTTGAAGATGATCTAGCAGCTCATCAGTGGTTAGTTCTTCACTGTCCTCCACCACCAACTCTTCCACATCCTCCCCACTAACCTCCAACCCCAAGGACTTCCCCAATGCCACAATGGATTCCTCAACTGGCATAGGATTCTCAGGGTTAGCCTCAAACCCTTCAAAATCCCTTTTGTTTACACATTCTGGCCACAGTTTTTTCCAAGCAGAGTTCAATGTCCTCTTAGTCACTTCCTCCCAAGCCTTACCTATAATGTTTACACAATTGAGGATGGTAAAATGATCTTTCCAAAACTCTCTTAGAGTCAGTTGAGTTTCTGAGGTCACTACAAAGCACCTTTCAAACACAGCTTTTGTGTACAGTTTCTTGAAGTTGGAAATAACCTGCTGGTCCATGGGCTGCAGGAGAGGAGTGGTATTAGGAGGCAAAAACTTCACCTTAATGAAGCTCGTGTCCCTAGAAAGTCGCTCTGCCAAGTCTGAAGGATGACCAGAAGCATTGTCTAATACCAGAAGGCACTTAAGGTCTAATTTCTTTTCAATTACGTAATTTTTCACATTGGGGGCAAATGCATGATGTAACCAGTCATAGAAAAAGTCCCTAGTGACCCATGCCTTACTGTTTGCCCTCCACAGCACACACAAATTAGCCTTGAGGACATTGTTTTTCCTGAACACTCTGGGAGTTTCAGAGTGATACACCAATAAAGGCTTCACTTTGCAATCACCACTAGCATTGGCACACATCAATAGAGTAAGCCTGTCTTTCATAGGCTTATGTCCTGGGAGTGCCTTTACCTCCTGAGTAATGTACGTCCTGCTTGGCATTTTCTTCCAAAACAGGCCTGTTTCGTCACAATTAAACACTTGTTCAGGTTTCAGTCCTTCACTGTCTATGTACTCCTTGATGTCCTGCACATATTTTTCAGCCAATTTGTGGTCCGAACTGGCAGCCTCACCATGCCTTATCACACTATGAATGCCACTACGCTTCTTAAATCTCTCAAACCAACCTTTGCTGGCCTTAAATTCACTCACATCACTAATTGCTGGCATTTTTCTAATTAAATAATCATGCAACTTCCTAGCCTTTTCACATATGATCGCTTGAGAGATGCTGTCTCCTGCTATCTGTTTCTCGTTTATCCACACCAATAAAAGTCTCTCAACATCTTCTATCACTTGCGATCTCAGTTTCGAAAACATAGTTGCACCTTTGGCAAGAACAGCTTTCTTGATTGCCGTTTTCTTGCCCACAATAGTAGCGATGGTTGATTGGGGTTTATTATACAACCTGACCAGCTCAGAGATATGCACTCCACTTTCATATCTATCAATGATCTCTTTCTTCATCTCCATAGTAATTCTCACCCTTTTTGCTGTAGGGTTGGCACTAGAAGCTTTCTTGGGGCCCATGGTGACTTATTTTGCAGGTGCTATCACTAAAAAGGCTGTGATAATACGAAATGTTTCAGTTGTATGTTTGGAAGCGACCGCGGTGGCTGGCTGGCTTGCAAACACTGGCACCAAAGGGACAAGTGAGGCGCGCTCAGGCCAAAGTGGACGCGTATGGTACGGAACGAATAGCGCTGGTCGGGTTTTTAAGCGCTAGTCGAGGCAAAATTTTTGCGTTAAAATGTATCGCTAGTCAGATTTATCGTTAATCGATGCCATCGTTGGTCGAGGGTCCACTGTACATCAAACTTACTTATTCACTAAACACATCCTCTTCCTAAACATGTTTAGCTTTGGTTTAACCCTTGCAGGGTCAAGACCCCTAATCCTGAACTTGCTCTCAGGGTCAAAAAATTAAAAAAAGAAATTTTTTTCTTATTAATTGATAGAGAATCTTTTCCCGGTGGTTATGACACCAAAAGTATAAAATTTGATGGAAAACTTACGGAATTATGCTCCAAACTTCAGAATATTATTTACTTAACCTGATCCTTTCCTCTCTTCCTTTCCTATTGTTTCCTTTTTCTTTCTTTGTTTACCTGTCTTCAGCCTATTCTGTTAGTCCTCCCTCCCCTATGTTTTGGTCTTACCCCTTGTGGGCCCTTAGCTCTCCTGCAATGCTCCTTTTTCTTGTCCTTAGACTGACCCTACTGCTACTACTATTTAGTCTCCCCCCCCATTCCTCTACTATTGTTACTACCTTTATTTGTGCCTCCTGTCACCCTTCACCTACCCTTTTCTTTCTTTTGCCTAAATTATTCTCCCTACTTTCTACTACCACTATTTCTTCTACTACTACTTCCACTACCTACCTTCCACTACTTCCTCTTCTCCCTCTCTTGTACCCACTCACCTATATATCCTGGCTACCTCACTCTTTTCTGTTAGTATGATTTTGTAACTGGTCCAAATCAGACTGAAACGTCATCATCGAGACCTCTTCTATATTACACTTGCTTTCCATTTTGAATTTATATTCACACAAACAATAGAAGATTTACTAGTATGCAGACTACTGCATTATTTTAACCCGTAAATGGTCCAAACGTATATATACGTTTTTTCAACATCTGAAAGTATGTAAAAAAATGTAGATTTTTTTTTGTTGTTTTACATGTGAAAACGTGTAAAAAAACTTTTATCTACATTTTTTTTGTTATATTTGAAAATATGTAAAAAAAAGTAGATCTACTTTTGTAGCACTACGAATTTGAACGTCGATCTGTTTGGACCGTTTAAGGGTTAATAACTGTATAAATAGTGTCAGTGCATTTGTGAACATGATACAGACCAACCAGTTGGACGTGTACTGGACGAGTGATGTAATTTGTGTCTTCTAGAATATCAGCAAAAATCTAACATTTCTGCTTCTTTGAGCTCAATTTCCTACTACTTTCAGTCCTGAAACCAATTAAAATCATCTCTATTTCCATAATATATCATCCATTCTATAAGTGATACCAAGAAACCGAGATTACAACCAAGAAAATCATTCGAAAATACTACACTGCAGTCGCTATTTTTTTTTTTTTTTTTAACATATCGGCTATTTCCCACCAAGATAGGGTGGCCCAAAAAAAGAAAAACTTTCACCATCATTCACTCCATCACTGTCTTGCCAGAGGTGCAATTACACTACAGTTATAAAACTGCAACATTAACACCCCTCCTTCAGAGTGCAAGCACTGTATTTCCCATCTCCAGAACTCAAGTCAGGCCTGCCGGTTTCCATGAATCACTTCATAAATATTACCCTGCTCACACTCCAACAGTACATCAAGTCCTAAAAACCATATATCTCCATTCACTGCTGTCTAACACGCTCACGCATGCTTGTAAGTCCAAGCCCCTCACACACACAGCTTCCTTTACCCACTCCCTCCAACCTTTTCTAGGCTGACCTCCACCCTGCCTTTCCTCCACTACAAATTTCTACACTCTCTAAGTCATTCTATTTTGTTTCACCCTCTTTACATGTCCGAACCACCTCAACAACCCCTCCTCAGCCCTTTGGATAAGAGTTTTGGTAATCCCACACCTCCTCTTAATTTCCAAACAACGAATTCTCTGCATTATATTCGCACCACACGTTGCCCTCAGACACAACATCTCCAGTGCCTCCAGCCTTCTCCTTGTTGCAACATTCACCACCCATGCTTCGCACCCATATAAGAGCATTGGTATAACTATACTCTCATACATTCCCCTCTTTGCATAGTTGCAATATTAAACCAAATGCACGGTCAGTTTTTTCCCATCATGCAATGCACAGGGCAGGATTTTTTTTATATGGTGCACACTCACCACATAGACCCATTCTCTCATATCTAAGCCCAAATTTACCACTCACTGCTTATCTGAGTGAGCTGAGCTCATCACACATTTCTACGGCACAGAGCCATAGTACTACAGCACAGACCTCAAAGTGGTTAAATTGAAGGTTTTCTGTATCTAGTAATGGCCAGTAGTCCTACTTCAATGCTTTGTTATATCAATATCAACTAGTTCAGAGTGATATTTAATGAGATATGGTTAAAATTTAAGTGGTGCCAGGCTTGGGTGATCTCATATGAGTGAATGAACACTGCATATAGCTAATTGCTAGTAAAAATAGGGTCACTGCATATAAGCGAATTTTCATTAAGTTAAAGCTAAACTGCATAAAGCAAAAATACTGTGCATGCACTAAAAATGCAAACCTACCTAAGACTAAGCCCCATGAAAATTAAAATTTTCAAATATTCATGATAAGTCATTACCATATTGGCTGCCACGAAGACAGTGGAGCCAATGACAGGATTTGTGACATTATGTGAGCTATAAAACTGCTGATTCTTGTCTTCTCTTCGCCAGCTTCCACTAGTCCTGCTGCCGCTGTTAGAATTTGCATTACAACCCTCTCTCATGCGTGCCATCTCAGCCAGTAGCTCACTAAAACGTTGATCATATTCTAAGAGCTTTCGGTTCACCTAAAAAACATAAAAGAACATCTCCACATTACAACAAAAAAATATATACATTTTCAAAACTTCCACAAGAAGCCTACAGAATCTCTTAATACAGGGAACTGGAGCTACCCTCCACTTCCTTGAATCAAACTTGATTGCCTTCCATTCCCAAAGCAGTGTGCAACCCCAATAGATTTAGCACTTCCCCATGTATATAATAATAATAATACATCATATATTGAGATTCTTAATTCATACATGTACCCTATCTTATAAGTTTCATTTGAATCAATTTTCCTAAACAATTCAATCTGAAACAAATATGTCTAATTATCACTTCTAATAACATGTAAAAAAAATACTATATTTATTATATGCTGTAAAATGAGATTTTCCATTGCTAAGTAGGATAAAGGAGGCAAAATAGTCTCCCAGTTTGAAGTCAAACTGCCAAAACCTGATCAAGTTTGCATTTATCAGTGTTTGTTCACAATGGGAGAATAAAACCAATGGAATACTGTACCCCAATGATCAGTTGGGCCCATAATTGTTCCTAGTGTATATTAACCCTTAAACGGTCCAAACGTATACGTTCATGCGCGTAGCGCCCCAAACGTATATATACGTTTTATTTTTCATTCGTTCAAAATTGGCTCGATAGGCCTGAGTCGCCTAGACATGAGAGAATGGGTGTGCACACTCAGTGTGCGCAGTATACAAAAAATTTGGGACGCCTGGGTACCACATGGTAGGACCAGTTACATTCAGCTCCATCCTGGGTCAACATCATGGCACATCCTCGTGATTCACTCACGCCTCGTCGTATTAACACTACTATTCGAGGAAAGTGATATAGATCGTGAGTTTAGTGGATTTGACACCAATGGGGCCAGTAATATTCAAGGAATTAGTGAAAATACCGACGATAACCCAGATGACCCTCAGCCCATCACCTCTGGGGTAGCGACACCTGTCCTAGGGCCAAGCACCTCTAGGGTAGCCAATGTGGCCACAGCAGACCCTAGGCCAAGCACTTCTGGGGTAGCCAGTATGGCCACACAAGACCTTGGGCCAAGCACCTATGGAGTGGCAAGTGTTACCCATAGGCAACTTCACATGAGGAAACTATCATTTTCCCTGTGTTTTAGTGATAGTGAAAGTGATGTAAGTGATGATGAGATTGATTTTATGCCAATCGAGGATTCGTCTAGTGATAGTGAAGTTCTTTATTCACCAGTGAAGCGTACTTTTAGACGTCGTTATCTACGTTCAGGCAGTGTGCCATATGCAATCCCCAAGGGTCGTGGCAGGTCACGATCTAAAACCCCGGCCACTGATAGTGAAAGTGATCATGAAGGGGAGTATGCGGGGATGGAGGAAGTAGTGATGGGTGGCATGGTGCCTGGACCACATGGCGCAGTGGGTGGACAGACAAAGGACTGCCCGGCATCCCCACAACCATGTGCTGCCTCCACTCCTGTCCCTCCTCCTGCCCTCCCCTCGCCCCATGCCACAGGTCCACCCTGCACCATGTGATCATGAGTGGAACTGGACACAAAGTATATTCGTGCCTCAGCCTTGTGATTTTGATACTAGTGGAAGTGGTATCCTGCCAGAATGTCCCATAACGAATGAGTCTACAGAGTTAGACTATTTCCAGTTGTACTTTGACGAGCCTATAATGAACTTGATAGTGACCCAAACAAACAATTATTACCAATATGTCATGAACAACACAGCAGAGGTTGGAGAATCGTCACGGCTGCACAGGTGGAAAGACACAACAGTGGCTGAAATGTATTTATTCCTTGGCACTGTCATGCTTATGCCACATATCTATAAGAACAATACATATACGTAATTACTGGTCTACAGACCACTTCATCATTACTCCAGTTTTCCGTGACCTCCTTCCCTGCAACAGATTCACTCTGTTGCTACGAATGTTGCACTTCTCAGACAGAAACACGCCAAACAGAAATGACCTTCTATACAAAATCAGAGAAGTGTTTATGTATTTGAAGCAGAAATTCAGTGTATACTTTTATCCCTTCAAGAACATTGTTGTTGATGAGTCCTTGATTCTGTTCAAGGGACGCCTCTCATTCAAGCAATATATACCGAGCAAACATAATCGCTTTGGTATAAAACTTTTTGTTATGTGTGATTGTGAGAGTGGTCTTGTGTTGGATGTAACTGTATACACCAGGAAAAACACACTCGATGATGACAGACGGATGTTGAGCATTTCCGGTGATGTTGTTCACAGGATGATGGAACCATACCTTGGCAAGGGCCATACATTGTACACAGACAACTGGTATACAAGCCCTATGCTCGGTGATTTCCTACGTGTGAACAATACTGATATATGTGGAACAGTGAGAAGGAATAGGAAACATGCCAAGGTTCACTGGAGGCATTGTTAAAGGTGAAGTGCAAGTGTTTCATGCTAATGACATCATGGCACTGACGTGGCATGACAAACGGGACGTGGCATTGCTGTCAACCATCCACAGAAACGAGATGGTACAGACAGATTGAGCAAGTTCAACAAAGAACCTATTGTAAAGCCAGCTGCTGTCATGGACTATACGAACAATATGCGACTAGTTGACAAGTGTGACATGATAGGGTTTGTTGACTGTGTGCGTAGGAGTCGGAAGTGGTATATAAAACTGTTTTTTCACCTTGTAGACATTGCAGTGCTCAATGCATTCAATATGTATGAAATAAAGACTGGAAAACGACAACGTTTTGCAGATTTCTCTCTGAATCTTGTCAAACAGATAGCAAGAAAGTATGGTACCACACCTGTACTTGCCCCTCAACAGCGACCTGTCACACCACAACCTGTCCCCCAACCACAGTCAGAAGGGTAAGTGCCAGACCGAATCACTCCTGTCACTATCTGGTACCAATACCACCTACCCAAAAGAAGAAGAATGCCCAGAAAAAATGTATTGTATGTGCTACCACCAAAAAAATGACCTCAACAGCGGAAGGGGTGGGGTGGCACTCTGTATGAATCCATGCTTCATGGAGTATCATACAATTGAGGAGTACTAGAAACATAAGTGGGACATGTAAATACTTGTATATAGTTGTAGATAATAGAATGTGATTCAGCCAGGTGTGCAAAATCACCTGTCAGTGAGTACATGTATGTTTATGACAATATGATAATAATTTCATATATAATATTGGTGTATAAACAAAAATTGGCATTGATATAAAAAGTTACTATAAAACATAATTATCATATCATGAAAACCAACAAAAAATTAAAAACAAATATGGAAGAAAACGGTAAATATGTAGAATTTCTCCAGGCGGCAGCGCTCCATGTTGCTGTCAGGTGATCGCCAAGTGCCAACTTCGCGGCCTCATATCTCGGTAAGTACTGACATTAAATTTTTTTTTTATGCTAAAACACTTATAAAAATGTTCTCTTTTTTTCTATAAAAAAAAATAATTTTTTTTTCAAAATATTCAGGGTGGTGCGCGAGTGAGCGTATATATACGTTTGGACCGTTTAAGGGTTAACAATATAAGCTCTTAACTATGATATCACTTTTTGCAGATATAAAAATAATAAGGGAATAAAAACTGAAGAAGACAGAATAAGACTTTAAGAAGACTGTAAAGAGTTCAAGAATAGTTAAATAACTTATTACTAGGGTTTAATAAAGCCAGCAAATTAAATACAGAGTGGCATCTGGGGGAAGAATAAGCTCAAAGAAATAGGCAAAGAAAAGGCGCATTGAATAACCATTACCCCTAACTTGTCCCCTGAAGCAAACAAACTGCATAACTTCATCTTGTAAACATAAGTGTGACATTTAGGAACCTCAATGAATAATCATTAAAAAATAGTTGATTGGTAGACAGCAACCACCCAGGGAGGTACTACCATCCTGCCAAGTGAGTGTGAAATGGAAACTTTTATTTGTTTTACATGATGGTAGGATTGCTGGTGTCTTTTTTCTGGTTCATAAACATGCAAGATAACAGTTACAGCCTCTCCTCACTTAGTGACGTACTCGTTTACCGACCACTTGGACTTATGACCAGCTCTCCAACCAGCAAGCAAACCTAAATAATGTACAGTGGAACCTCAGTTTTCGTCTTTAATTAGTTCCATTAAGTCTGATGAAAACCGAATTCGACGAAAATTCAAGCAATATTTCCCATGAGAAATAATGTAAATCCAATTAATCCGTTCCAGACACCCAAAAATATTAACAAAAAATGCATTTTATAGAGAATAACTATAGTTTTACATACAGAAAACAATGAGAAATAAATATAAAGCACTAATGAAATGGATAAATGAACATTTAAATCACTTACCTTTACTGAAGACTCTTTTTGGCGTATGGAAAATGGCGAGGTGAGGAGAGGGAAGAAAGGTTATCTCTACCACCATCACTACCACCTTCTACCACCATCACTCCCACCTTCTACCACCATCACTACCACCTTCTACCACTATCACTACCACCTTCTACCACCATCACTACCACCCTCTACCAACTCACTACCACCCTCTACCACCATCACAACCACTACCACCCTCTACTACCATCACTACCACCATCATTACCACCCTCTACCACCATCACTACCACCCTCTACCACCACCATAACCACTACCACCCTCTACTACCATCACTACCACCCTCTACCACCATTACTACCACCCTCTACCACCATCACTACCATCCTCTACCACCATCACTACCACCTCTACCACCATCACTACCACCCTCTACTACCATCACTACACCCTCTACCACAATCACTACCACCCATTACCACAATCACTACCACCCCCTACCACCATCACTACCACCCTCAACCACCACCCTCTACCACCATCACTACCACCATCACAACCATTACCACCCTCTACCACCATCGTTACCACCCTCTACCACCACTGAATTCTATCATGTTTCTCGCATTCTCTATCAAAGGGCTGGCACTTGGAACTTTCTTTGGCTCCATGGTGGCTTATTTAGCAGTTGCACTATAAACAAGCACAAAAAAACAGTGGATTATTACAAAATGTTTCGTATGAATGCATAGGGTAATGTTCACTCGACGAGAAACAAAGCTAGACTGACTCAGTATGCTTGCATGGGATGCTTTGTGTGGGCACAGGCAGACAGACACGTTCAGTATGGCGGATGAAAACCGAGGTGATGAACGAAAACTGGAACAATATTTTGACGAAAAGTCGTCGAAAATTAAATTCGACAAAAGCCAGGGCAAATGAAACCTGAGGTTCCACTGTACTATATTAGAACTAATTTCCTCTATTCTGCTTATTACATTAGTATACAGTAAACTACTGTATAAAGTTTTAAAAAATACAGTGGACCCTCAGCTAATGATGGCATCAGCTAACGTTAAATCCAGCTAACGATACATTTTAACGCAAAAATTTTGCCTCAGCTAACGCTAAAAAACTCACCCAACACGTTTCGTTCGAGACGCATCCACGTGTGGCCTGAGCGCACCTCAGTTGTTCCGTGGGTGCCAGTGTTTACAAGCCAGCCAGTGCGGTCACATCCATGCATACAATCGGAACAGTTCATATTATCACAGCGTTTTTAGTGATTGTACCTGCAAAATAAGTCACCACGGGCCCCAAGAAAGCTTCTAGTGCCAACCCTGTGATAAAAAGGGTGAGAATTAATATGGAAATTAAGAAAGATTTTGAAGGGTTTGGGGCTAACCCTGAGACGCCTATGCCAGTTGTGGAATCCATTGCGCTTACTTCAAAGATTAAGGAAATGTGTTCAAAGTGGGTTGCAAGCCATGCTGGTGACTATTACAAACACAGCTATTGCAAGCCATGCTGGTGACTATTACAATGACAATGTTGTGGCCCATTTTAGGCAAATCTTAAAGGAACAGGAGGTACAGACCTCTATAGACAGATTTGTTGTGCGACAGAAGTCCAGTGACTCTCGAGCTGGTCCTAGTGGCATTAAAAGAAGAAGGGAAGTAACCCCGGAAAAGGACTCGATACCTCAAGTCCTAATGAAAGGGGATTCCCCTTCTAAACATTAACAACTTCCACATTCTCCCCTCTTCCCATCCCATCAATCATCACCAGATCTTCAATAAAGGTAAGTGTCAGTTTGTGTGCATTAAAATTAATATTTCATGTGGTAAAAAAATTTTTTTTTCATATTTTGGGGTGTCTTGCATGGATTAATTTGATTTCCATTATTTCTTATGGGGAAAATTAATTCAGCTAACGATAATTTCAGCTAACGATGAGCTTTCAGGAACGGATTAATATCGTTAGCTGAGGGTCCACTGTACCAGAAATGTTATAAATGGTGCAAAGGTGACATTAAAAAAATATCCCAAGATGGCTGACACAAACCCACTACCAGTATAGTATGCTCCTTGTTGAACAACCAATTCGTTTACCAACCTACTCCTAGGAACAGAACCCCGTCGTTAAGTGAGGAGAGGCTGTATATCTTGCTACTGATACTTACATTTAAGTCACACTACACATGCATGTACACACACACACATAATCACACACCCATCTGGGTTTTCTTCCATTTTCTTAATAGTTTTTGTTCTTCTTCATTTCCTTTTTTCTCCATGGGAAAGTGGAAAAGAATTCTTCCTCTGTAAGTCATGCGTGTCATAAGAGGTGACTAAAATGCAGGGAGCAAGGGACTAGTAACCCCTTCTCCTGTATAAATTACTAACTTTAAATGGTCACCCTGCCTCAGTGGGACATAGCAGGTTGTTAAAAAAAAAAAAGTCTGAATAAATGAAGAATGAGTACACAGTGGACCCCCGAGTTTTGTGATTAATCTGTTCCAAAGAGTCTGCTGAAGGACGAAATTGACAAATGGTGAAACCATTTTTCCCCATAAGAAATAATGGAAATAAAATTAATCCGTTCCAGACACCCAAAAATATTAAAAAAAAAAAAATCAAATAGATTTAGATACAGAAAACAATGAGAACTCAAGTACATACTTATATAAAATAATAACATTACACTTACCTTTATTGAAGACTTCTGGGTGGATGGAAGACAGAAGGGGGGAGAGAATGAAGGTGCACTATTATTTGGAAGGGGAACCCCCTTCCATAAGGACTTCCGGTACTAAGTCCTTATCTGGGTTTACTTTCCTTCTTTGTTTTTTAATGCCATTGGGAACAATTTGAGAGTCACTGGACCCCTGTTGCACAAAATATCTGTCCAGAGCTCTCTGTTTCTGGTGTTTCTTTAAAATTTCCCTAAAATGGGACACAACATTGTCATTGTACATGTTGCCAACATGGCCTGCAACAGCTTTGTCAGGGTGAAGTTCATCCATAAATGTTTGCACTTCAGTCCACTTTGCACAAATGTCCTTAATCTTTGAAGAAGACACCTTCCTCCATCTCTCTTCCTCCTCTGAAGCAAATTTAGCTCTTCATTGTGATCCTCCACCAACTCTTCCACATCCTCTAAACTCACATCCAACCCCATGGAATTCCCCAGTGACACAATACTTTCCACAACTGGCATAGGCTCCTCAGGGTCAGCCCCAAACCCTTCAAAATCCCTCTCGTACACATTCTAGCCACAATTTTCTCCTAGCAGAGTTCAAAGTCCTGCATGTCACTCCCTCCCAAGCCTTACCTATAAGGTTTATGCAATTGAGGATATTGAAGTGATCTTTCCAGAACTCTCTTAGGGTCAATTCAGTGTCTGGGGTCACTTCAAAGCACTTTTGAAACACTGCTTTGGTGTAAAGTTTTTTGAAGTTAGAAATGACCTGCTAGTCCATGGGCTGCAGGAGAGGAGTTGTATTAGGGAGCAAGAACTTCACTATGATGAAATGAAACTCCACCATTTGCTCTTCCAAATCTGGAGGATGAGCAGGAACACTATCCATTACCAGGAGGCACTTGAGTTCCAATTTATTTTCCAGGAGGTGTTTCTTCACAGTGGGGCCAAACACTTCATTAAACCAATCAAGGAAAATTTCCCTTGTGACCCATGCCTTACTGTTAACCTTCCACATCACACACAATTTACTCTTGGCGACACTTTTTCTTGAACACACTGGGATTTTCAGAGTGATAGGCAAGTAAAGGCTTCACTTTGCAATCCCCACTAGCATTACTACAGAACATGAGAGTTAGCCTGTCTTTCATAGGCTTGTGTCCTGGCAGTGCCGTTTCCTCCTGCATGATGTAGGTCTCTTTGGCATTTTCTTCCAAAACAGGCCTGTTTCATCACAATTGAACACTTGTTGGGGTTTGAATTTTCAGTGTTTATGTACCCTTTAAACTCCTGTACAAACTTCTCAGCCGCCTGTTTGTCTGAACTGGCAGCCTCACCATGCCTTATCACACTGTGTATGCCACTACACTTCTTAAATCTCTCAAACCAGCCTTTGCTGGCCTTAAAATCACAAACATCACCACTCATTGCAGGCATTTTTCTTTACGAGATCGTCATGCAACTGCCTTGGCTTTTCACATATTATCAACTGCATAATGCTATCTCCTGCTAACTGTTTTTGGGTAATCCACACCAACAATAACCTCTCTACTTCTTCGAGGATTTGCAATATCTTTTTTGTCAGCATATTCCTTTCCCTTCGCCACGATCAAAGTGATGGTTGAATGGGGTTTGCCATACATCCTGGCAAGCTCTGTAACACGCACTCCACTCATATTTTTCAATGATTTATTTCTTGAATTCGATTGTGTTCCTCACTTTCTTTACCAAAAGGCTGGCACTAGCTTTCTTCGGGTCCATGGTGACTTATTAAGCAGTTACAACGCACAAAAAAACAATGGATTATTATGAAATGTATCACATGAATCTGTGGGGTGATGGTCACTCGCTGGTAAACACTGGCACACTTGAGTGTAATGGTGTACTCACCTACTCACGTAATTGTGGTTGCAGGGGTCGAGACTCAGCTCCCTGGTGTGGGAGACTGGCTTTGTGTGCACGCTGACGGCGGATGCGTACCGGACGGTCGCCGAATCACGAGGCCAATCACGAACCACGAGGCTACATTTTGGCGAGAAAAGTTGCCGAAAGTCGGATTTCACGAAAGTCACAGCGCCAAATGGCTGGGGTCCACTGTAATAAACAAACTTTTTCCTAACTCTGTCTGTCTGTCTGTCTGTGAGAGAGAGAGAGATACAGAGAGAGAGAGAGAGATACAGAGAGAGAGAGAGAGATACAGAGAGAGAGAGATACAGAGAGAGAGAGATACAGAGAGAGAGAGATACAGATAGAGAGAGAGATACAGATAGAGAGAGAGATACAGAGAGAGAGATACAGAGAGAGAGATACAGAGAGAGAGAGAGATACAGAGAGAAAGAGAGAGATAGAGACAGAGACAGAGACTGACTGACTGAGAGAGACTGACTGACTGACTGAGAGAGACTGACTGACTGACTGAGAGAGACTGACTGACTGACAGAGAGAGACTGACTGACTGACTGACTTATACACAGTGAGTATATGTACCATGCTCTCTCTGCATATATGTACATATGTAATGTTTCAAATGGTGGCATTTCTATGGGACAAGCACCAGTGAAACACTGTAAAGCAGGGCCCTCACGTACTAGTTTTATATTCTGCAGTATTGCTGAAGTGAATTATTGGTAGATGAAGATAAAATAAAAATTTAGAATGTTAGAATATTCAAGGTTTGAACTAAAATAAAACAAATCAGTTTAAGGCCCAAATAAGAAATCATCTCATCACCCAAAATTAACCAGACAAACCGTACCTAACCACTACCAGTTTCTCAAAAGCTACTCATGTTGTGCAGATGAATGTTCAACCACCTACTCCTTCAAAATTACCATGTCTTCTTTTCATTGTTTTAAATAGTAGTAGATTGTAATACAGTACATCATAATGTAAATTGTTCCATTGTAATATCAAATTTCATTGTTTTCAATAGTACTAAACTGTAATACATCATATTGTAAATTGTTTTAAATTGTTACATTGTAATACTGTAATCTTTATTAGCTAAATCAATAGTGTAATAAGTCTCTACTAGACTTATCAAAACAATGTAGCATCACCTGATATAATATTTAATTCTCCTGCACTCACTAACTCATCTAATGACCATATGAACTATGTATTATTACCTTACTATTCTTAAGTTAATCTTTAAGTTTGCCCGAAATGCTCAGCAAACAGAGGGGCTTTTGGCATGTACATCCAACTATTATATTCCTCTGTACAACCATGTAATTTGTCAAAATAAATATCTAAATCTAAATCTAAAGACAATTTGTCTCCAATTTTTATCCCTATTCCTCTATTACTTAAAATTTATCCATTTATAGACAATTTTTTTTTATCACAATGGGCATCTCCAACCAAGGCAAGGTGACTCAAAAAAGATATTCTTCTTTTTACATTTAGTAATTTATACAGGAGACAGGAAATGATTCTAAACTACCTGAGCCTGCAGGCTTGGTAGAGCTTCAAACTGGCATAAAAGTGTACCTCTGTCAAAGACTAACAAAGGTAAAGAAAAAGTAAATCTGATGGAGAGACAATATGATACATAATAAAACGTTTGAGAAGTTATGCATACACAAAAAGGCTAATGTGGCACAAAGCTCCTTCTTTAACAAGCATCTGAATCCCTTCATAAATGTTACCTTGCTCATACTCCAACAGCAAGTCAAGTTACAAAACCCATGGGTCTTCACTCACTCCAATCTAACCCGCTCAAACATGCCAGCAAGATGCTAGGCCCCTAGCCCTCACAACCTCCCATATCCCCTCTCTTCAATCCTTTCTGGGATGACCCCATATCCCTCTTACCTTCCATCCCCAAGTTATACACTTTCTTGGTAATCTTCTTGTGCTCCATCCTCTCTAAATGTCCAAACCACCTTAAATTATTCTTGTGATTAATTTTTAACAAAGCTTTAATACCTATTCAATCAAAAGGTACAAGCTACTGTTAACTGTAATAGTTGCCACTACTATATCTTCATAACCAAATTACATGTACTGTACACTGTTTTACAAATTTAATTAGTCATGCTAAATATTAGATGACTATTAAACTAACATTATTGATAAAACATATTAATGTTATATCTGAGTTAAATGAAAGGTTTTTATTTTGTCAGTATTTTATGGTATGGAGTGAACATAATGATGAGAGAGAGAATAAGTCCAAGAATGGCACTGTTTATTAATAAAAATTGACAAACCTCATTGAGTTTTCCTTCTTGGCTGGTGAGTTTCAGAGTTTGTTCCGATAAGATGCGATTTTGTTCCAACGCAACACGTTCTTGTTCGCTCACCTTCCTCCGCAATTCATTCAGCTGTCAAGTACGGTACAAAAAATTTTTAATTATTTTTTATAGAACAGTATTCTTAATTTTTTCTGAAATATATCTATTTTAAAAAAATATTATTATTACACTGTGACTTAACCCTTAAACTGTCCAAACGTAGATCTACGTTCACTCGTGTGGCGCTTCGAATATTTTGAAAAATAAAAAAATTTTTTTTCTTTTAAAATGAAGAGCACATTTTTCTACATGTTATAGGATTAAAAAAACAAAATTTAGGGTCAGTACTTACCGAGATATAAGAACATGAAGATGGCTCTGGACGCTCACCTGACGGCAACATCGACTCCTGCCACTTGCAGAAGTGTTGCCAATAAACCTTTTTTCTAATTTTTAATTTATATATTTATATATGTCTGTCTATCTGCCTGTCTGTCTATCTATGTCTGTCTGCCTATCTGTCTGTCTATCTGCCTGCCTGTCTGTCTGTCTCTGCTTATTTGTCTTTCTGTCTGCCTGGAGTATATGCATATCACACTCCTTGAAGAATGGTGTTACGACATCTGTTATCAGATCAGTGACATTTGATAGATGGGTGCTCGGGGAACCCTGGCTTTATTTTTCACTGATACACACAAACATGTTTCTGTCTGTCTATCTTTGCCTGAAATTTTTGGATTATCCTAGGTAATTTGCACTATGTATAATAACTGTACTTATGTGTACATGTGAGACAGAGATATAGACAGACAGATATAGACAGAGATATATAGCCAGAGAGAGCCAAAGCAAGCCAGCCGGCCAGCCTGCCGAACACATAAGAACATAAGAAAGAAGGAACACTGCAGCAGGCCTACTGGCCCATGCAAGGCAGGTACATGTCACCCTATCCCTCTGGCTCAGACCAATGACCCACCTAGTCAGGTCACATGCACTGAAGGAAGGAGCATGACATCAGACCTAGTAGCACAAGCTAGTCAGGTCCAACTCACACCCACCCACACTCACTCATGTTTTTATCTAACCTATTTTTACTTTCCTCTTAAATTGGAAGTGTTAGTATGACATGGCATCAGTGACTCCCTGGTGTTTGCCACATTATTTGCTCTAGCTGGCACTCAATTGAACTGGTGTTCCCACAAGGTACTAAGTGCTCCCAGATTTTTTTAATAGTGCACACACTGAGTGCACAGACCCATTCTTTCATGTCTAGGCAACTCAAGCCTATTGTGCCAAATTTCAAGGAATAAAAAATAAGACTATCTACGTTTGGAGCACTACATGTGCAAACGTAGATCTACGTTTACACAGTTTAAGGGTTAAATACTTTATAAAAAAAGTAGAATAATGTCTCTTATATATAACATGAAAGACAAAAAAATTACATGTTACCAAGACCCTGAAGACAACATTTTAAAGCAAAAAGACTTCTTTATATGAAGGGTTCAATGAACCATTCACGAAAAGACAGTATAACCTGTATAACACCAGTAAGATACTACGTAATCACTTTTAACCTAGTAAGTCTGCCCTGGTTAAACCATAAGTCTCACACATCATTAGTTACATCCTGGTACTGTATTATATAAGGAAAGGTGGCAGACAGCACTCTTCATGGAACCATCTACAGGAAGCTTTTCATATTTCAAAGCATTGCATTTGCATTCTATGATCAGATTTCATGAATGCCTCAGAAGAATCCTTCTAGAAGCAACCAAAAACCACAGAAGACAGCTTAAGACCTTAACAAGGAAATAATTGGAGTGTAATGAGACATGAAACTGAGCCTATAAGGATGATTTATTAATCCAAACTGCAAGATAGACACATTAGTGTGGATACAAGCAAATGATCTCTTATACAGGCACTGTGTAAATCCCTGCATCTTATATTTGAGATTGGCTTAATCTAGTCTTGCTGTTAGCCAGAAAAATCTTGGGTCAACATTTCTTTAGATGCTCAGTGGAGAAAGGCAATAATTTATAGTTTGCTGTATATAATATGACAGTGTATGTGAGATTTGCAAATTTTATTATTCAAATTCTACAATATTAAATAGGTTGTGCAGTGGAGACTTACATTTTTGGCTTATAGGATTTCTTTTTTTGTAACCAAAAAAATAAATCTAGGTTAGGTTATAGACTATAACTGAGAATCTAAGTTAGGTTACATTAGGTTCAGTTAGGTTGGGTTTTTTCTTTTGGTTAAAAAAAAAAAAAAACTATTCTCATAAGTTACCCCTTCTTAGGCCTAAAATATAAATGTTCCTACTGTACAACCAACTTAAGGATGAAGAATTTACATAATAACCTATATTTACCCTGGTTGTAGGTAGTAGGTTGGTAGACAGCAACCGCCCAGGGAGGTACTACCGTCCTGCCAAGTGAGTGTAAAACGAAAGCCTGTAATTGTTTTACATGATGGTAGGATTGCTGGTGTCCATTTTTCTGTTCATAAACATGCAAAGTTTCAGGTGCATCTTGCCTCTTCTACTTACACTTAGGTCACACTACACATACATGTACAAGCATATATATACATACATACCCCTCTGGGTTTTCTTCTATTTTCTTTCTAGGTCTTGTCTATTTCCTCTTATCTCCATGGGGAAGTGGAACAGAATTCTTCCTCCGTAAGCCATGCGTGTCGTAAGAGGCGACTAAAATGCCAGGAGCAAAGGGGCTAGTAACCCCTTCTCCTGTATATATTACTAAATGTAAAAAGAGAAACTTTCGCTTTTCCTTTTGCGCCACCCCGCCTCAGTGGGATACGGCCAGTGTGTTGAAAGAAAGAAAGATATATATATATATCCTAGGGAGTAGGTTGGTAGACAGCAACCGCCCAGGGAGGTACTACCGTCCTGCCAAGTGAGAGTAAAACGAAAACCTGTAATTGTTTTACATGATGGTAGGATTGCTGGTGTCTTTTGTCTGTCTCATAAACATGCAAGATTTCAGGTACGTCATGCTACTTCTACTTGCACTTAGGTCACACTACACATACATGTACAAGCATATATATACACACATCCCTCTGGGTTTTCTTCTATTTTCTTTCTAGTTCTTGTTCTTGTTTATTTCCTCTTACCTCCATGGGGAAGTGGAACAGAATTCTTCCTCCGTAAGCCATGCGTGTTGTAAGAGGCTACTAAAATGCCGGGAGCAAGGGGCTAGTAACCCCTTCTCCCGTATAAATTACTAAATTTAAAAGAGAAACTTTCGTTTTTCTTTTTGGGCCACCCTGTCTTGGTGGGATACGGCCGGTGTGTTGAAAGAAAGAAGATGTATATATATATATATATATATATATATATTATATATATATATATATATATATATAATATATATATATATATACACAGTGGAACCTCGCCTAACGAACGCATCGCATAATGTTAAATCCACCTAGCGATACATTTTAACGAAAAAATTTTGCCTCGGCTAGCACTAAAAAACTCGCTCAACGCGGTTCGTTCGAGACGCGTCCACGTGCGGCCTGAGCCCGCCTCACTTGTTCCTTGGGTGCCAGTGTTTACAAGCCAGCCACAGCGATCGCTTCCAAGCATACAATCGGAACATTTCATATTATCACAGCCTTTTAAGTGATTGCACCTGCAAAATAAGTCACCATGGGCCCCAAGAAAGCTTCTAGTGCCAACCCTACAGCAAAAAGAGTGAGAATTACTATGGATATGAAGAAAGAGATCATTGGTAAGTATGAAAGTGGAGTGCGTGTCTCCGAGCTGGCCAGGTTGTACACAAAACCCCAATCAATCATTGCTACTATTGTGGCCAAGAAAATGGCAATCAAGGAAGCTGTTCTTGCCAAAGGTGCAACTTTGTTTTCGAAACAGAGATCGCAAGTGATAGATGTTGAGAGACTGTTATTGGTGTGGATAAATGAAAAACAGATAGCAGATAAGCCATGCGTGTCATAAGAGGCAACTAAAATGCCGGGAGCAAAGGGCTAGTAACCCCTTCTCCTGTATATATGTATTACTAAATTTGAAAAGAGAAACTTTTGTTTTTCCTTTTGGGCCACCCCACCTCGGTGGGATACGGCTGGTACGTTGAAAGAAGAAAGAATATATATACACCTACCATCCGACTTACGACCTGCTCGACATACGTCCACTCGACTTACGACTGTGAATCTGGCAGCTGGGCTGGGCCGGCTAATGCATACCTCTGTACAATATTTGACAATACTCACGGCGGCAATGTGTCATGGAGGCAGCATCAGTTTGAGTAACCCTGTCCTATAAGCAGCATCATACTGTATTAACTGTACTTACTGGACAGTAAATTTCACCATGGCCCCTAAGATGAAGTCTGAATATTGCACTGGAGATTGTAGCAAGAAAGGCTCTTACTCTCGAACTCTCTATTTGTTTTCAGTGTTGCACATAAACCTGTCTGTATCTGTCTGCCTGTATATCTGTGTCTGTCTGTATCTCTGTGTGTCTGTTTGTCTGTCTACCTGTGTGTCTTTCTGTCTACCTGTGTGTTTGTCTTTATGTCTACCTGTGTGTCTGTCTTTATGTCTACCTGTGTGTCTGTCTGTCTACCTGTGTGTCTGTCTGTCTACTTGTGTGTCTGTCTTTCTGTCTACCTGTGTGTCTGTCTTTCTGTCTACCTGTGTCTGTCTTTCTGTCTACCTGTGTGTCTCTTTCTGTCTACCTGTGTCTGTCTTTCTGTCTGCTTGTCCGTCTCAGAGCCACTCATTAAGAGTGTAATTCGTTTTGAAGATGCTATATTAATAATGATAATAACACCATAATAATCACTGAGGTGCATTAAATGTTTATAAAACGTTAATATAGACATTTTGCTTAATCCATCTATGATTTTTTTTGAGAATTATATAATAACATGCTACATAACATATAAATTAACAAATATGAGATGTTTTTCTGGTCGGCTTGACAGAGTGAACAGAAACCATTCGTGTTTGGGCTGGTAACAACAACAACAACATTTGTTCACGTAACTCTTGAATCTTCTACCCTCTCATTCTCTCTCATTTATTCATTTAATCTTGTTTACTCACCTCTCACTCTACATTAACACTACAGATATTTTAAGGTAAGTAATGAGTGTACACGATTATTATATTATAGTTTAATAATAATAATATTATTAACCCTTTGAGGGTCGACAGGCCCTCTCCGAAACTCGTTCTCAGGGTCGGCCAAATTTAAAAAAAAAAATAATTTTCTCTTATGAAAAGATAGAGAATCTTTTCCCGATCATAAGGACACCAAAAGTTTTGAAATTTGATGGAAAACTTACGGAATTATGCTCTCGCGAAGTTAGCGGTCTCGGCGATGTTTATGCATCGGCAATTTTGCCCACTTTGAGCCCCATTTTCGGCCAATTCCACTGTACTAGTCGACAAAAAACATGAATATTTCGCTAGAACTCCATTTTTTCTATCGAATGGGTGCAAGAAACCACCCATTTATGAAATTCAACTATCCAGTACAGTGGTCAGAATTTAGCAATTTTGCCAATTTCACACAAATTTCAAAAGATGTCAATTTCCGAATAGGGTCCAGAATAAACAAGAAAGACATTCCTGGCACTAAAATGACATTTCCTCTGGTCATTAGTCACGTCTCAAGGCCTCTCTTATATTCTTTTGCTTTCCACTTCGAATTTTTATTCTCACAAAAAATATAAGATTTACTGTTATGCAGACTACTGCATTAGTGTAAAAAATGGTATAAATATTATTGGCGCACTTGTGAAAGATTATTAGACTCGCCAGTTGATGTGTATTGGACGCTTGGCACGATTTGTTTACTTTTGAAATTTGGAGAAAATCGAACATTTCTGCTACTTTGAGCTCAATTTCAAGGTACCTTTCATTGTAAAACCAGTCAAAATCATCTCAATTTCTGTAATATGTCTTCCATTCTATAAAATGAGACCACGAAAACTAGAATACAACAATAAATACCATACGAAAATACAGTGCAAAGTCGCTGTTTTATTCCAAAAAAACGGTCAAAGTTTTTTTTTCCTCATTATTCACTGTGTGCTGCAGGATTTTTTTTGGACTGTGCACACTGACCACATAGACCCATTCTTTCATATGAAGGACTACCAGTTTTCTCCCACTAGATTTGAGGGCGCTAGAATTTAGGCGTACTAGTATGTCAAAAACCCTGGGTCATAAGCTGTACTAGTACGTCCGAAACCCTCAAAGGGTTAATATTAGTACATATGTATTATTGTAATAATAATAATAATTATTAATTTTTTTTTTTTTTTTTTTTTTCAACAAGTCGGCCGTCTCCCACCGAGGCAGGGTGACCCAAAAAAGAAAGAAAATCCCCAAAAAGAAAATACTTTCATCATCATTCAACACTTTCACCACACTCGCACATTATCACTGTTTTTGCAGAGGTGCTCAGAATACAACAGTCTAGAAGCATACACATATAAAGATACACAACATATCCCTCCAAACTGCCAATATCCCAAACCCCTCCTTTAAAGTGCAGGCATTGTACTTCCCATTTCCAGGACTCAAGTCTGACTATATGAAAATAACCGGTTTCCCTGAATCCCTTCACTAAATATTACCCTGCTCACACTCCAACAGATCGTCAGGTCCCAAGTACCATTCGTCTCCATTCACTCCTATCTAACACGCTCACGCACGCTTGCTGGAAGTCCAAGCCCCTTGCCCACAAAACCTCCTTTACCCCCTCTCTCCAACCCTTTCGAGGACGACCCCTACCCCACCTTCCTTCCCCTATAGATTTATATGCTTTCCATGTCATTCTACTTTGATCCATTCTCTCTAAATGACCAAACCACCTCAACAACCCCTCTTCTGCCCTCTGACTAATACTTTTATTAACTCCACACCTTCTCCTAATTTCCACACTCCGAATTTTCTGCATAATATTTACACCACACATTGCCCTTAAACAGGACATCTCCACTGCCTCCAACCGTCTCCTCGCTGCACTGGAGCACAGATCCACTGTATAGCACTTCGTCTGGATTTTTTGGGTTATCCTAGGTAATTTATACTATGTATGATAACTTCACTTACATGTACCTGTGAGAGAGAGAAAGAAAGAGAAAGAGAGAGAGAGAGAGAGAGAGAGAGGAGAGAGAGAGAGAGAGAGAGAGAGAGAGAGAGAGAGAGAGAGAGAGAGAGATACAGAGAGAGATACAGAGAGAGATACAGAGAGAGATACAGAGAGAGATACAGAGAGAGATACAGAGAGAGAGAGATACAGAGAGAGAGAGATACAGAGAGAGAGAGATACAGAGAGAGAGAGATACAGAGAGAGAGAGATACAGAGAGAGAGAGATACAGAGACAGAGAGATACAGAGACAGAGAGATACAGAGACAGAGAGATACAGAGACAGAGAGATACAGAGACAGAGAGATACAGAGACAGAGAGATACAGAGACAGAGAGATACAGAGACAGAGAGATACAGAGACAGAGAGATACAGAGACAGAGAGATACAGAGACAGAGAGATACAGAGACAGAGAGATACAGAGACAGAGAGATACAGAGACAGAGAGATACAGAGACAGAGAGATACAGAGACAGAGAGATACAGAGACAGAGAGATACAGAGACAGAGAGATACAGAGACAGAGAGATACAGAGACAGAGAGATACAGAGAGAGAGAGAGATACAGAGAGAGAGAGATACAGAGAGAGAGAGAGAGAGAGATAGAGAGAGAGAGAATGTTACGGAATGTCTACTTCAACGACCTTCTTCATCTCATCCCAGAATCCCATGCATATGCAGACGACTGTACACTGACATTCACTTATCCAAGAGAAGAAATGCCAGCTGCTCTAAGCTACATCAATCACCAGCTGAGAGCTATATCAGCTTGGGGAAATAGATGGCAAGTAACATTTGCACCCGAGAAAACGCAAATGATGATCGTCTCTAGGCACCATGATGGTAATGCTGGTGCAGTAGTAAGGATGAATGGGAGGGTGTTAGCACCTGGAGAAGAAGTTGATATCCTTGGGGTGAAATTTGACTCCAAACTAACCATGAAGAACCATGTTGTGAATCTTGCAAACAAGGCAGCCAGGAAGCTTACAGCACTTCGCCGTATCTCGCATCTGCTTGACAGTAGGGGTTGCAAGATCCTGTACGAGGTGCAAGTACGCTCACACCTTGAGTATGCTCCACTTTCTTGGTTTGCCTGCCCCCCCCCCCTCTCATCTGCGACTGCTTGACAGAGTAGAGAACAGAGCAAGACGTCTCATCTCTCGCCTGGACCCATCCTGGATGGATCTGTCATTTCAGCAGAGCCTTCAACATAGGAGGGATGTGGGTGGCCTTACTGTTATGTACAAGGCCAATATTGTCAAAATACCACACTTGGATCCACTTCGAGGACAGCGTGAAACAAGCTTTTATGCCACAAGATGGGCAGAAAGCAGCAACTTCACTCTGGCTGTACCCTTCTCCAGAACATCACTCCATCTAAGATCATACATACCCAGGATGACTCGAGTATGGAACACATTCGTACAGCATAATGATGTCAACGAGATAAAGTCAGTTGATCAAATGAAAATGCTGGCCCACAGATGGCTCCAACTTCATCCTGTTCCCTACTTGTATGTCTCATAACGATAAAAATGCTTTCAAATGAGCTGATGTAGGTAACAGCTCTTAGCTTGCCAATAAAGTTAGGAATCCTTAAGCTGTAAATAGCTTGTCAATAAAGCTAGGGATCCTTAACCTTGTCAAACCCTGTGTAAAAAAAAAAAGAAAAAAAAAGAGAGAGATACAGAGAGAGAGAGATACAGAGAGAGAGAGAGAGATACAGAGAGAGAGAGAGAGATACAGAGAGAGAGAGAGAGAGATACAGAGAGAGAGAGAGAGATACAGAGAGAGAGAGAGAGATACAGAGAGAGAGAGAGAGATACAGAGAGAGAGAGAGAGATACAGAGAGAGAGAGAGAGATACAGAGAGAGAGAGAGATACAGAGAGATACAGAGAGAGAGATACAGAGAGAGAGACAGAGAGAGAGATATATACAGAGAGAGAGATACAGAGAGAGAGATACAGAGAGAGATACAGTGAGAGAGATACAGAGAGAGATACAGTGAGAGAGATACAGAGAGAGATACAGTGAGAGAGATACAGAGAGATACAGAGATACAAAGAGAGCGATACAGAGAGAGAGATACAGAGAGAGAGATACTGAGAGAGAGATACAGATAGAGAGATACAGAGAGATAGAGATACAGAGAGAGAGAGAGAGAGAGAGATACAGAGAGATAGAGAGATAGAGATATAGAGAGATAGAGATACAGAGAGAGATAGAGATATATATATAGAGAGAGATACAGAGAGAGAGAGAGAGAGAGATACAGAGATAGAGATACAGAGAGACAGAGATACAGAGAGAGAGAGAGAGAGAGACAGCCACATTCAGTCAGCCAACCAACCACCCGGCCACCCAGCCAGCCAGCCGGATACATATTACACATGTTCCAGAGTTGTTTCTCTTTACTTAGGGTATAGGTTATACTACATTCTGGCAGGATGACACTACCAGTGGTATTCTCCCATTCCACTGTGTCGACAATACATTAAGATAACAGTAACATATGATACTGTATGCGATGTAAAATTTACAATACAGTTCACTACCATGAATACATTATATACAGTACATGAATAATTAAAATATAACAAAAGAAGTAAATTATGGTAAAAAGAATGTAATAATGATTGTACATTTCATTACAGTATGTACTATGTAGGCAGTTTAGGTAGGAAATGTTTGACATTATGCCCTACCCAGTATGTCGGCAACTTTCAAAGGTTCGACTTACGTTCATTTTGACTTACGACCGGTTGGTCGGAACCATGCTGGGTCGTAAGTCGGATGGTAGGTGTATATATATTTTTTTTTTTTAACAAGTTGGCCGTCTCCCACTGAGGTAGGGTGACCCAAAAAGACAAAAAATCCCCAAAAAGAAAATACTTTCATCATCATTCAACACATTCACCTCACTCATACATAATCCCTGTTTTTGCATAGGTACCCACAACACAACAGTTTAGAAGCACATACGTATAAAGATACAAAACATATCCCTCCAACCTTCCAATATCCCAAACCCCTCCTTGTACATGTTTATGTAGTAGTGTGACCTAAATGTAAGTAGAAGTAGCAAGACATACCTGAAATCCTGCATGTTTATAAGACAGAAAAAAAAGACACCAGCAATCCTACCATCATGTTACCATTATTGTCATAATCAAAGGAAAAGCACTAAACCTGTAGGATTATACAGCACCTGTGGGGGAGAATGGAAAGTATTCAGGCTTAATTCAGGGAACTGGAGCATAGATCTAATTCCCTAGATCAAGAACCCCTCACCAGCATCAAGGAACCTTCCTTCACGGGCCTAGCATCATGTAAAACAATTACAGGTTTCCGTTCTACACTCATTTGGCAGTAATGTAGTACTTATCTCCCTGAGCAACTGCTGTCTACCAGCCTACTACCTAGGCTTTACTCTGATATATGTTCAAAACTTCCCACATACTTTCTAACACTTCATTCATTTTGCATTCTTACTGGCTTTGCTTGATTTTTTAAAGTGTTAATACTAATGTCCCCATAACTTTCTTATTTGATTTTATATTTTTGCTTCTCCATGGGAAAGTGGAACAGCCATTGAAGGGGCTAGAAACCCCTTCTCCTGAATAAATTATTAAACGTAAAACGAAGACAAACTTTATAAAGTGTTTTTTTTTTCTTTTTTGGGTCACCCTGCCTCGGTAGGAGACAGCTGGTGAGTTAAAAAAAAAAAATTCCTTTCATTCTTAACAAGTCCAGTTGCCACGGGAACTAGATTTGCCAGTTATTCGCTGGTCACTCTTCCTGAATAACAACACTGAGGTTTGAAGGCATAAAGTAAACTTATTTTTTTTTTTTTATTATCACACTGGCCGATTCCCACCAAGGCAGGGTGGCCCGAAAAGGAAAAACTTTCACCATCATTCACTCCATCACTGTCTTGCCAGAAGGGTGCTTTACACTACAGTTTTTAAACTGCAACATAAACACCCCTCCTTCAGAGTGCAGGCACTGTACTTCCCATCTCCAGGACTCAAGTCCGGCCTGCCGGTTTCCCTGAACCCCTTCATAAATGTTACTTTGCTCACACTCCAACAGCACGTCAAGTATTAAAAACCATTTGTCTCCATTCACTCCTATCAAACACGCTCACGCATGCCTGCTGGAAGTCCAAGCCCCTCGCACACAGAACCTCCTTTACCCCCTCCCTCCAACCTTTCCTAGGCTGACCCCTACCCCGCCTTCCTTCCACTACAGACTGATACACTCTTGAAGTCATTCTGTTTCGCTCCATTCTCTCTACATGTCCGAACCACCTCAACAACCCTTCCTCAGCCCTCTGGACAACAGTTTTTGGTAATCCCGCACCTCCTCCTAACTTCCAAACTACGAATTCTCTGCATTATATTCACACCACACATTGCCCTCAGACATGACATCTCCACTGCCTCCAGCCTTCTCCTCGCTGCAACATTCATCACCCACGCTTCACACCCATATAAGAGCGTTGGTAAAAACTATACTCTCATACATTCCCCTCTTTGCCTCCAAGGACAAAGTTCTTTGTCTCCACAGACTCCTAAGTGCCACCACTCACTCTTTTTCCCTCATCAATTCTATGATTCACCTCATCTTTCATAGACCCATCTGCTGACACGTCCACTCCCAAATATCTGAATACGTTCACCTCCTCCATACTCTCTCCCTCCAATCTGATATTCAATCTTTCATCACCTAATCTTTTTGTTATCCTCATAACCTTACTCTTTCCTGTATTCACCTTTAATTTTCTTCTTTTGCACACCCTACCAAATTCATCCACCAATCTCTGCAACTTCTCTTCAGAATCTCCCAAGAGCACAGTGTCATCAGCAAAGAGCAGCTGTGACAACTCCCACTTTGTGTGTGATTCTTTATCTTTAACTCCACGCCTCTTGCCAAGACCCTCGCATTTACTTCTCTTACAACCCCATCTATAAATATATTAAACAACCACGGTGACATCACACATCCTTGTCTAAGGCCTACTTTTACTGGGAAAAAATTTCCCTCTTTCCTACATACTCTAACTTGAGCCTCACTATCCTCGTAAAAACTCTTCGCTGCTTTCAGTAACCTACCTCCTACACATACACTTGCAACATCTGCCACATTGCCCCCCTATCCACCCTGTCATACGCCTTTTCCAAATCCATAAATGCCACAAAGACCTCTTTAGCCTTATCTAAATACTGTTCACTTTATATGTTTCACTGTAAACACCTGGTCCACACACCCCCTACCTTTCCTAAAGCCTCCTTGTTCATCTGCTATCCTATTCTCCGTCTTACTCTTAATTCTTTCAATTATAACTCTACCATACACTTTACCAGGTACACTCAACAGACTTATCCCCCTATAATTTTTGCACTCTCTTTTATCCCCTTTGCCTTTATACAAAGGAACTATGCATGCTCTCTGCCAATCCCTAGGTACCTTACCTTCTTCCATACATTTATTAAATAATTGCACCAACCACTCCAAAACTATATCCCCACCTGCTTTTAACATTTCTATCTTTATCCCATCAATCCCGGCTGCCTTACCCCCTTTCATTTTACCTACTGCCTCACGAACTTCCCCACACTCACAAAATGGCTCTTCCTCACTCCTACAAGATGTTATTCCTCCTTGCCCTATACACGAAATCACAGCTTCCCTATCTTCATCAACATTAACAATTCCTCAAAATATTCCTTCCATCTTCCCAATACCTCTAACTCTCCATTTAATAACTCTCCTCTCCTATTTTTAACTGACAAATCCATTTGTTCTCTAGGCTTTCTTAACTTGTTAATCTCACTCCAAAACTTTTTCTTATTTTCAACAAAATTTGTTGATAACATCTCACCCACTCTCTCATTTGCTCTCTTTTTACATTGCTTCACCACTCTCTTAACTTCTCTCTTTTTCTCCATATACTCTTCCCTCCTTGCATCACTTCTACTTTGTAAAAACTTCTCATATGCTAACTTTTCTCCCTTACTACTCTCTTTACATCATCATTCCACCAATCGCTCCTCTTCCCTCCTGCACCCACTTTCCTGTAACCACAAACTTCTGCTGAACACTCTAACACTACATTTTTAAACCTACCCCATACCTCTTCGACCCATTGCCTATGCTCTCATTAGCCCATCTATCCTCCAATAGCTGTTTATATCTTACCCTAACTGCCTCCTCTTTTAGTTTATAAACCTTCACCTCTCTCTTCCCTGATGCTTCTATTCTCCTTGTATCCCATCTACCTTTTACTCTCAGTGTAGCTACAACTAGAAAGTGATCTGATATATCTGTGGCCCCTCTATAAACATGTACATCCTGAAGTCTACTCAACAGTCTTTTATCTACCAATACATAATCCAACAAACTACTGTCATTTCGCCCTACATCATATCGTGTATACTTATTTATCCTCTTTTTCTTAAAATATGTATTACCTATAACTAAACCCCTTTCTATACAAAGTTCAATCAAAGGGCTCCCATTATCATTTACACCTGGGACCCCAAACTTACCTACCACACCCTCTTCTAAAAGTTTCTCCTACTTTAGCATTCAAGTCCCCTACCACAATTACTCTCTCACTTGGTTCAAAGGCTCCTATACATTCACTTAACATCTCCCAAAATCTCTCTCTCTCCTCTGCATTCCTCTCTTCTCCAGGTGCATACACGCTTATTATGACCCACTTCTCGCATCCAAACCTTTACTTTAATCCACATATATTCTTGAATTTACACATTCATATTCTCTTTTCTCCTTCCATAACTGATCATTTAACATTACTGCTACCCTTCCTTTGCTCTAACTCTCTCAGATACTCCAGATTTAATCCCATTTATTTCCCCCCACTGAAACTCTCCTACCCCCTTCAGCTTTGTTTCGCTTAGGGCCAGGACATCCAACTTCTTTTCATTCATAACATCAGCAATCATCTGTTTCTTGTCATCCGCACTACATCCACGCACATTTAAGCAACCCAGTTTTATAAAGTTTTTCTTCTTCTCTTTTTTAGTAATTGTATACAGGAGAAGGGGTTACTAGCCCATTGCTCCCGGCATTTTAGTCGCCTCATACGACACGCATGGCTTACGGAGGAAAGATTCTTTTCCACTTCCCCATGGACAATAGAAGAAATAAAAAAGAACAAGAGCTATTTAGAAAAAGGAGAAAAACCTAGATGTATGTATATATATATATGCATGTGCGTGTCTGTGAAGTGTGACCAAAGTGTAAGTAGGAGTAGCAAGATATCCCTGTTATCTTAGCGTGTTTATGAGACAGAAAAAGAAACCAGCAATCCTACCATCATGCAAACAGTTACAGGTTTTTGTTTCACAGTCATCTGGCAGGACGGTAGTACTTCCCTGGGTGGTTGCTGTCTACCAACCTACTACCTATAACCTTACTCTTTCCTGTATTCACTTTTAATTTTCTTCTTTTGCATACCCTACCAAATTCATCCACCAATCTCTGCAACTTCTCTTCAGAATCTCCCAAGAGCACAGTGTCATCAGCAAAGAGCAACTGTGACAACTCCCACTTTATGTGTGATTCTTGATCTTTTAACTCCACGCCTCTTGCCAAGACCCTCGCATTTACTTCTCTTACAACCCCATCTATAAATATATTAAACAACCACGGTAGCATCACACATCCTTGTCTAAGGCCTACTTTTACTGGGAAATAATTTCTCTTTCCTACATACTCTAACTTGAGCCTCACTATCCTCGTAAAAACTCTTCACTGCTTTCAGTAACCTACCTCCTATACCATACACCTGCAACATCTGCCACATTGCCCCCCTATCCACCCTGTCATACGCCTTTTCCAAATCCATAAATGCCACAAAGACCTCTTTAGCCTTATCTAAATACTGTTCACTTATATGTTTCACTGTAAACACCTGGTCCACACACCCCTACCTTTCCTAAAGCCTCCTTGTTCATCTGCTATCCTATTCTCCGTCTTACTCTTAATTCTTTCAAAAATAACTCTACCATACACTTTACCAGGTATACTCAACAGACTTATCTCCCTATAATTTTTGCACTCTCTTTTGTCCCCTTTGCCTTCATACAAAGGAACTATGCATGTTCTCTGCCAATCCCTAGGTACCTTACCCTCTTCCATACATTTATTAAATAACTGCACCAACCACTCCAAAACAATATCCCCACCTGGTTTTAACATTTCTATCTTTATCCCATCAATCCCGGCTGCCTTACCCCCTTTCATTTTACCTACTGCCTCACGAACTTCCCCCACACTCACAACTGGCTCTTCCTCACTCCTACAAGATGTTATTCCTCCTTGCCCTATACACGAAATCACAGCTTCCCTATCTTCATCAACATTTAACAATTCCTCAAAATATTCCCTCCATCTTCCCAATACCTCTAACTCTCCATTTAATAGCTCTCCTCTCCTATTTTTAACTGACAAATCCATTTGTTCTCTAGGCTTCCTTAACTTGTTAATCTCACTCCAAAACTTTTTCTTATTTTCAACAAAATTTGTTGATAACATCTCACCCACTCTCTCATTTGCTCTCTTTTTACATTGCTTCACCACTCTCTTAACCTCTCTCTTTTTCTCCATATACTCTTCCCTCCTTGCATCACTTCTACTTTGTAAAAACTTCTCATATGCTAACTTTTCTCCCTTACTACTCTTTTTACATCATCATCCCACCAATCGCTCCTCTTCCCTCCCGCACCCACTTTCCTGTAACCACAAACTCTGCTGAACACTCTAACATTACATTTTTAAACCTACCCCATACCTCTTCGACCCCATTGCCTATGCTCTCATTTAGCCCATCTATCCTCCAATAGCTGTTTATATCTTACCCTAACTGCCTCCTCTTTTAGTTTATAAACCTTCACCTCTCTCTTCCCTGATGCTTCTATTCTCCTTGCATCCCATCTACCTTTACTCTCAGTGTAGCTACAACTAGAAAGTGATCTGATATATCTGTGGCCCCTCTATAAACATGTACATCCTGAAGTCTACTCAACAGTCTTTATCTACCAATACATAATCCAACAAACTACTGTCATTTTGCCCTACATCATATCTTGTATACTTATTTATCCTCTTTTTCTTAAAATGTGTATTACCTATAACTAAACCCCTTTCTATACAAAGTTCAATCAAAGGCTCCCATTATCATTTACAACCTGGCACCCCAAACATACCTACCACACCCTCTCTAAAGTTTCTCCTACTTTAGCATTCAGGTCCCCTACCACTATTACTCTCTCACTTGGTTCAAAGACTCCTATACATTCACTTAACATCTCCCAAAATCTCTCTCTCTCCTCTACATTCCTCTCTTCTCCAGGTGCATACACGCTTATTATGACCCACTTTTCGCATCCAACCTTTACTTTAATCCACATAATTCTTGAATTTACACATTCATATCCTCTTTTCTCCTTCCATAACTGATCCTTCAACATTACTGCTACCCCTTCCTTTGCTCTAACTCTCTCAGATACTCCAGATTTAATTCCATTTATTTCCCCCCCACCGAAACTCCCCTACCCCCTTCAGCTTTGTTTCGCTTAGGGCCAGGACATCCAACTTTTCATTCATAACATCAGCAATCATCTGTTTCTTGTCATCCACACTACATCCACGCACATTCAAGCATCCCAGTTTTATAAAGTTTTTCTTCTTCTCTTTTTTAGTAAATGTCTACAGGAGAAGGGGTTACTAGCCCATTGCTCCCGGCATTTTAGTCGCCTCATACAACACGCATGACTTACAGAGGAAAGATTCTTTTCCACTTCCCCATGGACAATAGAAGAAATAAAGAAGAACAAGAGCTATTTAGAAAAAGGAGAAAAGCCTAGATGTATGTATATATATATGCATGTGCGTGTCTGTGAAGTGTGACCAAAGTGTAAGTAGGAGTAGCAAGATATCCCTGTTATCTGGAGTGTTTATGAGACAGAAAAAGAAACCAGCAATCCTACCATCATGCAAAACAGTTACAGGTTTCTGTTTCACAGTCATCTGGCAGGACGGTAGTACTTCCCTGGGTGGTTGCTGTCTACCAACCTACTACCTACCTACTGTCTCTATGAAATACTGATACAGTACAACTAAAGAAGAAGTGAGGGGGACTTCTGATATAATATAACAAAGGCAGCAAGACCAGATGAAAAAATCAAGGATATTAAGGGAAGGAGTTGAAATAATATGCAAGTCACTCACACTGATCTTTTAACAAGTCACTACAGACTGACAAGTGCCAGATGACCGAAAGATAACAAACATATCAGTATTTAAGAAAGATGACAGGGAAGAGACCTTGGATTATAAACCTGTATCCCTAACAAGTGTTAACATGTTTATGAGACAGAAAAAAGACACCAGCAATCCTACCTTCTTCTTTCTTTTTTTCAACAAACCAGCTGTATCCCACCGAGGCAGGGTCGCCCAAAAAGAAAAACAAAAGTTTCTCTTTTTAAATTTAGAAAATTAAACCCCTTGCTCCTGGCATTTTAGTCGCCTCTGACAACACGCATGGCTTACGGAGGAAGAATTCTATTCCACTTCCTCATGGAGATAAAAGAAAAATAAACAAGAACAAGAACTAGAAAGAAAATAGAAAACCCAGAGGGGTGCATATATATATATATATGCTTGTACATGTATGTGTAGTGTGACCTAAGTGTAAGTAGAAGTAGCATGACATACCTGAAATCTTGCAAATTTTTTTTTTTTTTTTAACACACCGGCCGTATCCCACCGAGGCGGGGTGGCCCAAAAGGAAAAACAAAAGTTTCTCCTTTTACATTTTGTAATATATACAGGAGAAGGGGTTACTAGTCCCTTGCTCCTGGCATTTTAGTCGCCTCTTACAACACGCATGGCTTACGGAGGAAGAATTCTGTTCCACTTCCCCATGGAGGTAAGAGGAAATAAACAAGAAGAAGAACTAGTAAGAAAATAGAAGAAAACCCAGCGGGGTGTGTATATATATGCTTGTACATGTATGTGTAGTGTGATCTAAGTGTAAGTAGAAGTAGCATGACGTACCTGAAACCTTGCGTGTTTGTGAGAGAGAAAAATGGACACCAGCAATCCTACCATCATGTAAAACAATTACAGGCTTTCGTTTTACACTCACTTGGCAGGACGGTAGTACCTTCCTGGGCGGTTGCTGTCTACCAACCTACTACCTAGGATCTTGCATGTTTATGAGACAAAAAAAAAAAGACACCAGCAATCCTACAATCATGTAAAACAAGTACAGGCTTTCGTTTTACACTCACTTGGCAGTACGGTAGACCTCCCTGAGCAGTTGATATTAGTAGGTTGGTAGACCATATTTATATTACATATTAATACCTTAGATTTTTGGTCTGAAACTTCCTTCTTCAGTATGTTAACACAACTTCTGTAGTATTTATTAGAAGCAACCAGATGTGTAAGTTCCTCTGCAGCTGATGATGATAGTGGTGTGAGGGATTTATTAAAAGAGGAGCCAATCGGTCTTGCAGTGGCTGGAGCTGTCAAGTAGGTAACATTAGTGTTAGTTAAATACAGCTCTAAAATAATTTGAAACAATAGTTTTTTTTTTAACACACCAGCCATCTCCCACCAAGGCAGGGTGACCCAAAAATGAAGACACACTTTCACCTTCAATCACGCCATCACCGTCTTGCTAGAGGCATGCCATTATAACAACTCAGATACCCCTCCAAATTGAAAATATCCCCACCCCTCCTGCAGAGTGCAGGCACTGTACTTCCTGCTTCCAAAACTCAAGTCCAGGAAATTGGTTTCCTTGAATCCCTTCATACATATTACATTTCTCATACTCCAACAGCACATCAAATCATAAAAACTATTTATCTCCAATTACTCCTTTCTAACACTCTCACACATGTCAGTTGGATGTCCAAACCCCTATCATATAAAACCTCCTTTACCCTCTCCCTCCAACCTTTCCTAGGGCAACCCCTCCCCTCCTTCTCTACACTATAGATTTATATACCCTCCAAGTCATCCTAATTTGGCACATCCTTTCTAAATGTCCAAACCACCTCAACAACCCCTCCTGAACCCTCTAAATAATAATTTTAGTAAACTTGCACCTTCTAATCTCCATCTATGAATTCTCTGTACAATATTCACACCACACATTGGTCTCAGATGCGATATTTCAACTGCCTCCAGCCTTAGCCTCACTGCAATGCTTAAAACCCATGCTTCACACCCATATGAGTGTGTTGCCACCACTATACTCTGATACAATTCCCTTTTTACCTCCATTGATAATGTCCTTTGTCTTCACAGATGCCTCAATGCACCACTCACCTTTTTCCCCCCTTGCTCATTCTATGGTTCACCTCATCTTTCACAGACCTGTTTGCCAACAAGTACATTTCCAAATATCTAAAAACATTTATATCCTCCATACTACCTTCCTTCAATCTGATATCCAATCCTTCTTTACCTAAATTTTCTGATACTCTCATCACATTGCTCTTTCCTTTGTTCACATTTAATTTCCTTTTCTTACATACTCTCTCAAATTTGTCTACCAACCTTTGCAACTTCTCTTCAGAATCTCCCAAAAGCACTGTGGCACTGGCAATAAAACAACCATGGTAACTCCCGTTTTGTATTAGATTCTTTATCTTTTAATCCCACACCTCTCCCCAACACCCTAGGAAGCACTTGCTTCACAACCCAATCTATAAATATGTTCAACAACCATGGTGACATCACACATCCCTGTCCAAGGCCTGAGAGAATTCACTATGAAATGTGGGACTACAAATATGTAAAACATTAGTGAAAAAGAATTGGAGCATAATACCAGTGATTTTTGTGTGCGCACACACATGCATGCACGTGCACACGCACACACACACACGCACGTACACACACACACACACACACACACACACACACACACACACACACACACACACACACACACACACACACACACACACACACACACACACACACACACACACAGGTGCTACTTAGTGCCTGCAAAGATGTTTAAATGCCTGAAAGTATTCTGGTGTTTCTGTTCTGTTAAAAATAATAAATCATATGTGGTTAGATATTCCAGTACATTAAATGTGGGCAAAACTTTCAATATAAATGTATATATGTACCACAGGAAAATTATTTGAAGCAATAATCATATAAACCAAAAAATTAATGGAAAGTTATAATTATTTACTAAATCAGAATGAGACAAAAGAAAAAGACAAATGAAAGTAATCAAAAAAATTATAAAAATTTTACCCCTGACAATACATAACACTTATTACCAGAATATTACATGTATATACAATATATCAGTATCTATGTGAGTCAATAGTGCATTGTAACAAAAAGTAAAACATCAGTAAGAAATATAAATAAAAAACTAAATTAATGTTGTGTGAATTATTGTTAATGTATCATTACTATCAATATGTCCCTAATATCAGCCATATAATCCTCACTACTTGTGACAAACTTTCTTTCGTTACATCCTAACACCATAAAAAGATGATTAAGATTTATAACAGAGATTTCAATTGTGTCATAATACTGCTTGATGAGCCTATCTGACATGTGGAATACAATTACAGGTCAGCCATCACTAATCCGGAAATCACTTACCTGGTTCCATCAGTAATCCAGCACTAATTTCAGCTAGCATAATTTCAAATTTCATCATTATACTGACACAAATTTCATCATTATATTGACTCAAAAATTGTGCAGATGGTTGTATATCGACAGTAGCAAGCTAGTGGAGGAGAAAGCAGTGATGAAAATGAGGATGATGTAGCAGAAAGAGTCTCTGTTGATAAGTTAATTAAGTGTATTCTAATCTAACCACTCTGTAATCCGGCAAACTCACTAATCCGGCACACTACAGGTCCCAATGATGCCGGATTAGTGATGGCCGACCTGTACTTTAGTTATGTGACTGAAGGAGTCATTCTAATGACTATACATGTATAATAATTCAAGATGTAAGACTGTCACTGAGTATATGAACTTTTTTTTTTTTAGGGATGCCAGTATTATTTGGTTATGCAAAATTTGATTACAATTGAAGCAACAGATCTGAATCACAATAATGAAAACTTTTGCCTAATCCCTAAACATCTCAGTATAAAACTAACACAACATGCACACACTAATCACAATATAATTTTGAGAAGATAATCACCAAAACAAAAACAATACTGTTATGGATGGCTTCAATTCCCATAATTACATAATATATCATTCATGTTTAGAGTAAACAGCAAAACAGAACTATAACAGACTTGGCCTAAACAATGTTCTTAGGGACATACATGTACTGTATATGTAAATGAATCCATGGTCTTCAGCTGCAAGAAATAGCTTAAAAAATCATTAAGTGAAAGCAAAACTTTACATTATTTTCTCATTTTTATCTTGTATCAATTCTAAACCTAACTGGAATGAATTTTTGGCTCTGCTTGTTGTTACTCACCAGTACCATACATGAGGTTATATTATACAGAACTATAGTACTATACACTACAGATTTCCCTTCACTTTATGCTGTACTGCTCTATCCGAATTCATTTTCATATGTGAACACTGTTTTACCAGTAATTCACTATATGCAGTATATGTCATCAACCAAGTCCTGTAGTAAATGGTTTAGGATAGGAATAGGATAGGATTTCGTTCAGATTTTTAACCCCGGAGGGTTAGCCACCCAGGATAACCCAAGAACGTCAGTGCGTCATCAAGGACTGTCTAACTTATTTCCATTGGGGTCCTCAATCTTATCCCCCAGGATGCGACCCACACCAGTCAACTAACACCCAGGTACCTATTTGCTGCTAGGTGAACAGGACAACAGGTGTAAGGAAACGTGTCGAAATGTTTCCACATGCCGGGAATCGAACCCGGGCCCTCCGTGTGTGAAGCGGGAGCTTTAGCCACCAGGCCACCCTATAAACTATAAATTATCGTGAAATTCAGCCGAAAAGCTGTTGTTCTCCATATTGACCCTGCATTTTTCTTGGTTATTACTTTCTGCAATGCATTTATCTTTGGTATATGCTTGTTTAGTACAGGCATGGTTAGTTCCTATACATATGGTACAATTTGGTAAGGAAATGTAGCTTAATTTTTACCAATATTCACAGTAGCTGATAATGGTGATGAAGGGTGGGGTGATGACAGTGGTAGTAGCCAATACTCACTGTCATATGTCTGTACAGGTACTGTACAGGGCCACACCGACCCTCCACACAAACACATGTATATCAACAAGCAAGAGCAACCACTGGCACAATTTGGTAAGGAAATGTTTTACCATGTTGATGGTAGCTGATGGTGTGGTAGAAGGCAGGCCTATGAGAGAGGAGGGGGTCAACTGGTCCAGGGCCTGGTTATGAACCTCTGAAGGGCCCCCCCCCCCTAAGCCACAGATATTTTATTTTGATTTTTTTCATTGATTTATTTTTTGATAATTTCAACTATTTTTAGTTTATTTAGAAAAATAATAATGTAAAATTCACTTATACTGGGGGGCCTCAGCCTGCCCCCAAGGGCCTCAAAGCTGTCTTGTTCTGCCTTGCAAAATTTCTCTTGAAGGCCCTGGTGGCAGGTACTGGTGGTAGTAACTCATACTGCCTGCCATACATTTATACATAGGTATTGTACAGAGCCACATCAACCCTCCCCATACATACGAACATAACAGAGGAGCACTGCAGAATGTCTACTGGTTTAAACTGGACAGCCCTTTTCAGTCCTTATCTATTTTAAAGCTATCCAAGCTATTAGCTTTAAAAATAGGTTAGACAAATAGTATATATGGGTCGGGTGTGAGAAGGACCTGCCTTAGCATGGACCAGTAGGCCTGTTACAACACTCTTTTTTCTTTTGCTCTTATGTTCTTCTCATGTGTGGAAAGGGTTGATGTGGCTCTGTAGGTAATGGCAACTACAATATAAAGTACGAAAAACTAACACTTCTGATGAATTGCAAAATTTAAAAAACTTGTTTTGGCTTTTTATCCTCATATGCTCTTCACTCCATTATTCAGGATATCACAAGCATTGCTGATTTTCAGGAGCATAACCAGGACAAATTGTGGAAGTCTTCTGTGATTAATATGTAAAGAGCATTAATTTCAATACATAAATTTAGTCCTGTCAGGTTCAAATTTTTCATAAATAAAACAAGAAAGCACTCCAAACTTACGAGTCACAGGTGAGAGCGCTGAGTAAGAAGTAGAGAGAGAGAAGCGTGGAGAGGTAGGTGTTAGTGATGTAGGTTTGAGGGTGCGGATGATCTTCTCCTCAAAATGCTCCATCGCCATACTGGAGATGTCTCTCAGTTCTGTGAGAATTTCGTGCGCCCGTGGTAACGTCTTATTAGACTGGACAAACCTCAAAACCCGGTATATTTCATCAATGACCTACAGGAAAAAATTTGAAGTAAATGGTTATTTTTTATATTACTATCAGCTAAATTTTTATTATTAGGTAAAAATTCCTGTAAAATTCTATATAGTATTCAGGTTATATCCATGAAGGATCATGTATAGATATACCTTTGATATACCTTTTGAAGAGTTTTGAGAGTTTATCTACTCTCTGAGCCTGGCCATGGGCCAGGCTCATCTGGTGCTTGCCTGGTCAACCAGGCTGTTGCTGCTGGAGGCCCACTTCCCCACATATCCATCACAGCCTGGTTGATCTGGCACCTGGTGAAGATACTTGTCCAGTTTCCTCTTGAAGGCTTCTACACTTGTTCCAGCAGTGTTTCTGATATCTTCTGGTAAGGTGTTGAAAAGTCTGGAACCCCGGATGTTGATACAGTGTTCCCTTATTGTCCCCACCACATCCCTGCTCCTCACTGGGTTTATTTTACACTTCCTCCCATATCTCTCACTCCAGTATGCTATGGCAGTGTGCAGATTTGGGACCAAGCCCTCAAGTACCTTCCAGGAATATATTATCATGTACCGCTCTCTCCTCCGCTCCAATGAGTACATGTTCAAGACTTGCAGGCGTTCCCAGTAGTTTAGGTGCTTTACTGGCTCAATGTGAGCCGTAAACGATCTCTGTATTTGTTCCAGCTCCGATATTTCTCCTGTCTTGAACGGGGCCGTCAGCACTGAGCAATATTCTAAGTGAGGGAGCACTAGTGATTTGAAGTGTCACCATCGATATTATTTCCCTTGTTTTGAAAGTTCTCAATACCCACCCTGTCATCTTCCTGGCTTTTGTGATCTTTGTCTTGTTATGGTCTTTAAAAGAAAGGTCCGCTGACATAATTATTCCTAGGTCTTTTACATGTTCCTTACATTCTATTTGGTGACCCTCTTGAGTTTTGTATATAGTGCTCCTTTTGAGTTCTTCATTCTTTCCATACCTAAGCAGCTGGAACTTATCACCACTGAACGTCATGTTCTCCACTGCCCACTGGAAAACCCTGTTTATGTCTTCCTGTACTCTTTCAGTGTCCTCTACCATACTGACTTTCATGCTTATTTTAGTGTCATCTGCAAATGATGATACAAAAGTGTGCCGGGTGTTTTTGTCTATGTCTGCTATGAGGATGAGGAACAGCAGAGGTGCCAGGACAGTGCCTTGGGGCACTGAGCTTTTGAGCTCACTGATGCTGGATCTTGCCCTGTTCACTACTACTTTTTGTGTTCTGTGTTAGGAAACCAAAAATCCATCTGCCTACCTTCCCCATAATGCCCATGGCCTTCATTTTGTGCGTTATCACTCCATGATCGCATTTGTCAAACGCCTTTGCAAAATCTGTGTAAATCACATCTGCGTTTTGGTCGTCTTCCAGTACCTCTGTAATTCTGTCATAATGGTTCAGCAGCTGTGACAGGCATGATCATCCTGCTCTAAAACCATGCTGGTTCAGGTTATGTTGGTTGTGCTGGTCTATGAAATTTGTAACCTGCCATCTCATCACTCTTTCAAAGATTTTTATGATGAGAGGTTAGGGCTACTGGTCTGTAATTATTAGCTAGTGCTCTACTACCTCCCTTATGCAAAGGATCTATGTTTGCACTCTTTAAAGCCTCCAGTATTTCACCAAGATCTAAGCTCTTTCTCCAAAGAATACTGAGGGCTCGTGCTAGTGGTACTTTGCACTTCTTTATAAATAGAGCATTCCATGAATCTGGTCCAGGTGCTGAGTGAGTGGGCACGTTTTCCATTTCTTTTTCGAAATCTATGGGATTTGTACTAGTGTCAGTTAGTTGGTCTGCGCAGCCTTCTTCTGGAGTGAAAAATATTTCTGCATTTTCTACCTTGCTGTCATTTAGTGGGTTGCTGAACACCGACTCACACTGTTCTTTTCGAATTTCACTCATTTCCTGTTCGTCATCAGTATACGAGTCTCCTCTCAGTAGTGGTCCAATTCTACAAGTAGTTCTTAGCTTGGATTCTGCGTAGGAATAGAAATATTTTGGGTTTCTTGCGATATCCTGTATGGCCCTTTGTTCCCTTTGTACTTCTTCTGTGAGATATGACATCCTAAGTTTTTGCTCTAGTTCAGTGATCTCTCTGCTAAGTCTATCTTTCCTCTGTTGTAGCATATTTGTGTTTTTAAGCAATTCAGTAACCTGTTTTCTTCTGTACCATCTCCTACACTCTCTCTCTATATCTGATCTTCTGGGTTTCCTCAATGGTACATGTTTCATACATACTTTGTATGCTTCTGTATTCAGCTTCTCTAGGCACTGGTGGGGATTTAGGGTGCTCATGTCTGATTTCCAGGGTATGTCTGATAGCTCTTGGTTTATTTTTTCCCAGTCAATTCTATGGTTGCTAAAATTAAACTTACTGAACATCCCATCTCTAACTTTAGCGATCCAGTTTCCTGAACCTCTATGATGTTATGATCAGAGTAAATAGTTTTGGAAACTGTTATGTGTCTGATCAGTTCCTCGTTGTTTGTGAATATCAAATCCAGGGTATTTTCATTTCTGGTGGGATCAATTATCTGTTGGTTTAAAGAGTACTTTTCACAAAGTCTCATTAGTTCCCTGGTATATGCCTATTGAGCCAGGGTGCTTCCTGGAGATATTTCTGGTATAACATTACATTGCACCATCTTCCATTTTACATGAGAGAGATTAAAATCTCCAAGGAGTAAAATATTTGGTGTAGGATTTTGTAGCCTATCCAGATAGCTATCTGTCTTACTTAACTGATCCGTGAATTCCTCAGCAGTTGCCGATGGTGGTTTGTATACTAGGATAATTACCAAATTCCTATTTTCAACTTTAATACCTAGAATTTCGACTATATCATTTGTAGAATTCAGCACTTCTGTGCAACAGAAAGTATCCTTTACATAGATTCCTAGTCCTCCCTGTGACCTATTGATTCTATCACATCTATACATGTTGTAGTTTTCTATCTTTATCTCTCTGTCCAAAACATCCTTTGTATGTGTTTCTGTAAATGCTCTAAACATGGCATTCGCTTCTGTTTGGAGCCCAATGATATAACTAACTTTGTCATTTATATTTGATTTCAAACCCTGTATATTTGCAAATATGAAGCAGGAATTGCCATTGGGATTTTTTGTCTCGCTTTGTGTTTCATTAGTACCACTGGTAGTGTACTACCTGGTATGTCCCCTGGTGTACACGCCCCTGATTTCTCCGGTACTGGCTTCGAGTTTGTTTGCTTATTTGGCCTTGACGGCCTGGTTTGGTACGCCCCATTTTACTACCCACCTGTCCTCTCTGTACCATTCCCCCTGTTTGTCTCTTCCTCACTTTGTGATAAATGTTTTCCAGGCTAATGGAATCTGCATCATGTGCCACATTGCTCCTACCCACCTATAGCGGCTTTTCTAAAGGCCTTAAATGCTAGAAATAACTCTCAACCATTATCTAATATAAACAGTGGATTTACACATCCCCTTCCCTTCCTAGTTCCATCATTCCTCTTTATGTTCTTCTTATGTGTGGAAAGGGTCAATGTGGCTCTGTAGGTAATGGCAACTACAATATAAAGTACGAAAAACTAACATTTCTGATGAATTGCAAAATTTAAAAAACTTGTTCTGGCTTTTTAAAGGTGTCAAGAAGGTACAACTATTTTCCTCATATGCTCTTCACTCCATTATTCACGATATCACAAGCAATGCTGATTTTCAGGAGCATAACCAGGACAAATTGTGGAAGTCTACTGTGATTAATAATTCTCTATATATTTTAAAAATTGGTGGATGAATTTGGTAGGGTGTGCAAAAGAAGAAAATTAAAAGTGAATACAGGAAAGAGTAAGGTTATGAGGATAACAAAAAGATTAGGTGATGAAAGATTGGATATCAGATTGGAGGGAGAGAGTATGGAGGAGGTGAATGTATTCAGATACTTGGGAGTGGACGTGTCAGCGGATGGGTCTATGAAAGATGAGGTGAATCATAGAATTGATGAGGGGAAAAGGGTGAGTGGTGCACTTAGGAGTCTGTGGAGACAAAGAACTTTGTCCTTGGAGGCAAAGAGGGGAATGTATGAGAGTATAGTTTTACCAACGCTCTTATATGGGTGTGAAGCATGGGTGATGAATGTTGCAGCGAGGAGAAGGCTGGAGGCAGTGGAGATGTCATGTCTGAGGGCAATGTGTGGTGTGAATATAATGCAGAGAATTCGTAGTTTGGAAGTTAGGAGGAGGTGCGGGATTACCAAAACTGTTGTCCAGAGGGCTGAGGAAAGGTTGTTGAGGTGGTTCGGACATGTAGAGAGAATGGAGCGAAACAGTGACTTCAAGAGTGTATCAGTCTGTAGTGGAAGGAAGGCGGGGTAGGGGTCGGCCTAGGAAAGGTTGGAGGGAGGGGGTAAAGGAGGTTTTGTGTGCGAGGGGCTTGGATTTCCAGCAGGCATGCGTGACGTGTTTGATAGGAGTGAATGGAGACAAATGGTTTTTAATACTTGACGTGCTGTTGGAGTGTGAGCAAAGTAACATTTATGAAGGGGTTCAGGGAAACCGGCAGGCCGGACTTGAGTCCTGGAGATGGGAAGTACAGTGCCTGCACTCTGAAGGAGGGGTGTTAATGTTGCAGTTTAAAAACTGTAGTGTAAAGCACCCTTCTGGCAAGACAGTGATGAAGTGAATGATGGTGAAAGTTTTTCTTTTTCGGGCCACCCTGCCTTGGTGGGAATCGACCAGTGTGATTAAAAAAAAAAAAAAAAAATTTAAATTGTATTCATTTAAAGTTATCACTACTCCTCCCTTGCACTCTCAATCTTTCAGATACACCTGACTTAATCTCATTTACTCTTTTCCAGTTTAAGCTTGCCCATCCCCATTAAGTTGTTTAATTCAGTGCTAGGACATCAAGCTTTCTGTCTCATAACCCTGTACTACATTTTTTTCACCTCAATGGACTGTTTCACCATGGCAAGAAAAAAACACATTCACCATCATTCATGCTATTCCTGTACTACATCTGCACACATAAAAGCTACCTGACTTAAAAAATTCCTCCTCCTTTTTTTTAATCAATGAATGCAGAAAAAGGAGTTACCTGCCTGATATTACACAACATGATTTTCTCACTTGGACTGCACTAAAAAAAATTTTACTTGTCATCTTGCATGTTCACAAAATCAATATTTTTTTTTATCTTACCTATCTTACATGTTCATGAAATAAAAAAATAAAAATTTACCTGTCATCATTAATGGTTATGATATAAAAAATGGAATTCTGCCAGTGTAAAACATATCTATGACTGGTTTCAAGGTTTGCTTATTCTTGCAGCGTGGCCCATATTCAAACTTCCATCTTCTTGACATCAGCAAACAGACCTACAACACAGCCTACAACACAGCCATCAAAAACCAACTGATCTGTCACTTTCTGAATAGTCATGAACTATGGATGTTGACACATTGCTAGCTAATTCTGCTTATGGCATCTCTTGGTTTGTTCTACACTTCTTCTCTTACTGTTCAATCTAGTAAGTGGTTATACCTGTGTAAATTAGGGACATGGCCTTTTAAACTACAATACTACTATACAATACTGATCAAATTTTATTTATTTTGTTTTCTAGTTTTTGAATGGTAGTGAGTCTTCTTCATGACAACATTTCTGTATCATGAATCGTCTGTAGCTTTGTGCTACAGAAAAATAAAAGATAAAAGTAAAAAATTACTATATAATGTAAACTTCAAGCAGCAACAAATTCACTATATATTTCATATAGAATCTTTATTACATATAAAGGAGTTGTCTTTGGATAAATAATAAATCTAGCAAATTGTTTTTAACCATGACAAACTTATTACTATTTCTGGTTACTAATGGGTATGTCAAACAATTCCTTTTGGGTAAGAGGATTTTCAAGACACCAATAAGAAAAATTTACAGCCCGATACCTTCTTCAACTTTTACAGACCTTTCCAGGAATAAAGCAACACATGTGGCAGTCTACATATTTAATGAAGGTCATGTTGAGCAGCGACAACCGTGTCTCAATAGCTGTCAGAATATCACAGTGGCGAAAGAGAGTATGATTCCGACGTTCAGACTCTCGACGAGGTAGTTGACTCTTTACCTGAAATCAAGTTATGACATACAGTACATAAATATATTCCAAAGTCTTAGCACTACCACTATACATACTGAAATGAAATGTAGTAAAACACAAAACAAAAATCTAATCACCTTCGACCATATTTACAGGATACAGTGGACCCCCGGTTAATGATATTTTTTCACTCCAGAAGTATGTTCAGGTGCCAGTACCGACCAAATTTGTTCCCATAAGAAATATTGTGAAGTAGATTAGTCCATTTCAGACCCCCAAACATACACGTACAAACGCACTTACATAAATACACTTACATAATTGGTCACATTCGGAGGTAATCGTTATGCGGGGGTCCACTGTACTGTACTACAATTATGTATGTTAATTATACAGTGGTACCTCGGGATACAAACTTAATTTGTTCCAGAAGGCTGTACGAGTGCCGATACCAAGTAAATTTGTTCCCATGAAGAATAGTGTAAATTAGATTAATCCATTTCAGACCCCCAAAAATACACTTACAAAAGCATTTACATAAATACACTTACATAACTGTTCGAGTTTTGAGCTGTTTGAATCCCGAGGTACCACTGTATATGTAACACAGTTATCAATGCCTGTACAGTACTGTATATCCAACTTCTAATCTGTAACAGCTTAGTTGAAATATTAAACTGTTTAGTTGTAACAGTTGAAATAACCAACAATTCTGTACAGTACTGTATTTAGAAATGAACATTTTGATGATGTTGTTATTAAGGATTTTCCCATAGTGGTCTGTAATTAGGAACCATAAATATTGTACAGTACTGTACTGTATTAACTCTTAAACTGTCCAAACGTAGATCTAAGTTCACTCGCGTGGTGCTCCGAATATTTTGAAAAATAAAAAAATAATTTCTTTCTTTTAAAACAAAGAGCACATTTTTCTACATGTTATAGAATTTTAAAAAATTAGGGTCAGTACTTACCAAGATATAAGACCGTGAAGTTGGCTCTGGATGCTCACTTGACAGCAACATCGACTCCTGCCGCTTGCAGAAGTGTTGCCGATATACCTTTTTTCCTTGTTTTTATTTTAATTTATATATTTTTTTATGTTCTGATAATTACAATTTACAATAGTTCTTGTAATTTCATAGCCAATCTTTGTTCTGACACTAATACATGTATTAGGTACTGAAATAGTGCTCAAATAGTCACAATCACATTGACAGGTGAACATTTACACCTGCTTGGGTTATTTACTTTTGTCTAGAAATGTATACAAAGTATTTATAGGTCCCAGCAATGTTTTAGATACCCTGGTGTATACCTTGAAGCATGTTGTTATGAAAGGCATCCCTATTCTGTTGACAACCCAATGACATTTGATAAATGCCCATTGCTCCAGCTAACCCACTCTGTATTTATCACTGTTACACACAAACATGTCTTGTCTCTCTGTTTATTTATGTCTATCTATTTATCTGTCTATCTGCCTGTCTATCTATCTGTCTGTCTGTCTCTGCTTATCTGTCTTTCTGTCTGCCTGGAGTATAGTATATCAAACTCCTTGAAGAATGGTGTTATGACATCCGTTGTCAGCCCAGTGACATTTGACAAATGGGCGCTCGGGGAACTCTGGCTTTATGCGTTTTCACTGATACTCACAAACATGTTTGTCTGTCTATCTGTCTGACTGTCTATCTGTCTGTCTATCTTTGCCTGGAATTTTTGGGTTATCCTAGGTAATTTACACTATGTATAATAACTGTACTTATGTGTGCATGTGAGACAGATATATAGATAGACAGAGATATAGATAGAGATATAGACAGAGAGACACCATAGACAGCCAAAGCAAGCCAGCCAGCCTGCCGAATACATAAGAACATAAGGAAGAAGGAACACTGCAGCAAGCCTACTGGCCCATGCAAGGCAGGTCCATGTCACCTTCATCCCCCCCAGCTTAGACCAATGACCCACCTAGTCAGGTCACATCCATTGAAGGAAGGAGCATGACATCAGACCAAGTAGCACAAGCTAGTCAAGTCCAACTCACACCCACCCACACTCACTCATGTATTTATCTAACCTATTTTTACTTTCCTTTTAAAATGGGAGTGTTAATGCGACATGGTATCAGTGAATCCCTGGTGTTTGCCATACTATTTGCTCTAACTGGCACTCAACTGAACTGGTGCTTCCACAAGGTACTATGTGCTCCCAGATTTTTTAATACTGTGCACACTGAGTGCACAGACTCATTCTGTCATGTCTAGGTGGCTCAAGCCTATTATGCAAAATCTGAAGGAATGAAAAATAAAACGTTGATCTACGTTTGGAGCATTACGCATGCAAACGTAGATCTACATTTGGAAAGTTTAAGGGTTAACAATTACCTAATTACCTGTTTGAATTGGTTAAGGTTAATAGGTCATATGCACTACCTACTGTATTATGTGACAACACTAATTATGGATCTTCAACTATAAACAAACTACTGCTAATGCAACAGCTTTCATTTCTTCTCAGTTTTGGACTGGCATTTTACACCATTAATGTCCCCAACTTTGCATTAATACTATATGCATGTATAAACTGTGATAGCCACAATATTTTATACTTCTTGTTAATATTTCTTTCCAATATTGATTTTTTTCATTCCACAATTAAGAAGTCAATCAAGTATTATCTATAATTATACAGTATACATACTGAAATATTGTTAATACCCCTTCAGGTATGATTTCCCATAAGGTCTATGTAAAATTTAATGTCTGTATGTAAAAGTTTAATGTCTTTATGTAAAATTGATGATACAGGCATCTTTAGAAGTTTTCTCACCTCCACTTTTGGAATTTGTGTGTAGCATTCGTGGTGTGCAAATGTGCTCTGTATGTGCATCACTGGCAAAGTTTTCCACATTCTCTCCCTGGAACACGTCTTCATAATTCTCTTCTCAGTGGGGTACCGTTCATCAGCTATTTTATCCACTGAAAATAATCTACAACGACTCACAAAATCTACAGCTGTGGGGTTGAGCCAGTTACTACCTTAGGTGTAGGCATCTCACTCTGCCATCAATTGGGCAGGAGAGTCTACTCAACTTAATTTGAAATACTTGCTCCCATTTCTATTCCTAAAGGAAGTATGTGTCCCCTTTCCCTTCATCACCTCAATTTGAACAATATTTCCTCTCTGGACATAAGGAGGCTGATTTCGGTACGACAAACTGCCAGTGGCTCTTCAAACGTAACACCTTTTTTTTGGGGGGGGGGGGGCTACTTGTAGCTAAATGCTCCTCCTGCACAGGATGTAGGATTATCCAATAAATGTCTACTTAAATATAAATACAGACTAGGAGTTATGATTTGTGAAGCTATTTGTATTTAAACTTATTTTAATAAGTGAATAAATACTATACTGATAAAAAGTCACTAACCTCTTTAAGGCACTTTGCTTGGTATCTCTCCACTTTTCTAAAACCTTTGTTCAGGAGAAGTTGGTTTATTTCATTAAATCTTCTACAAACCTGAAAAAGTAGGTGATAGTTTTTCACTCTGTTTATAAATTAATACAACATACCAACAGAAGCCACAGGAAGATTTACATATAGTCATGTTTTTTCATTCTTTTTTTTTTGTTTGGAGGGGGGGGCGAGGGTGACCCTATCATAGCAGCAGATGGCATGTGTTAAAAAATCGAATATTTGAGAATACATACTGTTTATTTCATAATTATATTTTTAACAATGACTGAAGACAAAAGACAGAAACTGGAATGCTAAATTTAGCTTAGACCTGTCAAATTGTTTATTTATGGTAAATTATTACAGTACAGTACCAACATAATACAAAAGGGCATATCAGTACAAAATCAACTGTAAACAATGCTGTCTTCAATCACTGAATACTTCCCCAATGACAGGAAAAGCCTGTCTGATACTATAACATACAGAGATCTCTGAATATTTTCTAGCTCAGCAGTCCTGCCTGCCTTGAAGAGAGTTGTTATTATACAGCAGTATTCCAGCCTGGAGAATAAGAATAAGTTGAAGAGCATTATTACTGGCTCAGCATATCACGTCTTGGAAGCTCTAGTTATCCAGCCTATTATTTTCCTTGTGGTATACCTAGAGGATCTAGGAATGCAGGACAGTGCACCAGATGGGGATAGTGGTCCTGGTATTGAAGCAACAGATACAGACCTGGACATACAAGATCCAGAATTACAAAATAGTACTTCTGCTGATGGTGTAAAAAAAAAAAAAAAAAGAGGGGGTGATGATCATTAGGGGGATGGTGGTGATACATTACCAGTAATAAGTGGTGGTGGTATCAATGCTGGTACAGGTGCCGCAGATAGTACGAAGTCAGAAAAAACTACACCAGCAGGGAACCCAGCCCCCCAAAATCCTAACAGAAATCAAATCTGTGCAAATTCTATGCCTTGGGAATCTGTAGGCATGGAATATCTGGAAAAATAATGGGGGACATGCAATTTTGACCATCCAAAAAAATGCCATGACCTCATGACTGAAGGAGTGTGTTAGTCTTCAGCATGTAAACTTTTCCACCCTTATATGTGTTATTCATAAGTTCATGAAAGACAATGTTACAACACATACTGCCAGGCATATCATTTGAAAGGGACCAGAAGGTACAGCTCCGACAAACCTTGGGAAACAAGCCATGGTAGTTACAACTACCCGATAGACTTTTAATTGCCAGAAGGAAAAAAATAGGCAGAAAATGACATACATACATACATTATCTCATATTATTTATACCATTTTTACAATAATGCAGTAGTCTGCATACCAGTAAATTTTGTATTTTTGTGTATGAATAAAAAATCAAAATAGAAAGCAAGAGTAATATATGAGGCCTAGAGACGTGACTAATGAACAGAGGGTATGTTATTTTAGTGCCAAGAATGTCTACATAGTTTATTCTGGACCCTATTTTGAAATTGGCATCTTTTTTAATTTGTGTGAAAATGGCCAAATTGCCAATTTCTGACCACTTTATTGGGTAGTTCAAATCGGTAAATGGGCGGTTTCTTGTACTCAACTGATAGATAAAATGGAGTTCTAAAGAAATAGCTATGAGTTTGGTCAACTGGAACAACAGAATTGGCTTTAAACAGGGCTCAAAGTCAGCGAAATCGCCGATACGTATATGTCGCCGAGACCGCTAACTTCGCGGGAGCATAATTCCATGAGTTTTTGACCAAATTCAATACTTTGGGTGTCATTACCATAGGGAAAAGATTCTCTATCATTTCATAAGAAAAAATAATTTTTTTTCCAAAAATTTATCGACATAGAATGACAGTTTCAGAAAGGGGCCTGCGACAGTCAAAGGGTTAAGGACATTTGTGCAAAGTTGAGTGAGGTGCAAACATTTGTGGAGAAACATCACCCTAACAAAGCTGTTGCAGGACGATGTCTGCAACATGTTCAATGACAATGCCTTGTCCCATTTTAGGCAAATATTAAAGAGATGCCAGAAACAGACCTCTCTGGACAGATTTTTTGTGCAACAGGGATCCAGTGACTCTGAAGCTGGTCCTAGTGCCAGTAAAAAACAAAGAAGGAATGTAACCCTGGATAAGGACTTGGTACCTAGAGCCCTTATGGAAGGGGATTCCCTTTCCAAACAATAACTTCTCCTCCCTCTCTCCTCCTCCCCATCTTCCATACACCAACAAGAGTCTTCAATAAAGGTAAATGTGATGTTAAATGTTCATTTATCTACACTTTTTCTCTAAAAAATGTATTTTTTGTAATACTTTTGGGTGTCTGGAACGGATTAATTGGATTTACATCATTTCTTATGGGAAATATTGTTTCGGTTTTCATCAATTTCAGTTTTCGTCAGACTCTCTGGAACGGATTAATCATGAAAACCGAGGTTCCTTGTTACAAAGGTTTTGGCAAGTCCCTCTTCACGAGGACAGCCAAGAGTTAACTGCATTCTCTACTCCCACAGGTCATTATCACTTCCTACGAATGGCTTTTGGATTACGATCTTCTCCTATCACGTTCTCTAGACTTATGGCCAATATCTTTAGAGGTCTTATAGGTAAAGCACTTATGGGGTACTTAGACGACGTAATCGTCATGTCCGAAGATGTGGACACACACCTAAAAGACTTGATATAGTACTTGGTAAGCTTGAAGAAGCCAATTTAAAGATCAAACTGTCTAAATGTCAATTTTTCAGATCAGAAATTAAGTTTCTGGGTCACATAGTCACTCCTAGAGGAGTTACGACTGATCAAAGTAAAGTAAAGGCAGTACTAAATTTTCAAACTCCCAAAACTGCTGATGCTGTAAGGTCCTTTGTGGGTCTAGCAGGTTTCTACAGATCTTTCATTGCAAATTTTTCTTCAATAGCAGCTCCGTTAACTGAATTGCTTAAGAAAGATGCTCCTTTCGTTTGGACCTTCCATCAAGAAAGAGCATTCCAAACTCTAAAAGAAAAGCTAACATCTGCTCCAATTTTGAAATTTCCAGATTTTTCTAAGCCCTTCTGACAACTGATGCTAGTTCAATTGGCATAGGTGCCGTACTAGCTCAGAAGACTGATGGCAAGTACAATGCAGTTGCATTTGCTAGCCGAGTCCTTACGAAGGCTGAACGTAATTATACAGTAACAGAGCAAGAAGCTTTAGCAATAGTGTGGTCTTTAAAGCACTTCCGAGACATTATTTACCAGTACCCTGTTCATGTCTTGACAGACCATGCACCACTGATACCCTTATTCCAGAACAAACAGCCTACTGGAAGGTTAGCCAGATGAACCTTGACTATCCAAGAGTTCAATCCCACTTTTGAACATTTACCTGGCAAGTCAAATGTAGTCGCAGATGCTTTATTGCGACACGTTAGTGTAGTTACTGCAGATCCTCCATTTACTGTTGAGGATGTCAAAAATGCCCAAAGAACAGATCCCATATGGTCTGGTGTGATTCGATTCCTGCTCCAGGAAGATCTTATTTTTACTGTGAAGCCCCCAGAAACCCATTAGTGACTTTGTAATGAGCCAAGAATTACTGTATCGAACAGCCGAGTTGGGTACTCCAAGCAGAAGAGTTTACCAGTTAGTAATTCCACAGTCACTACTGAAGTAGCTCTACAGCTATTCAGATGCCCCAAAGGTGTTGCACACCCTGGTATGGATCGTTCTGTGAAACAAGCCAGAATGAAATACTTTTGGCCACGTAGGGCAACTGACATTTCCGAGTATGTTAAGAAATTTTAGTGTTTGTATGCAACATAAAGGAAATGTCAATGGTCCTAATCCTATCCAAGTGTACCCAACCACTAGCGAACCGTGGGAAAGAGTTGCCCTTGATTTTTTAAACCCAATTTTAAATGTTCCCTCCAAGGCAAACAAACATCTGTGTGTTAGGGTAGACCATTTCACCAGATATTGTGAGTTAGTTCCTACTGCAGATAAGACTGCTGAGACAGTAGCTAAAGCTTTTTAAAGAACGCATTATCTGCAGGCATACCACCCTAAGTCCTTAGTAACAGATAATGGAGGTAAATTTCTGTAATGAGATTCTTGAAAATTTGTACTTTGTACAAGATCTTAAATCCACCATTGTTCCTCACCATCCTGCCAGCAATGGGTTAGCCGAACGAACCAATAAGAAAGTACTTGATGTCCTGAGAGCCACTATCAACCCCAATAGTGAAACTTGGATGAAGATCCCAGATGTTCAATGTGCATAAATTCTGCTTACAATGCTTCCATAGGTGATACTCCACATTATGCATTGTATGGTGTAGACAAGCATTTACCCTATTAGTTGTTATATTCCACTCCGAAACCTAATTACAACCCTGATGATTTCGTAGCAACTCGTACCAGCATGGCTCAAAGTGTTTTTAGAAGAATCCCTTTAAACCCCTTCACAAATCAACAGCAGAATTTACTAGAGTAACTAATAGCCGTGCTAAGCCATCAAAGTAAAAGTAGGTTCAAGGTAATGCTGACAAATTTCAACAAAACATCCAAATGCCTAAGCTCGATAAAAGTTTGTCGGCCCTTATCGAGTTGTAGAAATATCTCCGGTAATAAGTATAAGGTTAGAGAAATTAGTACTGGCAAGTACAGAGAATCGCATTTAGATCATATGAAATTAGTATGCGATGTTGATGATATTGCTACCCAGACTAATGTGACAGATGCTGAAAATCCTCTTGACTCTGTACTCTCTACCTCAGATACTCAGTCAGATAATCAACATGAATGTCGTTACTCCTTGCATACTCGACAAGTAATGAGAAACCCACAAGTATCTTTTGTAGATACTCGTTCATATCTCCCTCAGTCAAGGCATGTGTTAGCCATTGCAGAGGAATTCAATCCTCACAGAGATGATAACCATTCTGCATATGTAAACCTCACCCTCGCAGAATTGGGTTTAAATGTACATAGCCTGTATAACTAGATGTCCGAGATGAAGTAAATTGTCAACTGTTTGTTATTAACTGATTAGTTTTTCAGAATTTTTTTTTTTTTTTCGTATTCACGTTCCCTCCATATTCTGAGATTTGACAGAATTGATCTGAGTGCACCAGATGTCTTTGCTGTTAATTTCACCTTGTATATATATATATTTATTCTTCCTCAGAATCCGTAGAGTGCATGAATACAGATCAATCGATCAATTCCAAACATAATGTACAATGAATTGTTCTTATAAGTCGTAATGCATTACGTTAAAAGTGATTACGTTAACACCCATTACGTAAAACTCATTTTGTTAACATCCATTATGATACCATCCATTAGTTCTAAGTTATATATGAATTTGTTATTGTATAGAATCAGCCCAGAACCACCTGCCTGTTCAGCCTATAAGATAGTAGTGTATGTCGAAACGACATATGTAACATGACTGAGCTGTCAGCATTGCTGCTGATCCCTGTGTTGTATAGCATATCATAGTATCACCATGTGCTTTATATGAAGATCCTTTTAGGCCTGTGACTGTTTGTGTGACGTCACGGGATACAGCTTGAGTGTGAGGCGAGCTAGCTACCTCGGCCTCAGTCGGCGTTTGACATAGGCAGAACAAGGCAGAGGCTGGGCTCCATCTCCCCTTACCAGAGTCCCGACAATACATCGTTACCATCCAACAAGTGTGTCTACCTTCAACCCTAAATATCTCCTTTAAGAACCCTACGATATTACAATGAAACAGGTTTTAAATTTCAAATAAAAATTTCATTTAAATTGCATTGGTTTCACTGACCTGCATTTTTTGCAGTGGTTGGTGAGGCAATGGAGTAACATGAGAATTTTCAATTAGCTCATGGATATAACATATCTATGAGATTAATAGGCATTTTTTAACATTAGTAAATATGCTGGTAGATAAAGAACTTGTGGCATTTTTCAGGCAAGGAGTTTAAAATATCTGAAAGGGAGGAGCCTAAACCTAAACCCTCATACCTTGCAGGTGAGCCTAAATCTAGACCTATCATACTTCAGGAGGATGAGCCTAAATCTAGACCATCATGACACAGGGGGCGAGCCTAAATCTAGACCATCATACCATAAGGGCAGAGCCTAGATCTAAGCAATCTACCTCAAGGGGTGAGCCTAAATCTAGAGGCTATCATACCACAGGGGGGTGAGCCTAAATCTAGACCATCATACCACAGGGGGTGAGCCTAAATCTAGACCATCATACCACAGGGGGTGAGCCTAAATCTAGACCATCATACCACAGGGGGTGAGCCTAAATCTAAAGCCATTATCCTCAAGGGGTGAGCCTAAATCTAGACCATCATACCACAGGGGGTGAGCCTAAATCTAGACCATCATACCACAGGGGGTGAGCCTAAATCTAGGCCATCATACCACAGGGGGTGAGCCTAAACCTAGGTCATCATACCACAGGGGGTAAGCCTAAATCTAGGCCATCATACCTCAGGGAGTGAGCCTAAATCTAGACCATCATACCACAGGAGGTGAGCCTAAATCTAGGATATCATACCACAGGGGGTGAGCCTAAATCTAGACCATCATACCTCAAGGGGTGAGCCTAAATCTAGACCATACCACAGGGGGTGAGTTTACCTGGAGTTTACCTGGAGAGAGTTCCGGGGGTCAATGCCCCCGTGGCCCGGTCTGTGACCAGGCCTCCTGGTGGATCAGAGCCTGATCAACCAGGCTGTTGCTGCTGGCTGCACGCAAACCAACGTACGAGCCACAGCCCGGCTGGTCAGGAACCGACTTTAGGTGCTTGTCCAGTGCCAGCTTGAAGACTGCCAGGGGTCTGTTGGTAATCCCCCTTATGTATGCTGGGAGGCAATTGAACAGTCTCGGGCCCCTGACACTTATTGTATGGTCTCTTAACGTGCTAGTGACACCCCTGCTTTTCATTGCGGGGATGTTGCATCGTCTGCCAAGTCTTTTGCTTTCGTAGTGAGAGATTTTCGTGTGCAAGTTCGGTACTAGTCCCTCAAGGATTTTCCAGGTGTATATAATCATGTATCTCTCCCGCCTGCATTCCAGGGAATACAGTTTAAGGAACCTCAAGCGCTCCAGTAATTGGGGGTGTTTTATCTCCGTTATGCGCGCCGTGAAGGTTCTCTGTACATTTTCTAGGTCAGCAATTTCACCTGCCTTGAAAGGTACTGTTAGTGTGCAGCAATATTCCAGCCTAGATAGAACAAGTGACCTGAATAGTGTCATCATGGGCTTGGCCTCCCTAGTTTTGAAGGTTCTCATTATCCATCCTGTCATTTTTCTAGCATATGCGATTGATACAATGTTATGGTCCTTGAAGGTGAGATCCACCGACATGATCACTCCCAGGTCTTTGACGTTGGTGTTTCGCTCTATTTTGTGGCCAGAATTTGTTTTGTACTCTGATGAAGATTTAATTTCCTCGTCTTTACCATATCTGAGTAATAGAAATTTCTCATCGTTGAACTTCATATTGTTTTCTGCAGCCCACTGAAAGATTTGGTTGATGTCCACCTGGAGCCTTGCAGTGTCTGCAATGGAAGACACTGTCATGCAGATTCGGGTGTCATCTGCAAAGGAAGACACGGTGCTGTGGCTGACATCCTTGTCTATGTCGGATATGAGGATGAGGAACAAGATGGGAGCGAGTACTGTGCCTTGTGGAACAGGGCTTTTCACAGTAGTTGCCTCAGACTTTACTCTCTTGACGACTACTCTCTGTGTTCTGTTAGTGAGGAAATTATAGATCCATCAACCGACTTTTCCTGTTATTCCTTTAGCACGCATTCTGTGCGCTATTACGCCATGGTCACACTTGTCGAAGGCTTTTGCAAAGTCTGTATATATTACATCTGCATTCTTTTTGTCTTCTAGTGCATTTAGGACCTTGTCGTAGTGATCCAATAGTTGAGACAGACAGGAGCGACCTGTTCTAAACCCATGTTGCCCTGGGTTGTGTAACTGATGGGTTTCTAGATGGGTGGTGATCTTGCTTCTTAGGACTCTTTCAAAAATTTTTATGATATAGGATGTTAGTGCTATCGGTCTGTAGTTCTTTGCTGTTGCTTTACTGCCCCCTTTGTGGAGTGGGGCTATGTCTGTTGTTTTTAGTAACTGTGGGACAACCCCCGTGTCCATGCTCCCTCTCCATAGAATGGAAAAGGCTCGTGATAGGGGCTTCTTGCAGTTCTTGATGAACACGGAGTTCCATGAGTCTGGCCTGGGGCAGAGTGCATGGGCATGTCATTTATCGCCTGTTCGAAGTCATTTGGCGTCAGGATAACATCGGATAGGCTTGTGTTAACCAAATTCTGTGGCTCTCATAAAAAATTCATTTTGATCATCGACTCTCACTCTGGTTAGCAGCTTGCTAAAAACTGAGTCATATTGGGACTTAAGTAGCTCACTCATTTCCTTGCTGTCATCTGTGTAGGACCCATCTTGTTTAAGTAGGGGCCCAATACTGGACGTTGTTCTCGACTTTGATTTGGCATAGGAGAAGAAATACTTTGGGTTTCTTTCGATTTCATTTATGGCTTTTAGTTCTTCCAGCGTTTCCTGACTCCTATAAGATTCCTTTAGCTTAAGTTCGATGCTTGCTATTTCTCTGACCAGTGTCTCCCTACGCATTTCAGATATATTGACCTCTTTTAGCCGCTCTGTTATTCTTTTCCGTCGCCTGTAAAGGGAGTGCCTGTCTCTTTCTATTTTACATCTACTCCTCCTTTTTCTTAGAGGAATAAGCCTTTTGCATACATCGAGTGCCACCAAGTTAATCTGTTCTAGGCATAAGTTGGGGTCTGTGTTGCTTAGTATATCTTCCCAGCTTATATCGGTTAGGACTTGGTTTACTTGGTCCCACTTTATGTTTTTGTTATTGAAGTTGAATTTGGTGAATGCTCCTTCGTGACTAGTCTCATTATGTCGGTCTGGGGCTCCACGCATACATGTCTGAACCTCAATTATGTTGTGATCTGAGTACAGTGGACCCCCGCATAGCGGACGCCTTGCATAGCGGACAATCCGCATAGCGGACGCTTTGTTCGCTAAAATTTTGCCCCGCATAGTGGACAAAAAACCCGCTCAGCGGCCTTCGTCCGAGACGCGTCCAATGTGCGCCTCAGCCAGCCTCACATGTGCCGCCTGTCCCATTTTTTTACCAGCCAGCCTCCCGCGGTAACATTCAAGCATACACTCGGAATATTTCGTATTATTACAGTGTTTTCGGTGGTGTTTCTGGAAAATAAGTGACCATGGGCCCCAAGAAAGCTTCTAGTTCCAACCCTACAGCAATAAGGGTTAGGATTCCTATTGAAATAAAGAAAGAGATCATTGATAAGTATGAAAGTGGAGTACTTTATCACCGACCTGGTCAGGTTGTACAAGAAACCAAAATCAACCATCTCTTCTATTGTGGGCAAGAAAACGGCAATCAAGGAAGCTGTTGTTGCCAAAGGTTTAACTGTGTTTTCGAAACAAAGATCGCAAGTGATGGAAGATGTTGAGAGACTCTTATTGGTGTGGATAAATGAAAAACAGCTAGCAGGAGATAGCGTCTCTCAAGCGATCATATGTGAAAGGCTAGGAAGTTGCATGACGATTTAATTAAAAAATGCCTGCAACTAGTGATGATGTGAGTGAATTTAAGGCAGCAAAGGTTGGTTTGAGAGATTTAAGAAGCGTAGTGGCATCCATAGTGTGATACGGCATGGTGAGGCTGCCAGTTCGGACCACAAAGCGGCTGAAAAATATGTGCATGAATTCAAGGAGTACATAGAAACTGAAGGACTGAAACCTGAACAAGTGTTTAATTGTGATGAAACAGGCCTGTTCTGGAAGAAAATGCCAAGCAGGACCTACATTACTCAGGAGGAAAAGGCACTCCCAGGACATAAGCCTATGAAAGACAGGCTTACTTTGTTGATGTGTGCCAATGCTAGTGGTGATTGCAAAGTTAAGCCTTTATTAGTGTATCACTCTGAAACTCCCAGAGCGTTCAGGCAAAAGAATGTCCTCAAGGATAATTTGTGTGTGCTGTGGAGGGCAAACAGTAAGGCATGGGTCACTAGGGAATTTTTCTATAACTGGTTACACCATGCATTTGCCCCAATGTGAAAGATTACCTAACTGAAAAGAAATTAGACCTTAAGTGCCTCCTGGTGTTAGACAATGCCCCTGGTCATCCTACAGACGCGGCCCCGAGCGACTTTATGGGGACATGAGCTTCATTAAGGTGAAGTTTTTGCCTCCTAATACCACTCCTCTCCTGCAGCCCATGGACCAGCAGGTCATTTCCAACTTCAAGAAACTGTACACAAAAGCTCTGTTTCAAAAGTGCTTTGAAGTGACCACAGACACTCGATTGACTCTAAAGAGTTTTGGAAGGATCACTTTAATATCCTCAATTGTGTAAACCTTATAGGTAAGGCTTGGGAGGGAGTGACTAAGAGAACCTTGAACTCTGCTTGGAAGAAACTGTGGCCAGAATGTGTAGACAAAAGGGATTTTGAAGGGTTTGAGGCTAACCCTGAGAGGAGTATACCAGTTGAGGAATCAATTGTGGAATTGGGGAAGTCCTTGGGGTTGGAGGTTAGTGGGGAGGATGTAGAAGAGTTGGTGGAGGAGGACAATGAAGAACTAACCACTGATGAGCTGATAGATCAACTTCAAGAGCAAGAGGCCAGACCTGGGGAAACTGGTTCAAAGGAGGGGAGAGAGAAATTGAAGGAATTGCCTACTTCAAAGATTAAGGAAATGTGTGCAAAATGGCTTGAAGTGCAAACCTTTTTTGATGGAAATCACCCTCACACAGCTATTGCAAGCCGTGCTGGTGACTGTTACAATGACACTGTTGTGAACCACTTTAGACAAATCATAAAGGAACGAGAGGTACAGGCCACTATGGACAGATATGTTGTGCGAAAGAAGTCCAGTGACTCTGAAGCTGGTCCTAGTGGCATTAAAAGAAGAAGGGAAGTAACCCCAGAAAAGGACTTGCTACCTCAAGTCCTAATGGAAGGGGATTCCCCTTCTAAACACTAACACTCTCTCTCCCCTCCTCCCATCCCATCAATCATCACCAGATCTTCAATAAAAGTAAGTGTCATGTAATTGTGCATGCCTTTTTCAGTTTGTGCGTACTAAAATTAACATTTTTTTGTGGTAAAAAAAATTTTTTTACATACTTTTGGGTGTCTTGCACGGATTAATTTTATTTCCATTATTTCTTATGGGGAAAATTCATTCGCATAGCGAACATTTCGCATAACAGCCAGCCCTCTTGCACGGATTAAGTTCGCTATGCGGGGGTCCACTGTATATTGTTTTTGATATGGTGACATTTCTTATCAGATCATCATTGTTAGTGAAGATGAGGTCTAGTATATTCTCCAGTCTAGTAGGCTCTATTATTTGCTGGTTTAAATTGAATTTTGTGCAGAGATTTAAAAGCTCGTGTGAGTGTGAGTTTTCATCAGAGCTGCTTCCTGGTGTTATTACTGCAACAATATTTTTTTTTGTTTATATTCCTCCATTTTAGGCCCCTTTTAAAGTTGAAATCCCCCGGGGGAAAGAGGTTGGGGGGGAAAGTGGGAAGATTTTCCAGACAGTGGTCAATTTTTAACAGTTTGTTCATGGTTTTTTGGGATTTTGCACCCGGAGGCTTGTAAAACCCCACAATGACTAGGTTTTGGTTTGGGAACCTTTTTATGAAAAAAACTTCCCTACATCTTTTTTAAAGGAAATTTTAAGCATTCTTTTGGAAAAAACAAATTTGACTTGCATTTTTCCCGGGCCCAAACCCCCCCTTTTCCCTTTTTACTCGTCACATTGTATAGGTTGAAACCCTTTAAATCCTTTTATTTCGTTGTCCACGTGACCCTTTATGTGGGTCTCAGTGTAGCCGGAAACTTTGCCTTTGCCTCGCAAGCATTTCCAGGATGAAAGGAAATTTTGTTTTTTGTTGCTGGTTTTTAGCCCCTGTTTATTTGCAAAAAAGAATGTCTTTGGACTAGTGACCCTTAATTTTGGAAAATTCATCCCAACAGGGGAGTGAGCCAAAATTGCCTCATACCCCCAAGGGGATGACCCTTTAATTTTGGGCCCTTTTTTTCCACAGTGGGGGGCCCAAAATCTAAAACCTTTTCATACCAAAGGGGGGGGGGCCCTTAAAAATTAGACCTCATCCCAAACCTTTGGGTGAGCCAAATCTGGGACCATTCCCAAACGGGGAGGGTGACCCTAAATCGGGCCCACCCTTTACCTCAGGGGGTGACCCTAAATCTGGACCAATCCCAAAAGGGGGGGGGCCAAAATTTAAAGACCACTTTACCCAGGGGGTGACCCCAAAATTTAGCCATCATCCCCCAGGGGGGTGAGCCAAAAATTGGGACCCAATCAAAACCAAAAGGGGGGGTGACCCCTAAATCTAGACCATCATACCACAGGCAGGTGAGCCAAATCTAAAACCATCTTTACCACGGGGGGGGTGAGCCTATTTTGGACCATCACACCACGGGGGTGAGCCAAAATTGGGCCCTTTTCATAACAGGGGGGGGAGCCAAAATCTGGCCATCTTACCACAGGGGGTGAGCCTAAACTAGACCTTCATCCCACAGGAGGGTGGGGCCTAAATCAGCCCATCTACAACAGGGGGTACCCAAAAATTCTTGGATTTTCATCCCAACAGGGGTGGCCAAAATCTAAAACCTTTCAAAACCCCAGGGGGTGCCCCCTTTAAATCTAAAACTCATCCCAAACAGGGGGGTGACCCCAAAATTTAAAGACCATCTTTAAAGGGGGGTTGAACCCCCAAAACAAAGACCATCATACCACAGGGGGGGGGGACCCTTTAAATCTAGACCATCATACCCCCAGGGGGGTAAAGGCCTTTAAATCTACCCCCTATCCCCACAGGCAGGTGAGGGGAAAATTTTTTTTAAAAATCTAGACCCATCTTCCCAAAAGGGGGGTTAAACCCTATATCTGGGCCCCAATCAAAACCACGGGGGTGGCCAAAATCAAGACCTTTTCATCCACAGGGGGTGACCCAAATTTTCCTAGCCATCATACCACAGGGGGTTTGAGTCAAAATCTGGGCCACATACCACAGGGTTTTGGGGCCAAATTTTCGTAGACCATCATCCCCACAGGGGGTGGGGCCAAAAATCTGACCATCTTTCCTTTGGAGGTGAGTAAAGCTAGACCATTTTCCCACATGAGGGGTTGGAGCCTTTTTTCTAGGCTATCATACCTAAAGGGGGTAAACCCTTAAATTAGCCATCAACCACGGGGGGTGGGGCCAAAAATCTGACCATCATCCCAGGGGGGGGGTGAGCTTTAAATCTAGACCTCATCCCAACAGGGGGGTGAGCATAAATCTGGGCCCTCTTTACCACAGGGGGGGTGAGCTAAATCTGACCATCTTTACCACAGGGGGGTGAGCCAAAAATCTGTCCATTCCCACCGGGGATGAGCCAAAATCTAGCCCTCATACCACAGGGGGGGTGAGCCAAAAATCGGGGCCCATCATACCACGGGGGGTTTGGAACCTAAATCTTGATAAACCACAGGGGGTGGGGCCAAAAATCTAGACCTCATAAAACAGGGGAGTGGGGCCTAAATCTCGACCTTTCATACCAACAGGGTGACCCAAAAAAAAATCAAAACCAAATACCAAAAGGGGGGTGAGCAAAAAATTTAGCCATGAAAAACAGGGGGGTGAGCCAAAATTGGGACCATCAAAACCACAGGGGGTGTCCTAAATCTAGACTTTTTTAAAAATGGGGTGAGCAAAAATCTAGACCCCCCCTTTCCAAAGGGGGGGTGAGGCCAAAATTTTAGCCATCATACCAAGGGAGGTAAAGCCTAAATCAAAGCCCATCATCCCACAGGGGGTGAGCCAAAATCTAGCCCCTTTACCACAGGGGGGTGAGCCTAAATTTTGCCCATCATACCACAGAGGGGGGACCCTTAAATCTAGCCCAATCATACCCAGAGGGTGACCCAAAAATTTTGGAACCATCTTACCACAGGGGGGTGACCCAAAAAAAAAAATTTTTTGGGCCCCAACATCCCAAACAGGGGGTGACCCTTTAATTTCTGGGACCTTCTTACCACAGGGGGGTGACCCCAAAATCTAGACCATCTAAACGGGGGGGCTGGCCTAAATCGGCCTCATACCACAGGGGGTAAAGGCCTAAATTAGCCCCATCTTTACCACAGGGGGTGGCCTAAATCTGGGAAATCATACACAGGGGGTGACCCTAAATTAGACCCTTACCACAGGGGGTGACCCTTTAAATCTAGACCATCACCCACAGGGGTAAAGCCAAAAAATCTTTCATCATCCCCCAAAAAGGGGTTTTGACCCCTTAAATCAAAGGCCCATCTTTCCCACGGGGGGGTGAGCCTAAATCTGGGACCATCATCCCACAGGGGGTGAGCCAAAATCTAGATCATCCCCCAAGGGGGGGTGACCCAAAAAATCAAAAACCTTTCTTACCCCCAGGGGGTGAGCCAAAAATTTGATCTTTACCAAGGGGGTTTGGGGCCAAAATTTGGGTTTCATCCCACAGGGGGTGAGCCAAATTCTCCCTCTTACCACGGGGGGGGCCCTAAAAAAGACCATCATACCCCCAAGGGGGGGGAGCCTAAATTGACCATCTTTACCACAGGGGGTGAGCCAAAATTAAAATGTATCCCACAGGGGGTGAGCCAAAATTTTTGACCATCATCCCCACAGGGGGTGGCCTAAATCAAACATCTTTCCACAGGGGGGTGAGCCAAAATCCAGTTCATCAACCACAGGGGGTGACCTTAAATTAGCCCATCAAAACCACAGGGGGTGAGCGAAAATTTCTAGACCATCTTTTACCACAGGGGGGTGAGCCTAAATCAAAACCTTCATTCCATGGGGATGAGCCAAAATCTAGTTCACCCATACCACGGGGGAGTAAAAGGCCAAAATCTAGTTCAAAACCACAGAGGGTGACCCCAAATTGGGATCATACCACGGGGGGGGTGAGCCAAAATTCAGACCATCTTTCCCAAAGGGGGGTTTGGGGCCAAAATTCAAGACCACTTTCCACGGGGTTTGACCCAAAATCTAGTTTAATCCCACAGGGGATAAGCCAAAATTCTGGGACCATCATACCAAGGGGGTGACCTAAATTTTAGCCATCTACCACAGGGGGTGAGCTAAATTGACCATAATACCCGGGGGTGAGCCAAATCTAGACCATCATACCACAGGGGGTGACCCTAAATTTGGGACCTTTAACAAAAGGGGGGGGCCCAAATTTCTAAAACCATAAAAACCACGGGGGGTAACCCAAAATTGGGCCTTCATCCCACGGGGGGGACCCAAAAATCTAGAATTTTTACCACAGGGGGGTGACCCTAAATCTAGATCATACCACAGGGGGTGACCCTAAATTTTGCCCAAATCTCCCACGGGGGGTGACCCCAAAATTCTAGATCTTAAAACCCAGGGGGGTGACCCAAAAATCTAAAAATAAAACCCCACAGGGGGTGAGCCTAAATTAGATCACACCACAGGGGGTGAGCCAAAATCTAGCCCCATCATACCACATGGGGGGGGCCCTTTAAAATCAGATAAATTTACCACGGGGGGTGGGGCCTAACCCAAAAAACCCAAAACCACGGGGGGGGGTGACCCAAAATTAGATCACCCCACGGGGGGTGAGCCTAAATCTAGATTTTACCACGGGGGGTGAGCCAAAATTTTAGTTCTTTCCACAAGGGGTGACCCTAATTCTGGGATCATACCACAGGGGGGTGACCCAAAATCTAGATCATCAACCACAGGGGGGTAAAGTTAATCTAGATCTTTACCCAGGGGGTGACCCTTTAAAATCTAGATCATTCCACAAGGGGTAGCCAAAAATCTAGATATAATCCCCAAAAGGGGGTGAGCCTAATCTAAATCTTTCCCCACAGGGGGGGGAAGCCTAAACTAGATCATCCCACGGGGGGTTGAGCCTAAAATTAGATCATACCACAGGGGGTGACCCTTTAAACAAAACATACCACAGGGGGTGAGCCTAAATCTAGATCATACCACAGGGGGTGAGCCTAAATCTAGATCATCATACCACAGGGGGTGAGCCTAAATCTAGATCATACCACAGGGGGTGAGCCTAAATCTAGATCATTCCCACAAGGGGTGAGCCTAAATCTAGATCATACCACAGGGGGTGAGCCTAAATCTAGATCATTCCACAAGGGGTGAGCCTAAATCTAGATCATACCACAGGGGGTGAGCCTAAATCTAGATCATACCACAATGCGTTTGACCCTTTTTAAATTTCGGAGATAATAAACCACAGGGCTGAGCCAATCTAGTCATACACTATAGGGGGAATGAAGGGCCTAAATCTGTAAATACAAAGGGGAGTACCTAAACTAAAAATCAAGTACCCCAGGGGAGGAGGGGGCCAATCTAGCTTAAGCCAATGCCATGTCAGTCTCATACATCTTAAATAGGCACCTGTTGACAATATCAGGTCTTAACTCACACCCCCCATTATCAGTATTATCCAACTATGAAGCTACAACGTTTAGGCCTCTAGAAAGGAATTTGGGGGATTTTGATTCAAATAAAACTGGAGTATTGTTCCAATTCCTTAGATCAAGAGCCCCTCACCTGCATCAAGGAACCTGAGATATAACAGTATTATAATGAATCATGGTAACTTCGTTATCAACCTTCTGTCATGTCATAAATTATTTAATAGTAACCTCCCCTGAGATATCTTTAACTTATAACAATGTTATAATAAATCATGATAACTTTGCTAGCAACCTTCTGTCAAGTCATAAATTAAAATATTTAATAGTATAGGTTTAGTAGGTAAGTTATAGATGTATCATGCCAGAACATTCTCCAACACCACTTATTTTAACTTACTATTCTCAGGTGAGACAATTCTTCATAGCTGAGGTAACTGAGTATTTTTTCCACTACTATTTCTGGTAGGTCAAGGAAATTGAGACGACATCCGTCTCCTTCCATGATAATTTTTATTAATAACAAGTTAAGTGTTTTGTGTAGTAAAGTGATGGTAGAGTGTGAGCCGTACTCAACCTCTGACTCAAGGTCTTCAGGTGAAAATACCTCAAATACTACATAAATATAGTTAAACATGGGAATAAAAACAAAAGTTAAATATTTAAAAATGTGCATTTTCCAGATATAGTCATGATGATCCTGGTAAACCTGGCCAGGGTCACCTATACCCAGGAAGGGTAGTGACCGGCTATAACAAAGCCGTAAAATAACCGTGGCATTTATAATAATAAAATAATATCTTTATTTACTACAAGTACATGTACAAGGTGTACAGACATAGTTGACATTAATGACATACTACTATATAGAAAGCTCTTTGTTATGCAGAGCATTTCGGGCAAATTAGGTCAGTTTTGCCCCAGGATGCGACCCACACCAGTCGACTGACACCCAGGTATCCATTTTCCTGGAGTTTACCTGGAGAGAGTTCCGGGGGTCAACGCCCCCGCGGCCCGGTCTGTGACCAGGCTTCCTGGTGGATCAGAGCCTGATCAACCAGGCTGTTACTGCTGGCTGCACGCAAACCAACGTACGAGCCACAGCCCGGCTGATCAGGAACTGACTTTAGGTGCTTGTCCAGTGCCAGCTTGAAGACTGCCAGGGGTCTGTTGGTAATCCCCCTTATGTATGCTGGGAGGCAGTTGAACAGTCTCGGGCCCCTGACACTTATTGTATGGTCTCTTAACGTGCTAGTGACACCCCTGCTTTTCATTGGGGGATGTTGCATCGTCTGCCAAGTCTTTTGCTTTCGTAGTGAGTGATTTTCGTGTGCAAGTTCTGGTACTAGTCCCTCTAGGATTTTCCAGGTGTATATAATCATGTATCTCTCCCCGCCTGGTTCCAGGGAATACAGGTTTAGGAACCTCAAGCGCTCCCAGTAATTGAGGTGTTTTATCTCCGTTATGCGCGCCGTGAAGGTTCTCTGTACATTTTCTAGGTCAGCAATTTCACCTGCCTTGAAAGGTGCTGTTAGTGTGCAGCAATATTCCAGCCTAGATAGAACAAGTGACCTGAAGAGTGTCATCATGGGCTTGGCATCCTAGTTATGAAGGTTCTCATTATCCATCCTGTCATTTTTCTAGCAGATGCGATTGATACAATGTTATGGTCCTTGAAGGTGAGATCCTCCGACATGATCACTCCCAGGTCTTTGACATTGGTGTTTCGCTCTATTTTGTGGCTCAGAATTTGTTTTGTACTCTGATGAAGATTTATTTTCCTCGTGTTTACCATATCTGAGTAATTGAAATTTCTCATCGTTGAACTTCATATTGTTTTCTGCAGCCCACTGAAAGATTTGGTTGATGTCCGCCTGGAGCCTTGCAGTGTCTGCACATGGAAGACACTGTCATGCAGATTCGGGTGTCATCTGCAAAGGAAGACCGGTGCTGTGGCTGACATCCTTGTCTATGTCGGATATGAGGATGAGGAACAAGATGGGGAGCGGAGTACTGTGTCTTGTGGAACAGGCTTTTCACCGTAGCTGCCTCGGACTTTACTCTGTCTGTGATGGGTGAACATAGACAACCAGTTTAGAGAAAACACGTCCATTGTTTTTTCACTCGCGGGAATCGAATCCGGACACCATGCCGGGTGAAGGGATGAGCTTTAGGTTTTATATCTTTGTTAAGTAAGTTTTATTCAGGTACAGGTACACGTAGGTACAGTTACATAAATTATGTGACTACATTTTATCGTTATAGTAACATATGTGTATATTAATAGGATAAAGTCGGACGAGGTGGGACTTATTTACATTGGGAGTCCATATAATATCTTAGTATTTAAAGCCTTACCTGTAAGTTACAGCAGAGGTTAGTCATGACTTATAACCTTAATAAATTAAGTAGATAAGTACTTTAGCTGTGTGAAAAGCAGTACGGTAAAAGTAGGTGCAATAAGAATAAATGTGAACTGAGTTATAACTTTTATGAACATTAAATAGAGAGGATCATCTTTACAGTAATAGGTAAATGAATGTTAACTAACAAGAAACCCCCCATACATAACCCATGGTGGGGGTGGTAGTACAAAAATTTTACATAGATGGTATACTGTATTTAATAATATTTTATGTTATTGAAAACGGTAAAGCCTGGTCTGCTCAGAAGGAGGAGTCGCCATTGTTAATTTGAATTGGATACAACGTAGTGTAATGGCGAAGGAATTTCCCGTGAATCTGAGGTTAAAATTGGGCTGACACCTCTCAAATAGGAGAGGCGAAATTGTTATGGATGTGCATTCCTGCCTAACTTTAGATATCAGGCGATGGGACAATCAATGGACTGCGGTAGAAATTACTGAATAGATTTTACCAGAAATTCAGTATTTTATTGTAAATAGATGGCCATACTGTATTTAATTATCTTTATGTCATAGAAAACGATAGCCCTGCGTCTGCGAGGACGAGACTCGCCATCTTGGTTTTGAATTGGAGACAACTTAATATAAATGGGAAGATATTTTTCGTAGCTATAGAGGTTAAAATTCGGAATTGGACACTCCATCATATATGGCAGGCGAAATTCTTGGATGTGCATTCCGCATATACTTGAGGATGTCAGACGACTGACAAGACAGCTACATGAAACCTAAGATAAGCTCTATAGATTTGTGTATACTTCTGGCCTGTGGTTTAATAAATTTTGTCTTGAATGAGGCTTTCTGTGTATGATACAATTAATCTCCAGTCACAAATGGTGAGTGATTTTAAGATATATTTCCTTCTGTTTATTGTAATTGTGTTTATATAGAAACATTTATTATTTTTAATATACAGTCCTCAAATTTATATTATTTACCAGTATTCTGGATGTATGTATATTTCATTTAATTAATAGATCCAGAGCAACTTGTGGATATGACAGTGGGTAGGTATCGGAGGGGGACATTTTTTGTGGACCTAGGTGTCCCAAATACCTACTTGTCTATGTAAACTCTGATAAATAATAATTATCTTTGTTATCATTTACTGTTATGTTACATAATTCGTTACATTAAGATAAATGCCATTTTCACAATTTAAGTTTGCCGTTGGTCCTTCTTGGAACCGGAGGTAATTAGTGAAGTCATTAATGGTTAATTACTTAATAATTATATGTGAATATGACAGATGGAGGTGGATGTAAGTTACAAATTTATTTAATGAGTACGTGGATTATAATTATTACAATATAATTTTGATAAGTCAAGTCTGGCTAAGTTTATATTAATCTTGTATAATAATTATTTGATGTAAGACAATTTCTGGCCAAGATTTATATCAGTGTATGTGTAATTGATAAGCAGGTGTTGCTAATTATATTAATGTGCTTAATATTAATTTTACCTTAATGCTGATAGTGGATTTTAACTAATTACCCAATATTAATTTAGATAAGACATTTCTGGCCAGATTTTATATCAATGTATGGGTAATTGATAGCAAGTAGTTGCTAATTATATTATTGTGTAGATTATTAATTTTGCTATGCCAAATTCTCTGGCAAGGATTATTATTTAGTTGTATAATTATTTTGATTATGCCAACGGTGGCTAAAGCTTTGTTATTAATGTACATTTAAAATTTTTATATCAATTTCTTACATGGTGTTAATTGCTAAGCTCAAGTGTTAGCTAACATTATGAATGTGTACTTTAAAATTTATATTACAATTTTTTACATGATTGTACTAAGCTCAAAGTAGCTAGAATTTATTTAAAGGTAAGTTGTACATTTCTCCTTTATAACTGCAATAATTTAGTACATAATCAGAGTTATTATGTTGAATTTAATACATTGCATCATGGATGAAAATGAGGAAATTATATAGAAGACAAACATAATGGAATATAGAGTAAAGGGGGGGGGTTAAAAAAGTCATCAATACAGGCTAGAATAAGTTCATGTAAACCAAGGCATATAATAAGTGTTTGGAATCTAATGAATCAAGAAATCCTAAGACACATAGGCAACAGTTAGGCAAACTTTATTACGAAACGTTTAGAATACACAGTTAGGGCTTTTCAGTCGAATACAGAAAGTAGGCAGGAACAGTAGAGATGTGAACGAAGATGTTATTCAGTCCATCACCCATTGAAGTCGTAGGAATTGAGGTTGTCAGTCCCTCGCTGGGAGCTTCTGTTCCATAGTCATGGAACTGAACTTATCCACGGCCGAGGGGCTGAAAACCTCAAATTCTACGAATTTTCAAGGGTGGACGGGGACTGATTACATCGTCTTCACATCTCCTACTGTTCCTTGCCTACTTTCTGTCTTCGACTGAAGACAGCTACTGTGTACGGCAAAACATTTCGGAATAAAGTTTTGCCCTAACTAGTTGCCTATGTGTCTTGACCTACCAACCTTCGGTATGCTATACCATTTTGATGTTCATCAAGAAACTGTGGATAAATGATGATTTAAACTTGTTATTAGATGCTTTAGGGAAATAGATATGATTCATACAAATTATATTATAACAAATAGGAGGCAGATTATTTAGTAATGTGTAGAATGGAGACTGAAAATTGATCTCACGATTAATCAGTATTATGAATTAGAGGAAAAGATTCTTTTCGTGTAATAGTCAGGCCTGAATAATATTAAAATGTTGTAAACCAGGAAGTTGGTCACGTCTGCTCCAACTAATAAGATGTCTTTGCCAAATAACTCCCAGGAATTGCTGTTTGATGTGTTAATCCTGGAGAAAAAATGGGGAGGATTTTTGGTCATTTTTTAAAGCAGCTGTGCATGACGGAGTGACCTAGCCTGTTGTAAACTAAATTATTTTACCTCAAAGGACAGGTTAATATAGAACAAGTAGGTTGGATTAGTGAACTATTATTGTTAATTTAAAAATCTCCACGATCACACTTACAAAGGTTTGCAGCAGTATTAGAGTAGCTGGAGGAGGCACTTCAAAACCTTTATGTAATAATCTATAATTTGAAGGATCAGAATTGTTTATTGAGTGCCATTGATACAGAATAATAAGCTGTAAAAACTCTTGAATGGGACTCTCCAATAAATATCACAAGGTTATTTGGTCTGGAGGAAATCAAGACTAGGTCTCCAAGAATTAAATTGTTCAGTTGCAGACAGACAACTAACTCATTTTAAGATGCACACTTATTAACTCTGAGGTAGCTGTCAAGTTTTACAAAGGGAAAAATTATCCCAATGTAATAATCAAAATTCATTTCTAACCAATAGTTGCATAGGTGCATATCCAAGTAGCAAGAATCAGAAATAATCCCATATCTCCCAAGGTAAAGTAGAATATTACCCTCCTATAGAGTAGCACAGTAATAAAGAAACCATTCAGAGAGAAAGGAGAGATGCCTTTTCTGCAAGGGTACTCATTTTTATAAGAATTGCATTGCATTACAATTCATGGAATGATAATGTTGAAAGATTGGAGGAACTTGAAAGGGGGTTGTATCAGATGTTTAGGTAATCACAATGTTAAAGGATTGCTATGCCAAACTTAAAACATAATGTTATCAATGTCACAAAGGAAGACACCATCTAGTCATGTGTAAGGGTCTTAGCTAATGTTGATAATAATGATATGTTGACCATGCCGGACACAAACAGTGGCTAATCGTAAAAATTGCTGACTAATATTAATAATGACTGCGTTTTGCTGAAGTACCTTACTGTGTTCAGGTAAAAATGATGATGTAAAGGCATAAATCAAAAATTTGTAAATGCATATTGGACCAGGGACCCAGCGTTCTTTACATAAATGTAAATGTCTGATGGTATGGAAAAGTACAGATGGGAGATCCCACAACTGTTAAATATTATCTGGTTTTCTCATGGATAAAAGGACTCAATTGTATGACACTGTTTTATGTAAATGTCAGGATGGACAATGAGAAAAAACGTGTTAATGCAGTATTGTAGATAGACTTCCAGAGAAAATATCTAAGTGGGCTTAGTAAAGCCTACAGAAAGACTCTCATAATGTATATTTAGCAACCTTCTGGTGTAATTGATGATTCTGTAGGCCCAATAAATATTTTGATAGGTAGTGACTATTATGCCTCCTTTGTAAAGGGTTATGGTAATGAAAATGTGGTTTGTCACCCCTTTTGTAGACTGCAGGAGGCCCTGTAATGTATGGTAGGATTCCTCATAATAATAATTCATGATAGAGGGACTACAATACCATAACTGTGTTGTCTTGCTCATGAAATCGCTACTCCCAGTATAATTCTTCATAGAGGTTGGTGTTAGCTAGTGCTAAAATTGTGGGAATTAGACAGCATGGGATTAAATGTAAATGAAGAAAGTCCAGACGATTCTTTTACTCAGGAGCAATACCTGAGAGATGTATAAAATTGGAATTGACAATACTGGGTGCGAATTCCAGTGGAGACTGAACCATCCCAGAATTACCCACTAATTACAGAAATGGCATATGGACATTAAAGGCTCAGAACCGCAACTGAGTAAGACAACTAGAATTGTTAACTGCCTATAATGAACGACCTAATTGCCATGAACAATTAATAATAAATTTATAGAGATGTACCTTCTCGAGCAAGCACAAATTTATGCGTCAACTATTTGCCACATCACAAAGTGAACGACAGGATTCTAAGACCACTCCTTTGAGGATTGTTGTTTAATTGTACAAGTGCCAGGAGTAACAAAAAATGTATCTAGTTTAAATTGACTGTTTGATGACAGTTCCGTCCGTTGACGGAAATATTTAGGAAGTTTTCTTATTAAATTTCAGGATGGAAAAATATGCCTTTATGGACTGACATAACGTAAAAGCTTTCCTAGAGTGGGTTTACAAGAGGCTGACCGGGATTGTACCCGCTTCTTATGGCCTGGAGAATCCTAGTGTCCCACTTAGCACTCTGAAAACCTTTCGCCTTTAGGAGCGTATTATTTGGTGTTACATCGAGTCCGTTCCTACTTCAAGTGACGATAAAGCCACACTTTAAAATGTATGGAAGTCCATTGAGTAAAGTAATGAGCAAAAATTTTATGTGGACATTTTCCTGGCTGTGACATTCATGAAGTGGAACTGTTAATGACTTATGGAGAGGCTAATAATAATGCAAAGTGAAATATGCCTCTGAGGGATGGATTAGTAATTGTCCAAATTAAAGGACAAAATACGTAAAGATGTTCCCTGGAGATGAAAGTGCCAAAATGTGAGTACATTTGGGTGTTAACTTGGGATCTAAGAGAGATTTGTTAATGTTAAAAACTAATAATTACAGTATGCCAATAAATAATTAAGGAGGAGTTTTGCTTGCTGGAATGTTTCAAATGTTTTGATCCTAGTTTAGTGTCACCCCGTACTATAAGAGGGAAATTAGTAATTCAGGAAGCATGGAAAATCCCCTAAAGGTGCTTGGGATGAAATTCTACCTGGAGGATTGCGTTACAGGTGGGATGAATTATGGTGATTATGAAAAAATTCCAATGTTGGAGTTTCCACGCAGGTGGCCAATCCAAATGGGAAAAATATACTCCACATTTTTTGTGATGCTTCAAAATTGGCATATGGAGCAGTTGCTTATTTCAATGTACGTAGTGTTATTTCCCTTGTTATGGTCTAAGCTAATGTGTCTCCAATTAAATCACGTACATTACCTCAGTTGGAATTATCAGCCATTTATGTAGGTGTCAAATTAGCTATTATATAAAGAAATAAGTTGAAGGAGGTAAATATAGCGAACTGTTTATTTGGTCTGCTAATGAGGTATCCTTACAATGGAATAGCATGGAAAAAACAGTAAAATTGTGTAAGTACCCAAAACAGAGGTCGCTGAAATTTATCAGCTGCAAGAGAAGTATAATAGTTTGGTGTCTGCATATGTTCAACAATTTAATCATTTATACCTGGTGTGCGAGAATCCAGCTGATTTCTTGTCTCGAGGTTTACCTTATGCCAAACTTTGTAATGTGTATCATTGTAAATGGGACCCGAGCTGGTTGGTAAATAAAGATAATTGGCCTGTTCAAAGGCGAATTATTGCGCTCCTGTTGACAATTACTGTGACACCACTCTCAATAGTTTATCTTCTTTATACATTGATTTTAATATGTATTCTTCTTTACCTCAAAACTGATCAATGTATCTAATGTATGGTGTTTGTTGAACTTTCTAAACAAGATAAATATTTCATATAGTTTTCACATCTCTTGAATATTGGATTAAGTGGTACTGGTGGAAATCTATGGAAATGAGATTAATTGATGATGGAAGAAAATTGTGAACAGGTTCTATAATAGAGAAATTGGGGCTGTATTTAGTGAACAATGTAATTAGGTGCCTCTGCCTAGAACAAATGACAGGATGGATAATGAGAACCTTTCTAACACTAGGGCAGGCCAAGCCCATGATGACATCTTCAGGTTTCCTTGTGTTCTATCTAGGCTGGGAAATATTGCGACACACTAACGGCACCTTTCAAGGCAGGTGAATTTGCTGACCTAGAAAATGTACAGGAGAACCTTCATGGCGAGCATAACGGAGAGAATACACCTCGATTACTGGGAGCGCTGAGGTTCCTGAACTGTATTCCCTGGGAATGCATGGCGGGAGAGATACATGATTATATACACCTGGAAAATAATAGGAGGGACTAGTACCGAAACTTGCACACGAAATCACTCACTACGAAAGCAAAAAGACTTGGCAGACGATGCAACATCCCCCCAATGAAATGCAGGTGTGCACTAGCACGTCTAGGAGGGACCATAATCAATAAGTGTCAGGGGCCCGTGATGTTCAACTGTCTCCCCAGTACATAAGGAGCTTTACCAAACGGTCCCCGGGCAGTCTTCAAAGCTGGCGCCCTTGGACCCAAGCACTAAAGTCCGGTTTACCTGATCCAGCCGGGCTGTGCTCGTAAGTTGGTCCTTGCGTGCCTTGCAGACAGCCAGCATACAGCCTGGAAATATAAACACATATGCAGTATTATAATGTGATCCTTTATTGACACGTTTCAACCCACACAGTGGGGCTTGTTCAAGTCACACACGGTATCTAACCTGGGGTTGGAAAGGTACGAGAGTTATTTATAGGCATGTTCAGATGTTGATGTCAGGTGGAGGATGCTGCATCTGATGATCTACAGGGTGGGGTTATAGAGTCTTGCGGTTGCTTGGCAGGGGTATGTGGACAAGTTGTTGGTGAAACGTTGTCAATTAAAGGATACATTATACTGCATTTTGTGTTTTATTTCCATTGTGTCGGTATTTTATACCATGTATTTTCTAGCACAGCCTGGTTGATCAGGCTCTGGAAAAAAAATTTCCACACGAGGAGGCACTGGTCACAGACGGGCCGCGGAGAGGGCGTTGACCCCTGGAAACTTTTCACAGTTACTCCAGGTGCAGGAGGTAGGTTACAAATGCTGAATTGGGGTGATTATGCTAAACACCCTATCTTACTGCCCAAAACTCAATCATCTAACAAATTTGATTGTTCTAAATGCCCAATTCAATGTAAGCATGGTGGAGGTACAAGATACCTTAATTTGTATTAGGGAACTTTCTGGAGTCCACAAGGACGGCAAAAGTGTAAAAAGATTGATTAATATCTTGTGTAATATGTCGCTAGTGTTTAGATGCCAGATCATATATGTACCCAGCTTCTCCACCATTGCCCAAGGGAGCGTTGTACAATTAGTGGAAATCTTTTGACTGTAACAGTGTGTGTAGACTATAGTGGTCCAATATTTCTAACAGGTACGTCAAATGGTGTTACACTGAAGTGGATGTTTGTTTGTTCACCTGTATGCTACTAGGGCAGTGCATTTAGAAGTAGGCACAGGACTTGTCTGCAGAACAGTTTATACAAGCTGTTTCGAAAATTTGCAGCTAGGAGATCATGTCCAAGGTGATGATTTCGGATAATGCACAAATTTTGTAGCAGGTGCTCAAACACTTGATAACTTAAATAATATAACGATGTTCTCAAATTCTGTTAACCAGAGAGGGGAGGTGTTGTACCTGGAAATTTTATTACTTAGAGCCCCTTGGCAGGGGGGGGGGCCTGTACGAAAGACTGATAGGCTAGTTGAGAGGTGTCTCCGCCAAAGTACTACACTGGAAGAGAATTTATTTGGAAGAAATTCCAGGCAGTGTTAGGGGCAGGCAGAAAATCGTTATCAAATAATAGGGCTCTATGTACATGGTGATAAACCTGATGCAGATCGTTTTAACACCTTCACACTAATATGTGGAAGGAAATTGAAGAAAAAAACTGCCCCTGTCTATAGGCTTATCCGGAGAAAGTGGACGAATATTTCAATGATGCGGCTGTGTTGTGTATATAAATTTAAAATGTTAACTAAAGTAATTGATCATTGGTTAATGATTATGTGTGGAGTAGGTCTATCTTCTTACCACTACGTGAACACTTTTAATGGGTGCGACAGTGGCAGTAATAGTCGACCATTCAACATGGGTGACTGTGTGTTACTTTTGACACTGAACACTCTCGAAAACATTTGGCCTCTGGGCAAAGTATTGACATTGTACCCAGATGCACAAGGTCGTTGTCAGGAACTGGAATTGTCAAAGGTGTTGTGGTCGTGGGCAGGAAAGTTTATGCACAATTAATAAATTTGTTGATTCCTTGGAATTAGGTGTTCAACCCAAACGTAATGAAAATCTGAGGAAAGTGACGAGTGATATGGAAGATAACGCAGACCAAGTGCTGCTGGAGTTGAAATCATAGTAAGACCTTACTAGCAAGAACAAGACACTCAAGCCAGAACTGCTGGAATCATTCCTAAAGGAGGAGTAATTAGAATCGTTTGCAACGAAATCCGGCCTGAGCACGGCTGTGTGGAAAATACTGTAATATATTTTTCCAGAAATCAGTATTTTATGTAAAATAGATGGCCATACTGTATTTAATAATATGTATGTCATAGAAAACGGATAGCCTGCTGTCTCTTGCGCAGACGAAACTCGCATCTGGTTTTGAATTGGATACAACGTTAATGTAATGGGAAGAATTTTTCGTGCTCTAGAGGTTTAAAATTGGATTGACACCTCTCAAATAGGAGGCGAATTTCTTGGATGGGCATTCACTGCATACTTGAGATATCAGACGACTGGACAACGACAGATCCATAACTCAGTAAGCTCTCTAGATTTGTGTTTTTTTAATAATTCTGGCCAGTGTTTCAGAAATTTTAGTTAGAATACGAGGTTTTGCTGAGTATGATACACATTAATCTCAGTCAATTGGTGAGTGTATTAAGATATATTTTCTTTCTGTTAGTAATTGTGTTTATATATAACAATTATTATTTTTAATATACAGTCCCACAAATTTATATATTTACCTCAGTATTCCTGGGGTAATGTATATTTAATTTAATTAATAGGTCCAAGAGCAATTTGTGGATTTGACAGTGGTAGGTATCGAAGGGGTGGAACATTTTCGACGTTAGAGTGTCCCCAAAATCCTACTTGTCAATGTAATACTCTGAATTAATACATTAAGTATCTGTGTTATCATTTACTGTTCATGTACATAATTAGTTACATTTCAGATAAATGCAATTTTCCACAACCAGCTCAGGAAACCTAGATAAGTCTGTTTATGTTAAACTCTGGCAGTTGTTATTTTCATGTATAGACCGAGGTTTTCTGAGTATGATACAACTTAATCTCCCAGTTAAATTGGGTGAGTGATATTTTAAGATATTCTCTGCACAAAATTTAATTTAAACAGCAAATAATAGGCTACTAGACTGGAGAAATACACCTAGGACTCATCTTTCAACTAAACCAATGATGCTCTGATAAGAAAGGTCACCATATCAAAAACAAATATACTAGATCCAAATAAGTGAGGTTCAGACAGGTATGCGTGGAGCCCAGAGACCGACATAATTGAGAATAGTCAACGAGGCGAGCATTCACCAAATTCAACTTCAATAAACAAAATACATAAAGTGGGGACCAAGTAAACAAAGTCCTAAACATATAAGTGGAAGATATACTAAGCAACACAGCACCCCAACGTAGCCTAGAACAGATTAACTTGGTGGCACTCGATGTATGCACAAGGATTATTCTCTAAGATAAAGGACGGAGTGATGTAAATAGAGATAGAGACGGCATCCCTGTACAGGCGAGAAAAAAGAATAACAGAGCGGCTCCCTAAAGAGGTCAATATATCTTGAAATGCGTAGGAGAGACACTGGTAGAGAATGAAATAGCAAGCATCGAACTCAAGCTAAAAAGGAATCTTATAGGAGTCAGGAATCGCGGGGAACGAAACTAAAAGCCATAAATGAAATCGAAACGAAACCCAAAGTATTCTTCTCCTATGCCCAAATCAAAGTCGAGAACAGACATCCAGTATTGGGCCCCATACTTAAACAAGATGAGGTCCTACACAGATGACAGCAAGGAAATGAGTGTGCTACTCCACGTCCCAATTTGACTCAGTTTTTAGCAAGGACCCCGACTACCCAGACTGGAAAGTCGAAGATCAAACGAATTTTTTATGAGAGAGCCACAAAATTTGGTTAACACAAGCCTATCCGATGTTTCCTGCGTCGCCAATGACATTCGATCAGGCGATAAATTGAAATGCCCATGCACTCTCCCCAGGGCCAGACTCATGGAACTCCGTGTTCATCAAGGAAACTGCAAGAAGGCCCCTATCACGAGCCTTTTCCATCCTCATGTGAGAAGGGAGCATGGACAACAGGGGTCGTCCCACAGTTACATATAAACACAGGACATTAGCCACACTCCACAAGGGGCAGTAAAGCAACAGCAAGAAACATACAGACCGTAGCCACTAACATCCCCCATATCATAACAAAATCTTTGAAAGGTCCTAAGAAAGCAAGATCACCACCCATTAGAAAACCCATAAGGTTACACAACCCTAGGGCAAACATCGGTTAGAACAGGTCGCTCCTTGTCTGTCTCAACTTATTGGATCATCTACGCAGGGTCCTATAATGCACTAGAAGATTAAAAGAATGCAGACCTTTGCAAAAGCCTTCGTCAAGTGTGACCATGCGCGCTAATAGCGCACAAATGCGTGCTAAAGGGATACAGGAAAAGTCGGTCGATGGATCTATCATTTCCTCATAACAGAACTCAGTGAGTAGTCGTCCAAACAGAGTAATGTCCGAGGCGCTACGGTGAAAAGCTCTGTTTCACAGGCACAGTACTCGCTCAAATCTTTGTTCTCATTCTCAATCCGACCATAGACAAGGAATGTCAGCCACAGCACCGTGTCTTCTTTGCAGATGACACGCCGGAACTCTGCCATGACAGTTGTCTTCCATTGCAGACACTGCACAAGGATCCAGGCGGAAACATCAAACCGAATCTTTCTGTGGGCTGCAGAAAACAATATGAGTTCAACGATGAGAAAATTTCAATTACTCAGATATGGTAAACACGAGAAATTAATCTTCATCAGAGTACAAACAAATTCTTGTCCACAAACTGAAGCGGAAACACCAACGTCAAATGACCTGGGAGTGATCATGTCGGAGGAATCTCACCTTCAAGGAACCACTAAATTGTATCAATCGCATCTGCAAGAAAATGACGGATGGATAATGAGAACCTTCAAACTAGGGGAGGCCAAAGCCCATGATGACACGGTCTTCGTGTCACTTGATCTATCTAGGCTGGAATATTGCTGACAATAACTAGCACCTTTTCAAGGCAGGTGAAATTGACTGACCTAGAAAAATGTTCACGAGAAACTTCACGGCGTGCATAACGGAGATAAAACACTCTCAATTACTGGGAGCGCTTGGGTTCCTGAACCTGTATTCCCTGGAATGCCAGGCGGGAGAGATTCATGATTATATACACCTGGAAAATATTCAAGGGGGACTAGTACCGAACCGAACTTGCAACCACGAAAATCACTCCACTACAAAAGCAAAAGACATGGAAGACGATGCAACATCCCCACCAATGAAAAGCAGGGGTGTCACTAGCACGTTAAGAGACCATACAATAAGGGTCTGTGGGCCTGAGACTGTTCAACTGACCTCCCAGCATACATATGGGGGATTACCAACAGGGACCCCTAGGCAGTCTTCAAGCTGGCACTGGACAAGCACCTAAAGTCGGTTCCTGACCAGCCGGGCTGTGGCTCGTACGTTGGTTTGCGTGCAGCCAGCAGCAACAGTCTGGTTGATCAGGCTCTGATCCACCAGGAGGCCTGGTCACAGACCGGGCCCCCGGGGGCGTTGACCCCCGGAACTCTCTCCAGGTAAACTCCAGATATATATATATATATATATATATATATATTATATATATATATATATGTCGTGCGAATATGTAAAACTGGTCAATTAGCAAGAACTCATTTAAAATTAAGTCCTTTCTGAAAATTTCTCTTATACTTTTAAAGATATATTTTTTTCATTAATGTTAATATAAAAATTTTTAATTTTGCTACAGAAGAATCTTAGAAAACTTACCTAACCTTATTATAACAAGAACAATTTATTTTAGTCTAACCCAACTAATTATATTTTATATTTGTTTACAATAATTTAATACTAAACAAACACAATGAAATATATTTTTTTCGTTAGGTTCAGAATGATTTTGGCGAAATTATTGCATACACAAATTTTCACTTGTGCTATATGGCAAAATGGGCGTTGCTATTTAAGCCAAGATCGCAAGTTCTGCTATTCGGCACGACATATATATATAATATATATATATATATATATATATATATATATATATATATTATATATATATATTATATATATATATATATATATATATAATATAAATTTTATATATATATATATATATATATATATATATATAACCATTTATAATTTTTTTAATATACAGTCCACAAATTTACATATTTACCTGTATTCCTGGTGATACATATTTCATTGGTAATTAATAGGTCCAGAGCAACTTGTTTACCTGGAGTTTACCTGGAGAGAGTTCCGGGGGTCAACGCCCCCGCGGCCCGGTCTGTGACCAGGCCTCCTGGTGGATCAGAGCCTGATCAACCAGGCTGTTGCTGCTGGCTGCACGCAAACCAATGTGCGAGCCACAGCCCGGCTGATCAGGAACTGACTTTAGGTGCTTGTCCAGTGCCAGCTTGAAGACTGCCAGGGGTCTGTTGGTAATCCCCCTTATGTGTGCTGGGAGGCAGTTGAACAGTCTCGGGCCCCTGACACTTATTGTATGGTCTTTTAACGTGCTAGTGACACCCCTGCTTTTCATTGGGGGGATGTTGCATCGTCTGCCAAGTCTTTTGCTTTCGTAGTGAGTGATTTTCGTGTGCAAGTTCGGTACTAGTCCCTCTAGGATTTTCCAGGTGTATATAATCATGTATCTCTCCCTCCTGCGTTCCAGGGAATACAGGTTTAGGAACCTCAAGCGCTCCCAGTAATTGAGGTGTTTTATCTCCGTTAGTGCGCGCCGTTATGCGACATTTTTTGCGACCTAGGTGTCCCAAATTCCTACTTGTCTAACTGATAAATAATAATTATCTATGTTCATTTATTGTTATGTACATAATGATACATTCAGATAAATGCAATTTTCCACATAATGGGTCCAGGGACTGGGCCGGGTGGGCCCCAAAGTTCTGATAACTTAACAAGTTACAGTGGTACCGAACTATTTACATATTTATATCTGGTTACAATCATAATGACTTATTTATGAAGACATGAAATAGGTCACAAAAATATTGCATTATATTTTAACAAAGTGTCCTTGTAAAAAAATGTTTAAGTGGTTATGCGTTATTTACAGTGGACCAAGTCAGGGAAATTCTTGCCAGAATGGTTGGCAATAATAATAATAATAATAATAATAATAATAATAATAATAATAATAATAATAATAATAATAATAATAATAATAATAATAATAATAATACTAATAATAATAATAATATTTATTTCTACAAGTACATAATATAACTTACACACACCTAGCTGACATCAGCGACATACTACACAGAAATCCCCTGATTAATGTAGAGCATTTCGGGCAACTTAGGTTAAGTTTGTCTCCAGGATGCGACCCGTACCAGTCGGTTTACACCCAGGTACCTACTTACTGCTAGATGAACAGGGACAGTAGGTGTCTCAAGGAAACATACCCAACGTTTCCACCCGTACCGGGAATCGAACCATGGACCTCAGTGTGTGAGCTGAATGCGCTACTAACCACTATATACCTGAACGGAGTTTAGGGGGTCAACTTACCAGGAGACCTGGAGTATACATGGAAAAGGTTTCAGGGGTCAACGCCCCCGCGGCCCGGTCTGTGACCAGGCCTCATGGTGGATCACGGCCTGATCAACCGGCTGGTGCCTGTCTGCGTTTTGTTCGTCTTCTAGAGCATCCAGGACCTTGTCATAGTGGTCCGGTAGTTGGGACAGACAGGAACGACCTGCTCTAAATCCATCTTGCCCTGGGTTGTGTAACTGGTGGGTATCTAGACAGGTGGCGATCTTGTTTCTTAGAACCCTTTCAAAGATTTTTATGATATGGAATGTTAGCGCTATCGGTCTATAGTTCCTTGCTATTGCTTTACTGCCCCCTTTGTGGAGTGGGACAATGTCTCTGTCCATGCTCCCTCTCCATAGAAAGTTACAACACATGATGGGGCTTCTTGCAGTTCTTGATGAACACGGAGTTCTACGAGTCTGGCCCTGGGGCAGAGTGCAAGGGCATGTCATTTATTGCCTTTTCGAAGTCATTTGGCGTCAGGACATTTCTTGGACATTTCTCAGTGAGTTGTCTCTGAGTTCATTAATTTTTATCGCATTCCAGCACATAATGAGGCAAAGTATGAAATTAGTCCATGTGGTAAAGTTTACATTTAGTTTGGTCTAAATCTGGTGGTGGTGATATAACCTTCCAGGGATACCTGCAACCCAGCCGGAGCCTGGCAGTAGTGACATCCAATGGTCTGCTTATTTTGTTGGATGCACCATAGATATGCGGCTCCTCCTGCATGGCAGTGATGATACATGGACTGACTGGTGCCAGTCTCTCCCAGTCTCAAGTCAGTGACGTTCTTATCGTATTTTTGTTCTCAAATTACTAACCGACAGACCAAGATTGTAATCTACTTCCTCTTTGAAGGCATATAACTGCCAATTCATCAGTTCTATCATGCATCTGAAGACAATGTGAGATGGAATTTACAGGTGTATACTTACTCCATTGTCCACACTGCTACCATACCTGTGTCTGGCTACTTACACAAGCATGCCACAATTGATACATATGGATGATAAAGAATCAATTACAGTTAAAGTGTCAACATTTGATACATGGACGCATCTGAGTGCAAGGTGTATGGCAAACAGTTCAGGTTGAAGAGTAGAGGCCCAGTTATTGATGCGTGCTCCAGTTTGTTTACGAGAGCCATCACTCTGTGTGACAACAGCAGTACTACCAGCTGCGTCAGTAAATTGGTGAACAGAACCTTCAACATAAATAATTTGTGGAAGAGTGTGCTGTGCGACTAAGGCATCAATACAACTCAGGCACTCCGCTTGGCTACAAGGCGAAGCTTTGGTTGTGATTTAATAAGGTTTTTTGTTTGGGGGGAAAGGAGGATGGTGTTTGGAATGGGATAATTTCCCATGGAATAGGGGAAGCGTCGCTGTTGCCTTACTTGACAAAGGTCATGCATCAAGTTCATTTCTTATGATTCATTTGAAGGAGTGCTCGCCAGTGCTGAGGAGAGCTTGGAGGGCTTCTGTGCAAGTGTTTGAATGGGCTAGCCTGAGCATATTGACCCCCAGTGAGGATATTTCTTTCAGTGACGCCATCTCTGATACTTGGGATATCAAGTTCTTTCCGCATATTTAGAATTTTAGCATTACGAGGGCATCCTAGGATGATCCTTATTGCTTCGTTCTGCAATTTATTCAGCCCTCCAAGCTTTCAGTCTGACACAAGAGCAAGTAGTGGCACGGCATAATCACCCAATGATTTAATGTAAACAGAATACATCATTTTCACAATTTTAACTTTAGCACCATATCTCAACCTTCTCTGTATTGGCGACAAAGTCATGTTAGAAGTCCAAGTAGTGGGACCTCAAAGCCTAGATACCTGTATTTAGCTATATATTCTAGCCGAGACTCATCATGCGACTGGGTCTTGCCGACTGCGCCTCTTTGTCGAGGAGGACGCCTGTTAAGTATCTTCATTTTCTCATCAGAGATAATCAACCCCAAGTCCTGACATGAGGCTAATGCATGATTAAGGATGTTTTGGGTGTTGGAGAATCCAGTAATGTGAATCATTATATCATCAGCAAAGATAATCATATAATGATCGGACTGGGAGGCATAGCATTTAGTAAAGCATATTAAACTTGGTGGGGCTGAGGACACATGACTGTGGGATTCCTAGTTGAAAGTTTTCAGTTACACTTCTATATCCCTGGAACAACACAGAAGACTTTCTGTTGGACAGGTATCCATTAATCCATCGGAGAAGCTATCCTTCTACATCCACTCTGGCACGTAGTGTAGGAGCTGTCGGTGTGCAGGGTGAGAAAGGTGGTTATGCAAAGATACATACTTTCCCATGCATAAAACCATACAACAGGGGAGACAGAAATCTTTCGATTTTGTGCATAAGACGATTTAGAATCATCATCTCAAATGTTACACAAGCAGCTAGTAAGAGATATTGGGCGAATTGCATTTTGCTGATTGGGCTTAGGAATGGAAATGATGAGGCTATTGGTCCATGATTTGGGGAGCTCCCCAGTTACATAATTCATGTTGCATAATTCAAGTAAAAGATTACCTGGTACACGGCATAGCAATCTGAATATGCTGTCAGTAGTACAATCTCCCCAAGCGACGTGGATTTGCCCCTAGTACCGCATTGAGCTCAAAGTTAATGAAAGGAATGTTGGTCATCTTCTTTGCTGAACATAAAACAAATCAGTCTCTCTCTTGCATCATGTTTGTCTTTTAATTTCGTCTGTGTGCTACTGGAAAGATGGCCATAGCTAGATGTAGCAGCCCAAGCACTGACCCAACTCATTAGCTCTGTGTAAGGACTGAGGATGCGCGATCTGATCAGTCGTTATTATTATTATTATTATTATTATTAGGTTAGGAGCTCGCAAAAGACAGAGTCAGTAAGTGTAGTGGGGAGCACTGTTTACCTGGAGTTTACCTGGAGAGAGTTCCGGGGGTCAACGCGCCCGAGGCCCGGTCTGTGACCAGGCCTCCTGGTGGATCAGGGTCTGTATGGAAAATATAATCAGAGCTGGTGTAATAAAGCAGTCGGTGATAATCACTGTGATTCTTGTGTTTCTTGCTACCTTCTCTCCTACCATCACTGTGATTCTTGTGTTTCTTGCTACCTTCTCTCCTACCATCACTGTGATTCTTGTGTTTCTTGCTACCTTCTCTCCTACCATCACTGTGATTCTTGTGTTTCTTGCTACCTTCTCTCCTACCATCACTGTGATTCTTGAGTTTCTTGCTACCTTCTCTCCTACCATCACTGTGATTCTTGAGTTTCTTGCTACCTTCTCTCCTACCATCACTGTGATTCTTGTTTCTTGCTACCTTCTCTCCTACCATCACTGTGATTCTTGTTTCTTGCTGCCTTCTCTCCTACCATCACTGTGATTCTTGAGTTTCTTGCTACCTTCTCTCCTACCATCACTGTGATTCTTGTGTTTCTTGCTACCTTCTCTCTACTGTCACTGTGATTCTTGTGGTTCTTGCTGCCTTCTCTCTACTATCACTGTGATTCTTGTGTTCCTTGCTGCCTTCTCTCCTACCATCACTGTGATTCTTGTGTTTCTTGCTACCTTCTCTCTACTGTCACTGTGATTCTTGTGCTTCTTGCTGCCTTCTCTCTACTATCACTGTGATTCTTGTGTTCCTTGCTGCCTTCTCTCCTACCATCACTGTGATTCTTGTGTTCCTTGCTGCCTTCTCTCTTATCATCACTATGGTTCTTGTGTTCTTTGCTGCCTTCTCTCCTACCATCACTGTGATTCTTGTGTTCCTTGCTGCCTTCTCTCCTACCATCACTATGGTTCTTGTGTTCTTTGCTACCTTCTCTCCTATCATCACTTTGATTCTTGTGTTCCTTGCTACCTTCTTTCCTAATATCACTGTGGTTCTTGTGTTCCTTGCTACCTTCTCTCCTATCATCACTGTGATTCTTATGTTCCTTGCTACCTTCTCTCCTACCATCACTGTTGTATGTTAGTGGGTCCCTAATAGTGCTCGAACAATCCCTCTTGAACGTGCTACTTGGGGCTGTTACGTAGTGTCACTGACGATAGTTATCTGATTTCATGAAAATCAGGGCTCATACCTTCATGTTATTCGATGAACTAAACATGCTTGTTTTACTGCCAGCGTTTCTATGTTACTTCTTCAGTGAGTCATTATAAATAATCTCGTGGATGCTGGCAGGAACTCCTCTGATCTAACTGCTACACTCATAGTTAGATCATTGCTCCTTTAATGCAAATTCACCTGTAGCCGTGGCGACCAACAATGCCTGTATCCAACACAAGGACAATCAAGAATACTTTATGATGTAGAGTGAGGCCAAATTATTCATTCACGAAAATTATCTAGGTGCCCAAAGTCATTTGGGCAAATCTACGAGACCACATTGACTGTATTGTCGTACTGTTCTATCTTCATAAGAACATAAGAATGGAGAAGAATTGCAGTATTCCTACTGGCCCATACCAGGTCCTCCTCAACCTTTTTCACTCCTGTATTTATCTTACCTATTTTTGAAGGTACCCGGGGTGCTACCTAGCCTCGGTCACTCTACTTGCTAGAATGTTCTACTATTCTACAAGTTTATCTGCGAACCACCCCCACAAGGGAGGTTTCTAGAAGCCAGTGAGAGGTTTGGATCCAAGGAATTGGAACCGTGTTCCCTTCCTTGGATTAAACCTAAATGTCTCTTTCCTCCAGGCGCTGTATGACCCCTACGGGTTTAGTTCTCCCCATAATGTAATAATAAATGTTCCAGAACCAGCCCCTCAAGGGAGGCTCCTTGACGCTGGTGAGGGACTCTAGATCTAGGGAATTGGATCTGTGCTCTAGTTCCCTAAATTGAGCCTGAATACCTTTCATCCCTCCCCCACATGCTCTGTATAATCCTACGGGTCAACGCTCCCCCATGATTATAATAATAATGATAATAATAATTCCAGAACCAGTACTTTCCTATATCCTGTCTGACTTTCATTGTTCTGAGTTCTTGCGCAGAAATTCTTAGCACCCTTGTAACACATTTCTTCAACCCATTTCCCACCTGTATACTTTAATCATATCTCAGTCTTAAAAAAAAATAGGGGGTTCGAGGCTCTTAATCTACTATCGTCTGTAATATTCCATGTAAGTGAAGTAATTCAGGTTACCTCGAGTCGCTTCCGGAAGTCACCGCCACCCGCGACCTGGCCCCAGACAAGTCTTCCTGGTTGCTGTCTGATCGATCAAGCCGTTGTTGGTGCTCGTCCCTGCAGTCCAATGTATATCGGGTATAAAACAAATTCCAACCATACAGTAGAGCGAAAAACTAATGTGAAGGACCTGAGAATGATAATGTCAGAGGATCTCACTCTCATAGATCACAACAATGTATCTACTACATCTGCTACGAAAATGATAGGATGGATAATGAGAACCTTCAAAACTAGGGATGCCAAAGCCCATGATAGTGCTCTTCAAATCGCTTGTTCTCTCTAGTCTGGAATTTTGCTATACACTAATGGCCCCTTTCAAGGCAGGCGAAATTGCTGGCCTGGAGAATATACAGAGAACTTTCATGACACGCATAAATACGATAAAGCATCTAAATTACTGGGAACAGTTGAGGTCCCTTGATTTGTATTCCCTGGAATGCAGGCGAGAAAGATACATGATAATAAACACTTTGAAAATCCTAGAGGGATTAATCTGAAATTTGCCCCAGAAAGAAAGGGGGATGGTCAGTAGTTTGGCAACACCCCCAAGGGAAAAAGGGCGGGGGCCCCTTGATAGGGTTTAAGAAAACAATTAGAAAATTTGTCGGGGGGCCAAGGGGCCCCTGACGGGGGGGGCGTTGATTCCCAAAAAACCCCCAAAATTGCCCACAGCACGGGTGATTAGAAATTGTTTTGAGGAATCTTTTGGGAATTCCCTTCGAATTCAGCCAGGGGTTTTTTGGTTTAAACCCCTTTTATGCTAAAGGGGGAGGGTTGTTTAAAAGAAGTCTTGTGGCCCCTCAAAATTTTTGAATTTTTTTTCAGTGTCTCATCCCCTCTTTTCTTTTTACTGGAGATTTCTTCTGACTGCCCCGTCTCCCACGACTTTTGTACCGCTTACCCCTAAATTTAACCCCTTAAATTAATAAATTTATTTGGCTTTGGGACAAAATTTTTTTCCCTTCCTGTTCCTTATATATTGTTTTTTTTTTTTTGGGCCGGGTATTCCCCCGGGCCCGGGGTTTTTTCCAAGTGCGGTGCCCCGATATGTTATTATTTTTATTATTAAAGTTTTCCCCGGTATTCCCCGGGGGGCCCGGGTTTTTTCCCAAAGTGGGGGGCCCGGCTTGGCCCTTTTGGGGGAAGTTTTGGGAGACCAGTCTCCCGGGGAAGAGGCACAAGAAAACCTCCTCATCTGTGGGCCAACGGGCCCCGGGCCCCTACCCAACAAGCTAGGCCTTCGGCGGGCCATCCCCCCCCAAAAGGGGGCCTAAGGGGAAAATGACATTTCTTATAAAGCTAAAGGCTCGGGTTCAGGCACCCTCCCCTCCCCAAAAGGGGTTTTAGGCTGGTGTCGATACCCCCGGATATGTATTTGGACGATAGAAGATGGGATCTTTTGGGTTTTGAGCTTAAAAATTTTAGTTATTAAAAAAATTATCCGTTTTCAAGTTGACTGGGGAAAAACTCCCCCATTTATATTTTGGGCAAATTGGGAAAAGGGGAATTTTGAAAACCCAAAAAAAAATTAATCTTTAAACCCCAGCCCTACCAAATCTACCCCCTTAAATTATGGAAAAATTTTTTAGGTTAGACTGAGTATTTTTTTAAATTTTTATAAATTTTAAAACAAAAGTGTTCTTCACATAGCTTCAAAATGGAAGCTTCCTTCCCAAACCCCAAAATATTGAAGAATATACATTAGTAAAAACACAGTGACATCATCCCCATTTTTACCAATCTGTTAACATTATTGGTAGCTTCCACACTTTTTGTCTTGGCTTCAGATTTCTTTTTTTACAATGACCACTAATTTTTTCCAATTCTGTATGGTAAATTTCTGTATCAGAGGTTATGACTATTTTCATTCCCAAGGTTAGGACTCTGCATTTTTTTAAATTTTATTGCCATATTTTCTGACCCCCAAAAATTTAAAATTGTTAAATCATTTGAAGTTCAAAAAAAATATCTTTTGGTTACGGCTGGGGAAAATTTTGCGTTTAATTGTGCCCTTAGGCCCCAAATTTTTGTACTATTTAAGGACTTCGTCAAAATTTCTGGATATATACATCGAGGGCGAGGTTACTGTGAATTTTTTTTATCTTTTTATTTTTTGGGAAATTTAAAATAACCCTTTTGGGGTTTTGTGCAGCCCTTAATGTCCCCCGTAAAAGGGCGATGGCTTTTAAACTTGGGTTGTCAACAAAAATAATAATACTTAAAATAATGATAATAAAAATAATAATTATTATTATTTTTTTTGGGGCAATTTGTATATATGTGATAGCAACAGTTTTTAATACCCAAAATTCCCCCCCCCCCCCCCAAAATGTGCATGGTGTACAGCGCACCCAAAAAGCGTTGTTTTTTAAAGGAATAATAGGAAAAGTTTTGGGAGATGGATCTATAGTTTGAACGCAAAAGAGAGTAAATTTAAAAAAGAGTAAAAATCTGAGGTGGCCCGCTGTGAAAAGCTCCCGTTCCACCCAAAACACAGTACTCGCCCCCATCCTGCTCCTCTTTTTATATCGGGCATAGATTTGGGGGTTTTTGCCACAGCACCGTGTCTTTTTTTTGGGTGACAGTGTTTCCCCCATTGGGGATTTCTGGGAAGACTCCAGGCGGAATTAACCAAAACTTTAAATGCCCGAGTAAACAAAATGAAAATTCAATGGGAAATTTAAATTTCAATATCTCCGGGTATGGGAAAAAAACGAGGGGAAAATTAAAAAAATTTATCGGAGTATTTGCAAATTTTCCCAAACCTCAATAGAGTTTAAAACTAAAGTAAAAGGGCCTGGGGTTTTTAATGTCCGCGGATCTCACTTACAAAGACCACAACCCTTTATCATTGCATCTACTAGGGAAAAAAGAAAGGATGGATAATGAGAACCTTAAAACTAGGGATTTCCAAAAACCCATGACCGGGCACTCTTCGGTTTGCTTGTTTTAATCTAGGCTGGAATATTGCGCACATAAATTTTCACCCTTTTAAAGGAAAAGGGGGAAATTTCCCGAAATAGAAAAAAGTACAGAGAAAACCCTTCCCCGGACACGTAAGTTTCGATAAGGGACCAAATTTTCTGGGAAAAAGGTTTAAAATTCCTCGACTTGTTTCCTTGGAACGCAGGGGGGGGGAAAAAATACATGAAAATTTTAAAAAACACTTGGAAAATTCTTTGAGGGATTTATTTCCAAATTTGCACACGAAAATACTCCCTACAAAACAATGAAAGGCCCGACGGAAAGCCCAAATTCCCCCCGATGAAAAACAGGGGGGCCACTGCACGAAGAGACAACCCCCAAAAAAGTGTCTGGGATCCAAAAATGTTCAAATGCCTCCCATCATGCATAAGGGGGATTACCAAAAAGATCCCTGGGGTGGTTCAAGAAGGGACTTTACAGGCACCTAAAGTCCCGTACCTGATCAGCCGGGGGCTGTGGTTCGTACATCGGTTTTGTGCGGCCAACAGTAACCCGCTGGTTGATCAGGCCCTGATTTCCCCATTGGGGGCCTGATCACAGACCCGGGCCCCGGGGGCGTTAAAAAACCCCCAAAACCCCCTCCAGGGATAGCTCTGTAATGGGACACTGGGGGCGTCCCCCCCCCCTTCCCAAAAAAACAGAAAATTTGCCCCTCTCCACAAAAGGGGGCAGTTTTAAAACAAAAGCAAAAAATACAGACCCCATAGCACTAACATCCCATATCATAAAAATCTTTGAAAGGTCCTAAGAAGCCCAAAATCCCCCCCCCCCATCTGAAACCCCCGAAAACAACCCAGGGCAACTTTGGGGTTTAAAAACAGGTGCTTTCCCGTCTGTTTTTCAACTTTTTGGGTTTACTCGCAAGGGCCAAATGCACTAAAGACAAAAAAAAATTTCAGATTTTTAATATATTTAAAATTTGCAAAAACCCTTTGACAAATGGACCCTGGGGTAATAGCGCACAAAATGCTTTCTTTAAAAGGAAAAAAACAGGAAAAGTCGGGGGCGATGGTCTTAATTTCCCCACTAACAGAACATAGAGGTAGTCGTCAAAAGAGTAAAGTCCCAGGGCAGCTACCCGGGGAAAAGCTCTGTTCCACAAGAACAGTACTCCCTCCCATCTTGTTCCTCTTCCTCATATCCCACCCTAGGCAAGGGAATGTGCCCGGGACCGTGCTTCCTTTGAAAATGAAACCCGAATCTGAAAGGGCAGTGTCTTCCATTGCAAAACACTGTTAAAAGGGTCCCGGCGGACATCAACCACAAAACTTTCGGTGGGTGCGAAAAACCCAAAATGAAGTTCAAAAGATGGAAATTTCAATTACTCAGATATGGTAAAAAGAGGAAATTAAACCTTTTATCAGAGTACAAAACAAATTTGGCCACAAAATTGAGCGAAAACCAACGTCAAAAAACCTGGGGTGATCATGTCGGAGGATCTCACCTTTCAAGGGAAACCCTTAAAAAATTTTATCAATCGCATCTGCTAAAAAATGACAGGATGGTTTTTTGAGAACCTTCAAAAATAGGGGGGGCCAAGCCCATGATGACACCCTTTTAGGTACTTGTTTTTTATCTAGGCTGGAATATTGTGCACAAATAAAAGCACCTTTTAAGGAGGTGGAAAATTTTTGACCTAGAAAAAAAGTACGAGAAAACCCTTCACGGCCCCAATAACGGGAAAAAAA
>NC_069469.1:734675-752776 GCF_026875155.1 Cherax quadricarinatus
TTTAAAAATTTTTTTATTCAGGAGAAGGGGTTTCTAGCCCCTTCAATGGCTGTTCACTTTTCCCAGGGAGAACAAAAATATAAAATCAAATAAAAAGTTTAGGGGGACATTAGTATTAAAAAATTTTTAAAAAATCAAGCAAAGCCGTAAGAATGCAAAATGAATGAAGTGTTAGAAAGTATGGGAATTTTGAACATAACAGGTAAAGCCTAGGTGTAGGTTTAGCACATTGTCGGAGATAAGTACACATTACTCCCAAAAGAGGGGAAAGGGAAACCTGTAATTGTTTTACATGAGCTAGGCCCGTGAAGGAAGGTTCCTTATGCGGTGAGGGGTTTTACAGGGAATTAGATCATCTCCAGTTCCCTAAATTTAAAGCCTAAAATCTTTCCATTCCCCCCCACAGGCGTGTTAATCCAGGGGGTTTAGTGCTTCTCCTTGTTGTGACAATAATAGAAAAAAACCTGTGGTAGGATTGCTTGTCTTTTTTTTTCTGTTTTAAAACAGGGTTTTCGGGTATGTCTTGCTACTTTACTACATTTGGTCACACTACTCATAAACATGTACAAGGAGGGTTTTGGGATTTTGGGAAAGGTTTGGAGGGATATGTTTTGTACTTTTAGTAGTTTTCTAAATGTTGTGTTGTGGGTACCTATGCAAAAACAGGGTTAGTTGGTGAGGTAAGTGTTGGAATGATGATGAAAGTATTTTCTTTCGGGGGATTTTTTGTCCTTTGGGGCCCCCTACCTCAGTGGGGACGGCCAATTGAAAAAAAAAAAAAAAAAAATTATAAGGGGGGCCCCACTTATACGGGGGGTTAGGTTCCGGGCTACCGCCGTAAAGGGAAACCCCCAAAAATGGAACCCCTTTTTTTTCCATTTTACAAATGCATAAAACATAGATAAAAATTTTTACACAAACATACTTGTAGAAAAGAACCAGGCATAAAAAAACAATAAAAAAGTAAAATACACCATAGTGCACTCATTCTCCCTTTAAAATATTTTAGTCTTTTCTAGGGTGAGACAAGTAGATTTATTGTAAAAAACAAGTGGGTATGTATCGTAGTCAGCCGGGACCTACCAGGCCCCCCCACCCCACCAATTTGGATATTTAAGCATCCCAGAGCGTAAAATGTTATCGTTCACTCATTATTTACCTTAAAATATAGGGTGAGATGAGTAGTTTTATTGTAAAAAAATCAAGTGGGGTATGTATGGAAATCAGCCGGCTACCATACCGGGCCCAACCCCACCCAAAAACTTTTCTATTTTTTAAAGGATCCCAACTAAAATGTATATACAGTTCACCATTACTTCCCTTTAAAATATGGGGGTGAGAGGTTTTAATTTTTTGTAAAAAATCAAGGTGGTAGTATGGATACCAGGCACCATCCCAAGAGAAAAAATGAGTGCATGAGAGGGGACGGCGCAGAGTTATGTAAACAAACCAGGCGAAGGTAATTTTTTGAAAACGTGTCCCCTTTGGGTTTTGTACAAGTTACATTGTGTACGGGTTGTTCTACTTGATACGGTAGAATAAATAAAGAAGAACACTCCCTTTTCCATGTAACTCATTTTGAGAAGAAGATGCTTAGGAAGCAAGGAATAAGTCACTCTATTTTTTTTGGTTATCCTATTCTCTACACATAGTTGTTAGGGATTTTTTTTTGTATGTGTTTATTAATAATTTTGAAAAAAATATCACGGATGGATTAATAAAAATGTGTATATTGATTGTAGGGTGAGGAAGAGCCAGTTGTGAGGGGGGGAAGTTGTGGGGCAGTGGGAAAAAATAAAAGGGGGAAAGGCACCCGGGGTTTGATGGGAAAAGATAAAAATGTTAAAAGCAGGTGGGAAATAGTTTTGGAGTGGTTGGTGCAATTATTTTAAAAAATTATGGAAGAGGGTAAGGGACCTGGGGTTGGGGGAAAAGCATGCATAGTTCCTTTGTTAAAGGCAAAGGGGGTAAAAGAGAGTGCAAAAAAAAAAAAGGGGATAAGTCGTTTTATGTACCTGGGGGAAAGGGTTTTGGTAGAGTTATAATTGAAAGAATTAAGAGTAAGACGGAGAAATAGGGTAGCAGATGAACAAGGGGGGCTTAGGGAAAAGGGAGGTGTGTGGGGCCAGGTGTTTTACAGGAAACAATAAGTGAACAGTATTTGATAAGCTAAAGGGTCTTTTTGGGGAATTTAGGATTTGGGAAAAGGCGTATGACGGGTGGATGGGGGGCAATGTGGAGATTTGCAAGTGATGGGAGGAGGGGAGGGGTTACTGAAGCGTGAAAGTTTTTTTTTTCGGGGTAGTGAGGCTCAAGTAAGTATGTAGGAAAGAGGGAAATTTTTCCCAGTAAAAGTAGGCCTTAGCAAATGTGTGATGTCCCGTGGTTGTTTAAATTTTTAGTGGGTTTTTAAGAGAAGTAAATGCGAGGGGCTTGGGAAAGGGGTGGTTAAAAGATAAAGAATCACACACAAAGGGGAGTTGTCACAGCTGCCTTTGTGATGACCGTGCCTTGGGAGATTCTGAAGAGAAGTGCAGAGATTGTGGATGAATTTGGAGGGTGTGCAAAGAAGAAAAATTTAAAAGGGGAATACAGGAAAAAGTAAGGTTTTGAGATAACAAAAAAATTTGGGTGAAAGATTGAATATCGATTGGGGGGGGAGAGTATGGAGGAGGTGAAAAGTATTCAATATTTGGGGGTGGACGTGTCGCGGAGGGTCTAGAAAAATGAGGTGAATCATGAATTGAGGGGAAAAAGAGTGAGTGGTGCACTAGGAGTCTGTGGGGACAAAGAAGTTTGTCCTTGGAGGGAAAGAGGGGGAAAGATGAGAGTATAGTTTTTCCAAGCTCTTATATGGGTGTGAAGCGTGGGTGATGAAAGTTGCACTAGGAGAAGGGTGGGGGCAGGGAATTCTTTAGGGGAATGTGTGGGGTGAATATAATGGAGAACGTGGGAATTTTGGGGGAGGTCGGGGGTACCAAACTGTTTCCAGAGGGGCTGAGGAAGGGTTGTTGAGGTGGGTTTGGGGCATGTAGAGAGAATGGGGCGAAAAAGAATGACTTCAAGATGCTCTGTAGTGGGAAGAAGGCGGGTTTGGGGTCGGCCCAGGGAAGGGTTGGGGGAGGGGGGAAAGGAGTTTGTGTCAGGGGGTTGACTTCCAGCGGGCATGCGTGACGTGTTTTAAGGAGTGAATGGGACAAATGGGTTTTAATACTTGACGTGCTGTTGGAGTGTAGCAAAGTAACATTTTTGAAGGGGTTCAGGGGAAAACCCGGGAGGGCCGGGCTTTGGGCCCGGGGATGGGAAATACAGTGCCTCACCTAAGGGGGGTTTTTTAATGTTTCAGTTTTTAAAAATGTATGTAAAGCACCCTTCTGGCAAACGGATGGGTAATATGGGGAAAGTTTTTTTTTTTCGGGCCACCCTGCCTTGGGGGAATCGGCCAGTGTGATAATATAAAAAAAAAAAATAATAAGTAATATAAACATTTTTTGATACGCCAGCTCAACAGCGAACAAACAAAATGAACAGGTTTTGGGCGTCACTCGTAGGCGAAATAGACGGATTAATGTGTCCAGTTTTAGTTCATTCTGTAATTTTTTAAAGTTTGTGAAATTTTTTCCTTTTAAAATTTTTATTATTATTATAATATTAAATCACGAAACAAATACTCTTACACTGTGTACAAGTTTGTACAGAATTATAGCTATAAAGTGGAAGGCATACGAAAGAATATTTTTCTACAGTTATCCCTAGTAACAGGTGCCGGCTAGTGAGAAAACGTAATCTTCCGACACTCACAAAACGTTTGGTAAACATCTCATGTAATTTTGTAAAAATTTTTATACTGTGGGGTGCATGTATCATGTTTTGTGTTACTAATGTATTCTTATAACAATTGAAAAAATATCATAGATAATTAGGAACTCTAAAATAACGTAATATCGACATTAATGCGCCCAAGAATTATTATTATTAATTATTATTATTGCATCCAATTGTAGAGAGACTCTTAGTGATTTTAATGTGTATCAACATGCAAATGGGCAGCACGTGTGTAGTTATTTAGTACAGGTGTACACAATTTTTAATTATCAAGTACAATACATATAAAATATACAATAACTTTAAAACACTTGAAATTTTGGAAAGTTTCCAGACATAATAAGGAGATGTGCTCAGGGAGAATGTAAACAAACTCGGTGGGCCGCTGTGACCGTATTAGAAAGACAGGTGGGGGGAGCCGTATAGCGAGTTTTGGTCATAATTTGAAATGTCCGTATTAGCGGAACGCCGTAAAGTGAAACGCCGTAAAGCGAAACGCCGTAAAGCGGGGCCCTGCTGTATACACCTACCATCCGACTTACGACCAAGCATGGTTCCGACCAACCGGTCGTAAGTCAAAATGAACGTAAGTCGAACCTTTGAAAGTTGCCGACATACTGGGTAGGGCATAATGTCAAACATTTCCTACCTAAACTGCCTACATAGTACTGTAATGAAATGTACAATCATTATTACATTCTTTTGACCCAGTATGTACGTCTTTTGTATATTTTTAATTATTCATGTACTTATATAATGTATTCAAGTATTGAACTGTATTGTAAATTTACATCCGCATACAGTATCATATGTTACTGTTATCTTAATGTATGTCGACAACAGTGGAATGCAGAATACCACTGGTAGTGTCATCCTCCAGAATGTAGTATAACCTATACCCGAAGTAAGAGAAAACAACTCTGGAACATGTGTAATGACGTATCCGCTGGCTGGGGTGGGTGGCCGGGTGTTGTTGGCTGACTGAATGTGGCTGTCTCATCTCTCTCTCTCTCTGTACTCTGTCTCTCTCTGTATCTCTCTCTTCTCTGTATCTCTATCTCTGTATAATATATATCTCTCTCTCTCTCTCTGTATCTCTATCTCTATGTAACTCTCTATCGAATCTCTCACTCAGTATCCCCTCTCTCTCTGATCCCCTCTCTTGTAATCTCTGTATCTCACTCTCTGTATCTCTCCAATGTATCTCTCTCTGTATCTCTCTTCTCTCTAGTATCCTCTCTCTGTATCTCCTCTCTGTACCTCTCTCTCTATATATCTCTGTATCTCTCTCTCTCTCTCTGTATCTCTCTCTGTATCTCCTCTCTCTGTATCTCTCTCTCTCAGTATCTCTCTCTCTCTGTATCTCTCTCTTTCCTTTTCTTTTTTTTTTTTTACACAGGGTTTGACAATGTTAAGGATCCCTAGCTTTATTGACAAGCTATTTACAGCTAAAGGATTCCTAACTTTATTGGCAAGCTAAGAGCTGTTTTACCTACATCAGTTCATTTGAAAGAATTTGTATCGTTATGAAACATACAAGGAGGAACAGGATGAATTTGGAGCCATCTTGTGGCCAGCATTTTCATTTGATCAACTGACTTTATCTCATTGATCATCCATTATGCGTACGCATGTGTTCATACTCGATTTCATCCTGGGTATTGTAATGATCTCAAGGAGTATGTTCTGGAGATGGTACAACCAGAGTGAAGTTGCTTGCTTTCTGAGCCCAACTGTGGCATAAAAGCTTGTTTCACGCTGTCCTCGAAGTGGATTCCAAGGTGGTATTTGACAATATTTTGTCCTTGTACATAAGCAGGAAAGGCCACCCCATCCTCCTATGTGAAGGCTCTGCTGAAATGTCAGATCCATCCAGGATTGGTCCCAGGCGATAGATTGATACGTCTTCCGCGGGCTCTACTCCTGTCAAGCATCGCAGTGAGAGGGGGGGGGCCAGGCAAAACCAAGAAAGTGGAGCATACTCAAGGTTGAGCGTACTTGCACCTCGTACAGGATCTGCAACCCCTACTGTCAACAGATGCAAGATACTGCGAAGTGCTGTAAGCTTCCTGGCTTGCCTTGTTTTGCAAGAATACCACAACATGATCTTCAAAAAATGTTTTAGTTTGGAGTCAAATTTCCTAACCCCAAGGGATATCAACTTCTTCACCAGGTGCCAACACCCTCCCATTCTCCATACTTACACACCAGCATTACCATCAGGTGCCTTAGAGACGATCATCATTTGCGTTTGTCTCGGGTGCAAATTTAACTTGCCATCTATATCCCCAAGCTGATATAGCTCGGCCGCTGGTGATTGAAATGCAGCTTAGATCAGCGGCATTTCTCTCTGGATTAAGTGAATGTCAGTGTACAGTCGTCTGCATATGCCAGTGATTCTGGATGAGATGAAGAAGCGTTGAAGTAGACTTTCCCATACATTCCCTCTCTCTCCTATATCTCTCTCTATATCTCTCTCTCTCTCTATCTGTCTCTCTGTATATCCTGTTCTCTGTATCTTCTCTGTCCTCTGTAACTCATGTCTCTGTATCATCTCTGTCTCTGTATCTCTCTGTCTCTGATCTCTCTCTCTCTGAATCTCTCTCTGTATCTCTCCTCACTGTATCTCTCTCTCTCTGTAATCTCTCTCCTGTATCTCTCTCTCTCTCTCCTGTATCTCTCTCTCTCTCTGTAACTCTCTCTCTGTATCTCTCTCTCTGTACTCTCTCTCCACTGTATCTCTCTCTCTGTATCTCTCTCTCTGTATCTCTCTCTCTGTATCTCTCTCGCTGCGGTATCTCTCTCTCTCTCTCTCTCTCTCTCTCTCTCTCTCCTCTCTCTTCTCTCCTCTCTTTCTCTCCCCTCTTCTCTCCAGGTAATTTAAGTGAAGTTATCAACATGTAAAAATTTACCTAGGATAACCCAAAAAATCCAACGAAGTGCTAACATGGATCTGTGCCCGTGCCCTAAATTAAAAATAATATTAATAATTTTTTATTATTTTTTTACAAATACATTGTACTAATTTTAAACCCCTTTGGGGGTTTCGGACGTATGTAGGTTAGACCCAGGGTTTTTGACGTACTAGTACGCCAAAATTTAGCCCCTAAATCTAGTGGGAGAAAGCGGGGTTTCCTTCCTAGAAAGAAGGGTTTTATGTGGTCAGGTTGCACGTCCAAAAAAAACCCGCAGCACACAGTGAATAATGGGGAAAAAAAAAAACTTGACCTTTTTTTTGGGAAATAAAAACAGGGGCTTTGCACTGTATTTTTGTAGGGTATTTATTTTTGTTTCTAGTTTTTCGTGGTTCTTTATAGAAAGGAAAGCATATTCAGAAATTGATTGATTTTGACTGGTTTTAAAATAAAGGTCCCTTGAAATTGAGCTCAAGTAGCGGGAAATGTTCGATTTTTTCCAAAATTTCAAAAGTAAACAAATCGGCCAAGGTCCAATACACGCAACTGGTGAGTCTAAAAATTCTTTCACAAGTGCGCCAATAATATTTTACCTTTTTTACATAAAGCAGTGTTGCATAAAATAAATCTTATATTTTTGTGAGAATAAAAATTCAAATGGGGAAAGCAAAAAATAAAGAGAGGCCTTGAGACTTTCTAATGACCAGAGAAAAATGTCATTTTGTGCCGGAATTCTTTCTTTTTTTTTTCTGGGCCCCATCGGGAATTTGGGATCTTTTTAAATTTTGTGAAATTGGCAAAATTCTAAAATTTTGACCACTGTAGGTAGTTGAATTTAAAAAGGGTGGTTTTTTTGCACCCATTTGATAGAAAAAATGGAAATTTTTAGCGAAATATTCATGTTTTTTTTCAATTCAATTCAAATTTTTTCTTTAAAAAAGGATTCCCAATGCTGAGTTTACAGAAATTTGGTTTTTGTTTGGTTTAATGTAGAAAAATTTTGTGTTTTACAGAGTGTCCCACTGGGAACGTTAGAAAGGGTTTGGGGCCTTTTTCGGGCCCCTTTTATTTAGTTTTTTTTCTTTAATTGTAAAATTTTAAAAAATTATGAGGGAAAGTTGGTATTATGGCTAAGTGACTTTAATACTAGTTTGTGATTTTTGCAATTTTGATGCTTTTGTTTTGGCACAGTACTTAGTTTCAGTATTGGGGTATCACAGGTTTTCATTTTTTTAAAGACTAAGTTTAAATATTTCGTTTTGGTCAAATGGGGTGAGGGGAGTTAAGTGTAAAACCACCAGGGGGGTATTCGTGTTTTTTAGTTGGGGGGTTTGTATCAGGGAGTAAAGTGTTTTTTAATGGTAGTTTTGAAGGTGAGGGAATGTGTCTGCATTTCTAGATTCTGGGTTTTAAGGGTTTTCCCTTTTTTTTGGGGCCCTTTTGGGACATACATTGAATTTTTGAAAAGGGTTTAGTCGGCAGGGGGAAAAAATTTTTTGGGAAAAGGGGGGGGGGGAAATTTTTTTTTTTTTTGTGTTGGGTTTTTGCCTGGGGGTTTTCTGTCACACTATCAAAAAAGCGTTTTAGGTCAAGGTTGAATTTAGGTTTAAGGCCCTGTAGTTTTAGTTTTGACAGTAGAAGTGTGGATGTACTAAACCTGGGGTAAGTTTAGATCTAGAAGGTGGAGGGGGGGTGTTCCCAGGGGAGGGGATTTTAGTGATTATTTTACTCCCAGCTTTTTTTTTTGGGTTATTATTGGTTTTTGGTGGTTGCTAAAGTTGACCCCCAAGCCCCAAATTAGAAAAAGGTGGGGTATGGATAAAAAAGTGGTGGTTTATAGTGTGAGAAGGGCTTTTTTGCGGCACATAGTATCGTATTTGGAGAGGATCCCAATCGTTTTGGATCCCTTTTTTGGCTATATGCTGGATAGGGGTGCTAAAAATTTGGGGGTTTGGGTTTTGTCAAGGAAATAACCCTGGGAATTTTCCCCCTTATTTCTGGAAAATTAGAGTGTTGTCAAATCTTAATGTTAATTTGTGTTCTCCTGCTTGCTCCCAAAAATTTTAAATAGTAGGTTTTGTCAGTTTTAAAGCAAAGTTTATTGGCTGTAAACCCAAAAGTCGATATTTTAATAAGCCCCTCATCACAATGGTGTTGGGGTGGCAAGTTTTGGGGTGGAGATGACATAAGTCGTGTCATCAGAAAAGAGAATGGGTTTCGGGGTTTTTGGGGGGAATTACGTTTGGAAGGTCATTGATGTTATGAGGAAGAGCAGGGGCCAAGGACACTTCCGGGGGGAACCCCAAAGTATCAAGTGGCCGTTTGCTAAATGTTTGTGTTTTAATGGGGGATTTCTAAATACCATTTAGAAATGAAATTTTTTAAAAATAAGCAAGCGCATGGCCTCTTATACCTTTGGGATAAAGGGTTTGGGGAAGTAGGATTTGTGGTTTACTGTGCCCAAAAAGTTTTTTTTAGGATAAATTTAAAAAAAATTCCCTATTTGGATATTCCTTATTTTCCAATGCTGTTTTAAAGCAGATTAGCTTTTTTTTGATTCCCAATCATTAGTGCTTTTTTTTTCCGGGAATCCAAACTGGCAGGGGTTGGGGTATTTTTTGGGCCCGTTTAAAAAATTACGTTCCTGGGCACGAGTTTTTGAAAGATTTTGGATGCAATGGTTAAAGGTAGATTTGGCCCTATTTTGGTTTAAAGTCTTTTGGGTCACCAATTTATTTTTTTGGGGGTGTAACCCTTAAAAATCTTGAGTATTTTCGGGAAAGGGTTTGCGAAAAGGACATGGGCCGCTCGTTTGTACAGAAATGGGGGGGACTGAAAAAATTTTTTCCCCCTAGTTTTTTTAATGGACTTTATGATCTCAATGATTTCCCGTGGGGGCCTCAGTTGGTGAAAAGATAAAAGGGAAAATTGGGGGAAATTTTCCCATTAGGTAGTCCCCGGCATGGGTTTGGTTTAGGGGGGAAATTTTACTGGCGAGATTAGACCCTTTTGGGTTTGAGAAGAAGTCGTTTATTTTTGTTAGATGGGGGGTCAGGGGGATGTAGTGGTGTTTTTCATTGGGTTTTTTAGTTAAAAAAATTTATTTTTGGGTTTTTTTTTCTCAGTTTGTGGGTCCCTGGGAATTGAGAGAGTTTTTTCCAAAGGGTTTTTTTTTTTATATCTCTTTAGGGGCCCTGTGAATTCTGGAGTAGTATGGGTTGTTTGGCTTTTTTATTATTTTGGGTTTGAGAGCTGATGAATAGGTTTAAGAGTATCTTTGTTTTTATTAAGCCCGTCTATATTGCTTTTCATATTGGTGTTTCTGTCAATGGATTTCGAATGGAAAGGTTAGCCATGGGGCAACCGGGGTTTTGTTTGTGATCTGTTTTGTTTTTATGGACAATTTTTTGTTGTATGTCAAAGTAATTTGTTAAGAAAAATTTTCTGTCCAGTCTTTCAATACCATTGGCCGGGGAAAATTTGTGGGCCCAAATAAACAGTCTCTGGGTCAGCTGTGAATTTCCCTTTACTAAAGGCCCTGGGCATGGAGTCTAAATGGCCCCTTTGTTGTTTTTTCAAGTGGGGTTTAAAATGTTTGTCAGGAGGAATTTTGGGTAGGGGGTTCTGTGTGTATCTGTGATTATCCCTGATTTAAAGGGGGGGCTAGTATATTGGTCCATATGTGGTTATTTTGGTTGCAATTGTCCCCGTGACCCCTGGTTTGGGGTTTGTTATTGTTGGTATGGGAAGTGTGTTGTTCATATTGTTGATGAAATCATTTAAACAGGCTAATCATCTAGTAACCCAAAGGGTTTGATGTTAAAAGTCTCCAGCAAAAGGAAAAAGGGTTGGTGCTTTTTCATTTGTTGTTTGTTATTAGTGCTTTAATCTCTCACTGAAATTTGGGATGTTTGTTGGGTATCCGGTAAAGGGCCCACCGATTGTTTAGGCTTTTTAAGGTTTTTTTACAGTAAAATTGGGAAAAAATGTATTCCCCATTTTCTCAAAAGAAAGTGGTGCTAAGAAAGATAATTGGTTGGGAGTAATAGATTGAAAACCACCCCCAAACCCTTGGTTTGTTCTGCAGTTGTGGATTGATGTGTATCCTGGTTAGGGGTAGATATCTATTGTGCCCATGTTTAAAACCCAGGTCTCAGAAAGGGAAAAAATGCAGGGGAAGGGTGTCTTTAGTGTTTCAAGGGTGCTAGGAGGTAAATTCTTTGTGTTTGCTTAAGGCCCTTTGATGTTGTATTTAAAGTACTGATAGATTTTTGGCTTTTGTTTGGATAGTGGGGGGCTGTGTTGCTGTTAAAAAAGGCATTTAAACTTTCCAATGGGTTTTTGATTGGGGTGTCAGATTATGGAGGTTTAGTTTCAGGGTCAACGTGATCAATCTTCCTTAGGTTTAAATTATGGTTATTTTACCCCGGGAGTTGTTGTTGAGTTCTACTACTGTTCTTTAGTGGTTGGAAGTTTTGGGCAAGTATATAGCTAGAGTATTTTTTTCCCTGTAGGGTATAGTCACTACTACACATAATGAAGTTGATGTTGTCTATGTGTTGTGGGTGGAAAAGAACTAAAGTACAAAATAGGAAAAAAATAGTAAAATAAAAATACAAATTAAAAATAGAAAAAAGGGCTCTCACTTTTTAATTTTCATAAGGTCTAATAAAAAACTTTTGTGGGTCTATGTTTTGAGTAGAAATGAGGTAAGTTTCAATTTGGGTTTAAATTAAAAAATTTAAAAGTACAAAATTAAAAAAAGCCTTTTTTTTTCATAGTAATTTCCTATGGTTAATATAGGAATTTTTGGTTTTTGAATTTTGTCTTGAGGTAGAAAAAGAGCCCATTTGGTACCAAAGGAATTTATTTGGAGTGAAAGGAGGGCAAATGGTTTTTTTAATTTCTTGGGTGCTGTTGGGGTGTGAGCAAAAAAAACATTTATGAAGGGGGTTTTAGGGAAACCGGCCCGGGGACTTGGTTCGGAGTTGGGAAGTACAGTGGGCCTTTTCCTCTGAAGGAGGGGTGTTAAAGTTGCCCGTTTAAAAACTGTAGGTAAAGACCCTTTTGGCAAGACGTGATGAGGAAATAATGAAAGGTGAAAAGGTTTTTTTTTTTTTTTTTGGGCCACCCCGCCTTGGTGGGGAATCGGCCGGGGGGTTTATAATAAAAAAAATAAAAAAAAAAAAAATAATATAAAAAATTTCAAATTAAAAATAGCACCAGTCCCCTCATAGTTTAAATTTCACTATGGTTTTAATATGTGAATTTGGTTTTGACTATGTATTGAAACTAGGGAAAAAACTATAGTACAAAAAACTTTGTCTAATAATATAAAAAAACAAATTTTCAAATAGCACAGTTTTTTCACTAGTAATTGCCCCCTATGGGTTGTATAGTGAATTTGGGAATTATATGTATTGGCTAGAATGAGCTAGAGTAAAAATTTTGATTAAAATTTAAAATATAATAAAGGAACCCAAAACCTCAAATTTTCACTAGGTCTTTTATAAGTTGTTTACAAGAATTAGAGTATAATTAGATTTTAAAAGGGCAGGATAAAATTTCACAAAAATTAAAGGGGGGGAAAAAAATAATAAAAAAAAAAAAGTTTAAAAAAAAAATTGGGAATGACTTGGTTAAAATGCTTAAAATTAAAATGGTTTTAAGGGTGATTTTAAAGTTTTAGTTGAAAAATTTTAGGTTAAAAAAGTATGGAATAAAAAAGGCAATAAAAGAAGTTTAAATAAGTTTGATCAAATAGTTTTAAAATAAAAAATTTGGGGAATAATAGGGATTTAGAATTTAAAAATTTGGGAAATTTGGGTTTTTTTTAAAATGAGGTTTGAAATTTTTGAAGACAAATTATGGTTTTGTTTTTAAAAAAATAAGGGTGGAACAGTGATGTGGTAAGTTGTAAAAAAGGAGATAAAAATTTGTTTGATATTAAAAAAACAAAATTTAAGGGGTATGAGGGTTGAATGGGCGTTGAGTACAAAAAAATGACCCAAATTTTAAAAATAGTTTTGGGGGTATTAGAATTTTAGGGGGGGAAAAAAATTTATGACAATTTTAAAAAATTAAAGGTGGACTATGGGGGATTATCTGCCCCTTTCTCTGATTCGTTTTGTCCCGCCTACTTGGGGAAAGTTTTAAGGTTTATGTTTGTGGAGGGTGAAAATATCTCTTCCCAGTGGGCTGTTTCCTAAATGGGTATTTTTCCTCCTCCAAAGCACTGGTGGATTTTTTGGGCATAGCAAAATTTTCTTAGCCCCCCAAAAAGGTTTTGTCTCGTTTTGGTAGGCACTCCCTTGACGTAAACATAAATTTTCCCTAGAAATAGATGTTTTTAGTAGGTTGTTTCTTTGTAAGCTTGTTTTTGGGAATTTTTAAAAAGCATGTTTTTTTACCTGCTTTTATAGCCCTCAGTTTTTCAGTCCTTTTTTAAATCATCACTACGTATATTAAGGGAAGGTGGGGCCCTTTATAAGCGGGAGGGGGGGTCTCCATGCAGGTCTTTGGGTGCGTGGGTGGGAAAATGTTTGTGTTAACTACAACAGCGGGCAGATAAACTTTTGTTTGGGATTATGGTCTTGGGGAAATTGGGTTTTTGCATTGGCAAGTTGTTGGGCCACTCTTGATCTTTCCTCTGTAAAGTTTGGGGTTTTAAATAGTGGGACTTTGGCTTTTAGGGGTGTTGATGGTTTTTTAGGGACCGGGTGTTTTGGGGGGTTTCTTTGTTGTTTTAGAGTGTCTTGTTTTGTTCTAGAGCAGGGGATCTTGTTGAGGGTTAAACTGCATTGCTTGCCTTTAGTTCCGCATTTCTTGAGTTTTTTGGTGGGTCGTTTGGTTTTGAATCAAAAAGGGTTTAGCCCATTTCTGGGGCGGGTGATCTTTTGACATCAAAAACTGGGAAGGGAAATTTCTTGGGAAATGTAGCGGCGGCCCATGTTTGTTGTTGTCTGTCGTGTGTTAAAGGTGGTGTCGGGGGGGTGATGGGGTTTTGTCCTGGCTGGCAGACCACAAAATTTTCCCCGTGTTATTTTGCTCTTCACCTTTGATGTTGGGAGTCCTTAGTGGTTACTGGATCTTTTTTTATTTTTTCGGGCCCTTGTCCATTGGTGTGGGGTTCGGGTGAATAGTAGGGGATGGGTGTTGGGTGAAATTTTTTTTTTTTTGGAGTATCACTTCGTGGCAGCGGGGTAGGAGTTGTAGAACGGAAATCCTTTAGTTGGTAATTTTTGAACTTTTGGGGGATTTCCCGCAGTTGCTTTAATCTTTTTGGGTTTTCCCAAAGTTTGTGTTTGCGGGGTTTGATTTGGTCATCCTGGGCTGCTTGGGGAACCCCAGGTTTGAAGTAAAAAGAGGCCCAAAGGGTTTCCCGTTGGGCTGCCCGCTGGGGCCCCTGGGCGACTAGTACCCGTGGGGGAAATTGGGCCCAAAATTTGGGGGTCCCCAAAATGGGCCAAAAAACGCCGGGTGCGTAAACATCGGGAGACCGCTAACTTCCCTTTAGAGCATAATTCGTAATTTTCCATCAAAATTTTTTAAACTTTTGGTGGCCTTATGATCGGGGGAAAAAAGATTCTCTATCTTTTCATAAGGAAATTCTTTTTTTTTTTTTAAAATTTGGGGCCCACCCCGGGAAAGAGTTTCGGAGAGGGGCCCGTCGAACCCCCCAAAGGGTTTAAAAATTTTTTATTATTAAAAATTAATTAATAAAACGTGTACACTCTTACTTGCCTTAACCCTTCAGGGTCCGTCCCGTAGGGTCAACGGCTTTAGGTTTGGGTCCAAAAAGGGAGATCTATTCATGGGGCTCAGCTCACTTTTGTTAAAATGTGGGGTTGGGAAAAATTTTGGGCCCAGATATGGAGAAAAAATTATGTGGTATGTGTTTCCCCCACATAAAAAAATCCTGCCGCACTGTGTATAATGAGAAGAAAAAAAACTGAGACCATGATTTTTTGATTTTAAAAAAGCAACTTTGCAGTGTTTTTTCGTATGTTTTTTATAGTTGTATTTGTGATTTCTTGGTCTCATTTGATAGAATGGAAGACATATTACAGAAAATAGAGATAATTTTGATTGGTGTTAGCACTGGAAATGGCTTGAAATTGAGACTCAAAGTGGCGGAAATGTTAAATTTTTGCGATGTTCAAGAGTAAACAAACGACCTCACACGTCTAATACACGCCAGCTGGTGGGTCTAATATACATTCACAAATGTGGTGATGATATTTATACAATTATTACAATATTGCATAACAGTAAATCTTCTATTTTTTGGTGTGAATAAAAATTCATTATGTGAATAAAAAATCAAAATGGAATTTATTTGTAAAGCCTCAAAATATAACTAATGAACAGAGGAAATGTTAGTTTAGTGCCAGGAAACTACATTGTTTATTCTGGACCCTATTTTGAAATGGAACATTTTGAACTTTGTGTTAAATTGGCCAATTACCAATTTCCGGTCACTTTATTTTGTAGTTGAAACAGTTTTGACTTGGCGATTTCTTGTGCTCAATCGATAGAATAGAAGTAATACTAGTGAAATAGCTGAGAATTTGGTCGACTGGAATAATGTAATTGGCCTAAAATGGGAGTCAAAGTCAGCAAAATCGCCGATTCGTAAATATCGCTGACACATCAAAATTCACGAGAGCATAATTTCGTCAATTTTCCATCAAATTTTTGTACTTTTTGTTTTATTACATTCACAAAAAGATTCTCTACCATTTCATAAGAAAAAATAACAATTTTTTTTTTTTGAAAATTCTTGGACACAGGGGCACCACTTCAGATTTTGGCCTTGGACCCTGAAAGGGTTAAAAATCTGTAGTGTTAATGTAGAGTGAGAGGTGAGTAAAAAAGATTAAAGGGTAAATGAGGGGAGAATGAGAAGGTAAAAGATTAAAGGGGTTATGTGAACAAACTTTTTGTTGTTGTTACCAGCCCAAACACGAAGGTTTCTGTTCACTCTGTCAACCCGACAGAAAAAAATTCTATTTGTTAATTTATTTTTTAATGTGCATGTTATTATATAATTTCAAAAAAAAATCATAGATGGTTTAAAGCAAAAGTCTATTTTAACGTTTTTAAAACATTTAAGCCCTCAGTGTTATTTGGTGTTATTTACTTATTAATATGCATCTTAAAAAACGAATTACACTCTTAATGAGTGGTTTCTGAGACAGACAAGCAGACAGAAAGTGGGGAAAGGTAGACAAAAAGGGGACGACACAGGTGACAGAAAGAAGACCAGGTGACGAAAGCACAACACACGGTAGACAAAAAAGAAACCAGGTAGACACCAGGTAGAATAAAGACAACACACAGGTAGACAGAAAGAAGACCACAAGTAGACAGACAGACACACAGGAGACAGCAGACACAAGGTGAAAAAAAAGTGCACACAGGTGACAAAAAGACAAACACACAGGTAGAAAGGACACACGGTAGAAGAAAAACAGCACACAAGATACAGACGGACAGATTACAGGCAGACAGATTACAGACAGGTTTATGTGCAACACTTAAAACAAATAGAGGTTCGAGGTAAGGCCTTCTTGCTACATTCCCGTGCAATTTGGGCTTCACTTAGGGGGCCCTGGTGAAATTTACTGTCCCAAAATACGTTAATACAGTATGAGCTGCTGTAGGACAGGGGGTTTTTCCCAAATGATGCTGCCTGCTTGAACCTTGCCGCCGTGAGTATTGCAAAAAATTTTAAAAGGGTATGCATTAGCCGGCCAGCCCCGCTGCCCGATTTTACGGTCGTAAGCAGTGAGTAGTCGAGCAGGTCGAAGTCGGATGGAGGTGTATATTAAAATTTTTTCTTCTTTTAAAAGTCCGCGATCCCACCCAGGGGGGGGGGCCCAAAGCAAAATTTTCTTTTCAAATTTAGTAATCATATATACAGGAGAAGGGGTTAAGCCCCCTTTCTCCGGGATTTTAGTTGCCTTTATGACACGCATGGCTTATCTGCTATCTGTTTTTCGTTATCCCCACCAATAAAAGTCTTCAACTCTTCTACACTTGCGATCTCTGTTTTGAAAACAAAGTGCACCTTTGGCAAAAACAGCTTTCCCTTTATTTTCCATTTCTTGGCCCCAAAAAAATAGCAAAGATTTATGGGGTTTTGTGTACAACCCGGCCCGCTCGGAGACCGCACTCCTTTCTTTTACCAATATCTCTTTTTTCAATCCTAGAATTCCACTCTTTTGCTGTGGTGGCACTAGAAGTTTCTTGGGGCCCAAATGGTGACTTATTTTGCAGGGCAATCACTAAAAAGGCTGTGAAAATTGAAATTTTCCGTTGTAGGTTTGGAAGCGATGGGTGGTGGTTGAAACAGGGCCCCCCCAAGGAACAAGTGAGGGGGGCCCAGGCCGCACGGGGCGCGTCTCGAACGAACCGCGTTGAGCGAGTTTTTTAGCGCTAGCCGAGGAAAAATTTTTTCGTTAAAAAAGTATGTAGGGGTTTAAAATTTTTTGCGATGCGTTGTTAGGCGAGGTTCCACTGTTAATTTAAATATATATTATTTTATTATACATCTTTCTTTCAAAACACCGGCCCTATCCACCAAAGGGAGGGGGGCCTAAAAAAAAAAAAACGAAAGTTTCCTTTTAAATTTTTGTAATTTTACGGGGAAGGGGGTTCTAGCCCCCTTTCTCCGGCATTTTAGTGCCCCTTACAAACCCTGGCTTAGGGGAAGAATTCTGTTCCCTTCCCCCTGGGGTAAGAGGGAAAAAACAAGAACAAGAACTAGAAAGAAATAGAAGAAAACCCCGAGGGATGTTTTTTATATGCTTGGTCATGTATGTGTAGGTGACCTAAGTGAAGTAGAAGTTGATGACATCCTGAAAACTTGCAGTTTATGGACAGACAAAAGACACCGCAATCCCCCTATGTAAAACAATTACAGGTTTTCGTTTTACTCTCACTTGGCGGCGGTATACCTCCCCGGCGGTTGCTGTTACAACCTACTCCTGGATATATATATATATCTTTCTTTCTTTTAAAAACCCCTGGCCCTTTCCCCCTGAGGCGGGGTTTGGTCAAAAGGAAAAACGGGAAAAATTTTCTTTTTACATTTAGTAAAATATTACAGGGAAGGGGTTATAGCCCTTTGCTCCGGCATTTTATCGCCCCTTACGACCCGCTGGTTTCGGGGAAGAATTCGTTCCCCTTCCCCATGGAGTAAAAGGAAATAGCAAGAACTAGAAAGAAAATAGAAGAAAACCCAGGGGGTATGTAGTATATTATGCTTGTTTTGTATGTGTAGGTGACCTAAGTGTAAGTAGAAAAAGCAAGAGACCTGAAACTTTGCATGTTTATGAGACAGAAAAAAAAAAGGGT
>NC_069469.1:753276-773989 GCF_026875155.1 Cherax quadricarinatus
GTTAACCGGTAAGGACTTGGTCCCTAGACCCCTTAGGGAAGGGGTTCCTTTCCAAACAATAACTTCTCCTTTCCTCCTCCTCATTCCATACACCAACAAGAGTCTTCAATAAAGGTAAATGTGATGTTAAATGTTCATTTATCTCACTTTTTTCTCTAAAAAATGTATTTTTTGTTAATACTTTTGGGTGTCTGGAACGGATTAATTGGATTTACATCATTTCTTATGGAAATATTGTTTCGGTTTTCTCAATTTCAGTTTTCGTCAGACTCTCTGGAACGGATTAATCTGAAACCAAAGGGTTTTCCTTGTTACAAGGGTTTTGGCAAGTCCCTCTTCACGAGGACAGCCAAGATTTAAACCCTGCATTCTCTACTCCCACAGGTCATTATCACTTCCTACGAATGGCTTTTGGATTACGATCTTCTCCTATCACGTTCTCTAGACTTAGGGCCCAAATATCTTTAGAGGTCTAAGGTAAAGCACTTATGGTGTACTTAGACGACGTAATCGTCATGTCCGAAGATGTGGGACCCACCTAAAAAGACTTGATATTAGTTACTTGGTAAGCTTGAAGAAGCCAATTTAAAGATCAAACTGTCAAAATGTCAATTTTCAGATCAGAAATTAAGTTTCTGGGTCAACATAGTCACTCCTTTAGGGGTTACGACTGATCAAAGTAAAGTAAAGGCAGTACTAATTTCAAACTCCCAAACTGTGATGCTGTAAGGTCCTTTGTGGGTCTAGCAGGTTTCTACAGATCTTTCATTGCAATTTTTCTTAAATTAGCGCTCCGTTAACTGAATTGCTTAAGAAAGATGCTCCTTTCGTTTGGACCTTCCGTCAAGAAGAGCATTCCAAACTCTAAAAGAAAAGCTAACTCTGCTCCAATTTTGAAATTTCCAGATTTTTCTAAGCCCTTCTGACAACTGATGCTAGTTCAATTGGCATAGGTGCCGTACTAGCTCAGAAGACTGATGGCAAGTACAATGCAGTTGAAATTTGCTAGCCGAGTCCTTACGGGGCTGAACGTAATTATACAGTACAGAGCAAGAAGCTTTAGCAATAGTGTGGTCTTTAAAGCACTTCCGAGACATTATTTACCAGTACCCTGTTCATGTCTTGACAGCCCATGCACCACTGATCCCCTTATTCCAGAACAAACAGCCTACTGGAAGGTTAGCCAGATGAACCTTGACTATCCAAGAGTTCAATCCCACTTTTGGAACATTTACCTGGCAAGTCAAATGTAGTCGCAGATGCTTTATTGCGACACGTAGTGTAGTTACTGCAGATCCTCCATTTACTGTTGAGGATGTCAAAAATGCCCAAAGAACAGATCCATATGGTCTGGTGTGGATTCGATTCCTGCCAGGAAGATCTTATTCTTACTGTAAAGCCACCAGCACCATTAGTGACTTTGTAATGACCCCAAGAATTACTGGTATCGAACAGCCGAGTTGGGTACTCCAAGCAGAAGAGTTTACCCAGTTAGTAATTCCACGTCATACTGAACGAGCTTACAGCTAGTTCATGATGCACCAGGTGTTGCACACCCTGGTATGGATCGTTCTGTGAAAAAGCCAGAATGAAATACTTTTGGCCACGTATGGCAACTGACTTTTCCCGAGTATGTTAAGAAATGTAGTGTTTGTATGCAACATAAAGGAAATGTCAATGGTCCTAATCCTATCCAAGTGTCCCCAAACCACTAGCGAACGTGGGAAGAGTTGCCCTTGATTTATTAACCAATTTTTAATGTTCCCTCCAAGGCAACAAAAAATCTGTGTGTTATGGTAGACCATTTCACCAGATATTGTGAGTTAGTTCCTACTGCAGATTAAGACTGCTGAGACAGTAGCTAAAGCGTTTAAAGAACGCATTTCGCGGCATCCACCCCTAAGTCCTTAGTAACAGATAATGGAGGTGAATTCTGTAATGAGATTCTTTAAAATTTGTTTTACTTTGTACAAGATCTTTAAATCCACCATTGTTCCTCACCATCCCGCCCAGCAATGGGTTTAGCCGAACGAACCAATAAGAAAGTACTTGATGTCCTGAGAGCCACTATCAACCCCAATAGTGGAAAAATTGGGATGAAGTCATTTCCAGATTGTTCAATGTGCCATAAATTCTGCTTACAATGCTTCCATAGGTGTATACTCCCCATTATGCATTGTTATGGTGTAGACAAGCGTTTACCCTATGAGTTGTTTATATTCCACTCCGAACCCAATTACAACCCTGATGATTTCGTAGAACTCGTACCAGCATGGCTCAAAGTGTTTTTAGAAGAACCGTGAAACACTTCACAAATCAACGCAGAAAATTTTCTAGAGTAACTAATAGCCGTGCAAGCCATCAAAAGTAAAAGTAGGTTCAAGAGTAATGCTGACAAATTTCAACAAAACATCCGAAATGCCTAAGCTCGATCAAAAGTTTGTCGGCCCCTTTCGAGTTGTAGAACATATTCCGGGAATAAGTATAAGGTTAGAGAAATTAGTACTGGCAAGTACAGAGAATCGCATTTAGATCATATGAAATTAGTATGCGATGTTTTATGATATTGCTACCCAGACTAATGTGACAGATGCTGGAAATCCCCTTGACTCTGTACTCTCTACCTCAGATACTCAGTCAGATAATCAACATGAATGTCGTTTTCCCTTGCTACTCGACAAGTAATGAGAAACCCACAAGTATCTTTTGTAGATACTCGTTCATATCTCCCTCAGTCAAGGATGTGTTAGCCATTGCAGAGGAATTCAATCCTCACAGAGATGATAACCATTCTGCATATGTAAAACCCCACCCCCGCAGAATTGGGTTTAAATGTACTTTGCCTGTATAACTAGATGTCCGGATGGGAAATAAATTGTAACTGTTTGTTATTAAAATGATTAGTTTTTCGAATTTTTTTTTTTTTTTTCGTATTCACGTTCCCCATTTTTCGAGATTTGACAGAATTGATCTGAGTGCACCAGATGTCTTGCTGTTAATTTCACCTTGTATATATATATATTTATCTTCCTCAGAATCGTAGAGTGCATTTAATACAGTCAATCGATCAATTCCAAACTAATGTACAATGGAATTGTTCTTATAAGTCGTAATGCATACGTTAAAAGTGATTACGTTAACACCCCTTACGTAAAACTCATTTTGTTAAAAATCCATTATGATTACCATCCATTAGTTCTAAGTTATATATGAATTTGTTATTGTATAGGAATCAGCCCGAACCACCCGCCTGTTCAGCCTATAAGAAGTAGTGATGTCGAAACGACATTTTGTAACATGACTGAGCTGTCAGCATTGCTGCTGATCCCTGTGTTGTATAGCATATCATAGTATCACCATGTGCTTTATATAGAAGATCCCTTTTAGGCCTGTGACTGTTTGTGTGACGTCACGGGATACAGCTTGAGTGTGAGGCGAGCTAGCTACCTCGGCCTCAGTCGGCGTTTGACATAGGCAGAACAAGGCAGAGGCTGGGCTCCATCTCCCATTACCAGAGTCTGACAATACATCGTTACCATCCAACAAGTGTGTCTACCTTCAACCCTAAATATCTCCTTTTAAGAACCCCTACGATATTACAATGAAACAGGTTAATTACAAATAAATTGCATTTAAATTGCATTGGTTCACTGACCTGCATTTTTTGCAGTGGTTGGTGAGGCAATGGAGTAACATGAGAATTTACAATTAGCTCATGGATATAACATATCTATGAGATTAATAGGCATTTTTTAACATTAGTAAATATGCTGGTAGATAAAGAACTTGTGGCATTTTTCAGGCAAGGAGTTTAAAATATCTGAAATGGAGGAGCCTAAACCTAAACCCATCATACCTTGCAGGTGAGCCTAAATCTAGACCTATCATACTTCAGGAGGATGAGCCTAAATCTAGACCATCATGACACAGGGGGCGAGCCTAAATCTAGACCATCATACCATAAGGGCAGAGCCTAGATCTAAGCAATCATACCTCAAGGGGTGAGCCTAAATCTAGGATATCATACCTCAGGGGTGAGCCTAAATCTAGGCCATCATACCACAGGGGGTGAGCCTAAATCTAGGCCATCATACCACAGGGGGTGAGCCTAAATCTAGACCATCATACCTCAAGGGGTTAGCCTAAATCTAAGCCATTATACCTCAAGGGGTGAGCCTAAATCTAGGCCATCATACCACAGGGGGTGAGCCAAAATCTAGGCAATCATATCACAGGGGGTGAGCCTAAATCTAGGCCATCATACCACAGGGGGTGAGCCTAAACCTAGGTCATCATACCACAGGGGGTAAGCCTAAATCTAGGCCATCATACCTCAGGGAGTGAGCCTAAATCTAGACCATCATACCACAGGAGGTGAGCCTAAATCTAGGATATTATACCACAGGGGGTGAGCCTAAATCTAGACCATCATACCTCAAGGGGTGAGCCTAAATCTAGACCATACCACAGGGGGTGAGTTTACCTGGAGTTTACCTGGAGAGAGTTCGGGGTCAATGCCCCGTGGCCCGGTCTGTGACCAGGCCTCCTGGTGGATCAGAGCCTGATCAACCAGGCTGTTGCTGCTGGCTGCACGCAAACCAACGTACGAGCCACAGCCCGGCTGGTCAGGAACCGACTTTAGGTGCTTGTCCAGTGCCAGCTTGAAGACTGCCAGGGGTCTGTTGGTAATCCCCCTTATGTATGCTGGGAGGCAATTGAACAGTCTCGGGCCCCTGACACTTATTGTATGGTCTCTTAACGTGCTAGTGACACCCCTGCTTTTCATTGCGGGGATGTTGCATCGTCTGCCAAGTCTTTTGCTTTCGTAGTGAGAGATTTTCGTGTGCAAGTTCGGTACTAGTCCCTCAAGGATTTTCCAGGTGTATATAATCATGTATCTCTCCCGCCTGCATTCCAGGGAATACAGTTTAAGGAACCTCAAGCGCTCCCAGTAATTGAGGTGTTTTATCTCCGTTATGCGCGCCGTGAAGGTTCTCTGTACATTTTCTAGGTCAGCAATTTCACCTGCTTGAAGGTACTGTTAGTGTGCAGCAATATTCCAGCCTAGATAGAACAAGTGACCTGAATAGTGTCATCATGGGCTTGGCCTCCCTAGTTTTGAAGGTTCTCATTATCCATCCTGTCATTTTTCTAGCATATGCGATTGATACAATGTTATGGTCCTTGAAGGGTTTGGATCCACCCGACTTATCCCTCCCAGGCCCGGGGGACTTTTGGGGTTTCGCTCTTTTTTTGTGGCCAGAATTTTTTTTTGGTACTCTGATGAAGTTTTAAATTTTTCGTCTTTACCATATCTGGAAATTGAAATTTCTAATCGTTGAATTCATATTTTTTTTCTGCAGCCCCACTGAAAGATTTGGTTGATTTTCCACCTGGACCCTTTGGCAGTTCTGCAATTGGAAGACACTGTCAGGGCAGATTCGGGTTTTTCTTTCTGAAAAGGAAGCCAGGGTTTTGCTTGGCTGACATCCTTGTCTATTTTGGAAAAGGGAGGATGAGGAAAAAAATGGGAGCGAGTATTTTGGCCTTTTGGGGAAACGGGCTTTTCACAGTATTTGGGCCTCAGATTTTAAACTCTCTTGAAAACCCCTTCTCTTGTTTTTCTGTTAGGAGGAAATTTTTGACCCAATAAAACCGACTTTTCTGTTTTTCCTTTAAAGAAACGCATTCGTGCGCTTTAACGCCATGGTCACACTTGTGGGGGGGTTTTTTGCAAAGTTGTATATTTTTACTTTCTCCCTTTTCTTTTTGTTTCTAGTATTTGGGAAACCTTTGTCGTATTTTTTTCCAAATAGTTGAGAGGGGACAGGGGGGGCCCCTTTTCAAAAAACCCATGTTGCCCTGGGTTGTGTAACTGATGGGTTTCTAAAAGGGGTTGGGTGATCTTGCTTCTTGGGGCTTTTTAAAAATTTTTTTATGATATAGGATTTTAAATTTGCTAGGGGTCTTAGTTTTTTGCTGTTGTTTTACTCCCCCCTTTGTGGAGTGGGGCTTTGTTTTTTGTTTTTGTAACTGTGGGAAAAACCCCCCGTTTCCTTTGCTCCCTCTCCATAGAATGGAAAAGCTCGGATAGGGGCTTCTTGCAGTTTTGATGAACACGGGTTCCATGAGTCGGGCCCCCGGGGGCAGAGTGCAGGGGCATGTCTTTTTATGGGCCTGTTCGAAGTCTTTTTGGGGGTCGGGAAATAACATGGGTTTTAGGGTTTTTAAACCCAAAATTTCGTGGCCCATAAAAAATTCTTTTTTTGATCATCGACTCTCACTCTGGTTAGAGCTTGCTAAAAACTGAGCCCTTTTGGGGACTTAAGTAGCCCCACTCTTTTCCCTTTGCGTCATCTGTGTAGGACCCTTTCTTGTTTAAGTGGGGGCCCAATACTGGACGTTTTCTCGACTTTGTTTTGGGAATAGGAGAAAAATATTTTTGGGTTTTTTTCGATTTTTTTAAATGGCTTTTAGTTTTTCCCAGCGTTTCCAAACCCCTAAAAGTTTCCTTTGGGCTTAATTTTCCGTTTGCTTGCTATTTCTCTGCCCCAGGTCTCCCTACGAAATTTCGATTTTTTGGGACCTTTTTTAGCCGCTCTTTTTATTTTTTTCCGTCCCCGTAAAGGGAGTGCCTGTTCTTTCTTTTTTACACTATTTCCCCCTTTTTTCCCTTAGAGGAATAAGCCTTTTGCAACATGGGGAGGGGCCACCGGGTTTAATCTGTTTTAGGCAAAAAGTTGGGGGTCGTGTTGCTTAGTTATTTTTTCCCGTTTTATATCGGTTGGGACTTGGTTTACTGGTCCCCACTTTATTTTTTTTGTTTTTTAAGGGTTGAATTTGGTGAAGGCTCCTTCGTGACTATCCCCCCATTATGTCGGTCGGGGCCCCCACGCATACATGTTAAACCCTCAATTATGTTGTGATCTGGGTACAGGGGCCCCCCGCTTTAGGGGAAACGGCCTTGCATAGCGGACAATCCCCCTAGGGGACGCTTTTTTGGCTCGAAAAATTTTTGCCCCGATTTTGGAAACAAAAAACCCCCGCCCCCCCCCCCCGGGGCCCCTTGCCGAGAGGCCAATGGGGCGCCCCAGCCACCTCACATTTTCCCCCTTGGGGCCATTTTTTTAACCAGCCCAGCCTCCGCGGGAAACATTCAACCCTTTAACACTGGGAAAATTTTTTCGTATTTTTAAAAAGTGTTTTCGGTGGTGTTTTTTGGAAAATAAGTGCCCAAAAGGGGCCCCCAAAAGAAAGCTTCTAGCCCAAACCCCTTTAAAAGCAAAAAGGGGGTTAGGTTTCCCTATTGAAATAAAGAAAGGATATTGTTAAGTATAAAAAGGGAGACGTAACACCGCCGGACAGGTTGTACAAGAAACCAAAATAAACCCATCTTTTATTGTGGGCAAGAAAACGGAAATAAAGGGAAAAGCTGTTTTTTTGAAAAAGGTTTAACTGTGTTTTCGAAAACAAAGATCGCAAGTGTTGGAAGATGTTGAAAAGACTTTTTTTGGGTGTGGATAAATGAAAAACAGCTAGCAGGAGATACTTTTTCCCCAAGCGTTCCAAAATGTAAAAAGGCAAGGAATTTTGGCATGCGATTTAATTAAAATTTTTGCCCCCCTGAAACTATTTTGATGATGTGAGTAAATTTTTAAGGCCCCCCAAAGGTTGGTTTGAGAGTTTTAAGAAGGGGTTTTTAAGGGGATCCATATTGTGAACGGCATGGTGGGGGCGCCATTTCGGACACTCCAAAGCGGCGGAAAAATTTTGTGCATGAATTCAAGAGTACATAAAAACCCTAAAGGGAAACTAAAAACCTGAACAAGTGTTTAATTGTGATGAAACAGGCCTGTTTCTGGAAAAAAAAAATCCCCAAGCAGGACCTACATTCTCAGGAGGAAAAGGCACTCCCAGGAAAAACCTTAAAGCCGGGTTTTACTTTGTTGATTGTGCCAATCTAGTGGTGTTTCCAAATTTTAAGCCTTTATTGGGTTGTATCACTCTAAAACCCTCCCAGAGCTTTCAGGCAAAAAAATTGTCCTCAAAAAAATTTTTTTGTGTGCTGTGGAGGCAAACGTAAGGAAAGGGTCAGGGGGAATTTTTTCCCTATAAGGGTTACACCAGCATTTCCCCCCAATGTAAAAATTTAAACCTAACTGAAAAAAAATTAGCCCTTAATTGCCTCCGGGTGTTAGACAATGCCCCTGGTCATCCTACAAAACGGGGCCCCAGAGCGACTTTATGGGGACAGGGGCTTCTTTAAAAGGTGAAGTTTTTGCCCCCCAAATTTCCCCTCCTCTCCTGCAGCCAAGGGGACCAAGGGTCTTTTTCCAAAATTAAAGAAAACTGTACACAAAAGTTGTTTAAAAAGGGGCTTTAAAATTTGACCACAGACATCGATTGACTCTAAAAGATTTTTGGAAGGATCATTTTAATATCCTCAATTGTGAAAACCCTTATAGGTAAGGCTTGGGGGGGAGTGACAAGAAACCCTTTTGAACTCTGCTTGGAAGAAATGTGGCCAGAATGTGTAGACAAAAGGGTTTTTTGGGGGTTTGAGGCTAACCCTAAAGGGGAGTAAAACCAGTTGAGGAACCCAATTGGGAATTGGGAAGTCCTTGGGGTTGGGGTTAGTGGGGGGGTTGTAGAAAAATTGGGTGGAGGAGGAAATGAAGAACAAACCCAGATGATTTATAGTTTCAACTTAAAGGGAGAAACGAGGCCGGGAACCCGGGGGAAAACCGGGGTTTAAAAAGGAGGGGAGAAGAAATTGAAGGAATTGCCTCCCTTAAAAGTTTAAGGGAAAAATTGGTGCAAAAGGCTTAAGTGAAAACCCTTTTTTTGATGAAAATCCCCCTCACACACCCTATTGCAACCGTGTGGTGACTTTTTACAATGCCCACTGTTGTAAACCAAAATTTTTAGACAAATCAAAAAGGGAACGAGGGGGAAAGGGCCTTTTTGGACAGATTTTGTTGTGCAAAAAAGAAGCCCCAATGACCTGAACTGGCCCCCTATTGGCATTAAAAAAAGGGAAGGGGAAAAGTAACCCCAAAAAAGGATTTGCAAACCTCAAGCCCTAAGGGGAAGGGGATTCCCCTTTTTAACACTAACACCCCTTTTTCTCCCTCCTCCCTCCCATCAATCATCCCCAATCTTAAATTTAAAAAGTAAGTGTTGAAATTGTGCATCCCTTTTTTTTTCAGTTTGGGGCGAAATTTAAAATTACATTTTTTTGTGGAAAAAAAAAATTTTTTTAAATACTTTTGGGTTTCTTGCACGGATTAATTTTTTTTCCCAATTATTTCTTATGGGAAAATTCTTTTCGCATAGCGAACTTTTTCGCATAACAGCCACCCTCTTGAAACGGATTAAGTTCGTTTAGGGCGGGGCCCAAAGTATTTGTTTTTGAAGGGTGACTTTTCTTATCGGGATCATCATTTTTAAAGGAAAAGATGGGTTTCAAGTATTTTCTCCAGTCTAAAGGCTCTTTTTTTTCCGGGTTTTTTAAATTAAATTTTTTGTGCAGAGATTTAAAACTCGTGTGGTGTGAGTTTTCTTCAACTGCTTCCGGGTTTTTATTACTGCAACAATATTATTTTTTTTCCCCTCCATTTTAGGTCCCTTAAGTTGAAATCCCCCCCGGAAAAAAGATTTTGGGTTTGGAAGGAGTAGGAAGTTTTTCCAGACAGGGGGCCCAATTTTTAACAGCTGCATGGAATTTCTGGGTTGTTGCATCCGGGGGCTTGTAGATTTCCCCAATGACTGGGTTTTTTGGTTCTCGACCTTTACTGCTAAAACCCCACTACATCATTTGAGGCATTAGGCGTTTCTGTGCAAACAAGTTTACTCTCAATGTACAAAAAGGCCCAACCCCCCCCTTTTGCCCCCGTTTCCCCTCTGTCACATCCCGTATAGGTTGTAACCCCGAGATCCTTTTTTTCGTTGTCCCCCGTGTTCCCTTTATGTGGGTCTCAGTGATAGCCGCAACATTGCCTTTGCCCCTCAAGCAGTCCACGGGTAAAGGTATTTTGTTTGTTTGTTGCTGGGTTTAGACCCTGTATTTTGCAAAAAAAGTCATTGACTAGGAGCCTTTAAAAAAAAAAAAAAACTAGGATATCAAACCCCCGGGGGTGACCTAAATTTTAGCCCTCATAAACCCAGGGAGGGGCCTAAAAACTAGACCATTTATCCCCCAGTGGGTGAGGGCCCAAAACAGGGCCATCATACCAAAAAAGGGGGGGAGCCAAAAACAGACCATCATACCACATTGGGGGAGCCCCAAAACCCCAAAAAAATCATACCCCAAAAGGGGGGGGTGAGCCAAACTAGACCCTCAACCCACAGGGGGTGAGCCTAAATCTAGACCATCATACCAAGGGGGGGAGCCCCAAAACTAACCCTCATACCACAGGGGGGGGCCCTAAATCTAGACCATCTTTCCACAGGGGGGTGAAACCTTTAAAACAAAACCATTCAACCAAACCTGGGGGAGCCTAAATTAGACCCTCATACCACGGCAGGGAGCCTAAAAACTAACCATCATAACCACGGGGGGGAGCCTATATCAGCCCCCACACCACAGGGGGTTTAACCTAAATCTAGAAACCCTTTATACCACCCGGGGGAGCCTAAAAACTAACCCTCAACCACAGTGGGTGAGGGCCCAAATCTAGACCCTCATCCACAGGGGGGTGGGGCCTAAATTAGACCCTCTTTCAACAGGGGGGAGCCTAAATCCCTTTGGGTATCATACCACCGGGGGTGGGGCCTAAAACTAAACCATCATCCAAAAGGGGGTGAGCCTAAATCTAGACCAAACATAAACCCGGGGGTGAGCCTAAATATAGACCCTCATACCCAAAAGGGGGGTGAGCCTAAATTTTAGACCATCTTTTCCACAGGGGGTTGAAACCTAATCTAGACCAAACATCCCCCCAGGGGGGTTGGGGCCTAAATCTAGACCAAACATACCAAAGGAAGGGAGCGTAAATCTTGAAACCCTCCTTTCCACGGGGGTGAGCCTATATTAGACCCCTCACACCAAAAGGGGGTGAGCCTAAAATTTTGACCCTTTATTCCACAGGGGGGGAGCCTTTAAAACTAGACCAACATACCACATGGGTGAGTCTAAATCTAGACCATCAACCACAAAGGGGAGCCCAAATCAAAACCACAACCCCAGGGGGGGAGCCAAACTAGACCAACATACCTTTGGGGGTGAGCCCAAAAACTAGCCATTTATACCCCAGGGGGGTGAGGGCCCAAAACTAGGTATCATCCTTTAAAAGGGGGGAGCCCAAAACTAGACCAACATACCCCGGGGGGGAGCCTAAATCTAGACCCCAACCCCAGGGGGGTGAGCAAAAATCTTTGACCCTCATACCCCAGGGGGGGGGAGCATAATTCTAGCCACATACCCAGGGGGTTTAGCCTAAATCTAGAAACCCTCAACCAAAGGGGGGGGAGCCTAAATCTAGACCATCATACCACAGGGATGAGCCCAAATCAGACCTCATACCACGGGGGGGGGGAGGGTTTAAAAAAAGACCATCCCTAAACCCCAGGGGGTGGGAAACCAAATCCCGAAACCCCTACCAAGGGGGGGGGGCCAAAACTATCCCTCATTTCCCCCAGGGGGGGGAGCCTAAATCAGGAAACCCTCATACCAAAACAGGGTGACCCCAAATCTAAAACCCCTCATTCCCCCGGGGGGGGAGCCTAAATTTAGACCATGATACAAAAAGGGGGGGGAGGCCCAAATCGACCCAAACATACCCCCAGGGGGGGGGCCTTAAAACAAAACCCCTCATACCCATGGGGTGAAACCAAAAATAGGAAACCCCCAACCCCAGGGGGGTGAGCCTAAAATTTGACCCCTCATACCCCAGGGAGGTGAGCCTAAAAACTAGACCATCAAAACCACAGGGGGTTTTAGCCAAATTTTAGACCAAAACCAAAAGGGGGGTTTTGGGCCCAAATCTTTTGCCATCATACCACAGAGGGGACCTAAATCTATCCACTACCACAGAGGGTGACCTAAAATTTTGGGCCCCTCATACCACAGGGGGGGGGGGCCCCAAATTGACCATCATACCCCAGAGGGGGGAGCCTAAATCAAAACCATCATACCCCCAAAAGGGGGGTTTAGCCTAAAACTAGACATCATACCACAGGGGGGGTGAGCCTAAATTAAGGGCCTCATACCAAAAGGGGGGGGGGCCCAAATCTAGGGCCATCATACCCCAAAAGGGGGGGACCTAAATCTAGACCATCTTTTCCACAGGGGGTGAGCCTAAATCTAGCCTCATACCACAGGGGGGACCCAAATCTAGACATAAAACCACAGGGGGGGGGGAGCCTTTAAATTTTTAAACCTCAACCACAAGGGGGGACCCAAATTTTAGACCATCTACCCCAGGGGGTGAAACCTTTAAAACTAGAACCCCTCAACCACAGGGGGGGGACCTAAAACTTTGATCATAAACCAAAAGGGGTGAGCCTAAAACAAGGGCCAACTTTCCCCAGGGGGTGAGCCCAAAAAACTAGATCATTTCCCCAGGGGGTGGCCCCAAATTTTAGATTTATAACCCCAAGGGGGGGGCCCAAATTACATTTTACCACGGGGGTGAGCCTAAATCTAGACCCTCATACCCCAAAGGGGTTGGGGCCTAAATTTTAGCCCTCATAAACCCCAGGGGGGTGAGCCTAAATCTAGATCGTCATACCACGGGGGTGAGCCTAAATTTTAACCATCATACCACCGGGAGTGAGCCTAAATCAAGACATCTTTCCAAGGGGGGGGAGCCTAAATCCAGGGCACATACCCCGGGGGTTTACCCTAAATCTTGACCATCATACCACAGGGGAGTGAGCGAAATTAAAACCTCAAACCACAGGGGGGGGGAGCCTAAATCAAAACCATCATAAACCCCTGGAGGTGAGCCCCAAAAAATTTGATCATCATTAAAACCCCAGGGGGGGAGCCTAAATCTAGATCTTTCCACGAGGGGGAGCCTAAATTTTAGATCATACCCCAGGGGGGTGAGCCCCAAAAACTAAACCCTCATTTTCCCCAGGGGGGAGCCTTAAACAAGACCATCATACCACAGGGGGGGAGCCAAAATTTTTAGATCATACCACAGGGGAAAGCCTAAAACAAAACCATCATACCCCGGGGGGGAGCCTAAAAACTAGCCATCATACCGGGGGGGAGCCCAAATTTTAAAACCTCATAAACCCCAGGGGGGGGAGCCTAATTTTATCCAAACATTTCCACGGGGGTGAGCCTAAATCGCCATCATACCACAAGGGGTAGCCTTAAAAACTAGCCCCTCTTTCCAAAAGGGGGGAAAACCAAAAACTAGACCATAAAACCCAGGGGGGGAGGGCCCAAATCTAGATCATCATTTCCACAGGGGGGGTGAGCCAAATTTTGATCCCCCACAGGGGGGGAGCCCCAAATCAAAACCCTCATCCAACCGGGGGGGGGCCTAAAACTAGATCATTTCCCAGGGGGGTTTTGGGCCTTTAAAACTAATAAAACCACAGGGGGGGGAGCCTTTTAAAACTAGATCCAAAACCCCAGGGGGTGAGCCCCAAATCTAGGAAACCTTTATAAACCCAAAATGGGGTTGAGCCTAAATCTAGATCATCTACCACAGGGGGTGAGCCTAATCTTAAAACTTTTCCACAGGGGGTGAGCCTAAATCTAAAATTATCCCCAGGGGGGGGAAACCCAAAAACTAAGGAATTTATACCCAGGGGGGGAGGGCCCAAACTAAAAATCATTCCACAAGGGTTTAGCCTAAAATTTGATCATAAAACCCCAAGGGGGGGACCTAAAACAAAAACACATACCACAGGGGGTGAGCCCAAATTTTAATCAAACCACAGGGGGGACCTAAAATTTGATCATTCCACAAGGGGTGAGCCTAAAAACTAGAACAACAAACCCAGGGGGGGCCTTTAAACTAAATCTACCACAGGGGGGGGCCTAAAACTTTGATCATCCCACAGGGGGGGGGGACCAAAATCTAGATCATACCAACCCGGGGGTGAGCCTAAAACTAGGGTCATTCCCAAGGGGGGAGCCTAAATCTAATCTACCACAGGGGGGGAGCCTAAAACTTGATCATCCCTAAACCCCAGGGGGGGGGGCCTAAAACTAGATCATACCACAGGGGGTTAGCCTAAAAACTGATTTATTCCACAAGGGGTACCAAAAACTAGACAAAACCACAGGGGGTGAGCCAAATCAGATCATTCCAAAAAGGGGGGGGAGCCTAAATTAGATCATACCAAAAGGGGGTTAGCCCTAAATTAAATCATACCACCCGGGGGTGAGGCCCTAAATCTAGAACATACCACAGGGGGTTTCCCAAATCTAGATCATTCCATTTGGGGGTTGGGGGCCTAAATTAGATCAACCAAGGGGGGTTAGCCCAAAAACAGAACATATCACAGGGGGGGACCCAAAAACTAGATCTTTCAAACACAATGCTTTTTACCACTCTATACTTTTATTATTATGGCACCCCGGATTATTAATTTCTGTAACAAAATCAAACGCTAAACCCCCCTTTTTGGGATACAGCATAGCCCCGGAGGAAAAGGGAAAGGGAAACCCCAAAAGTTGATTTAATTTAAACGGAGGGAAAAGTTCCAATTTTTTAGATCAAAAAGCCCCCCCACTGCATCAAGGAAACCGAGGGAAAAAACCGTTTTTTAAATGAATCATGGTAACTTTTGGTTTTCAACCTTTGTCATGTCATAAATTATTTAATAGTAAACCCCCCCTGAGATTTCTTTTTAATTATAACAATGTTATAATAAAACCTGAAACTTTGGGTAAACCTTCTGCAATCATAAATTAAAATTTTTTAATTAAAAGGTTTTTGTAGGTAATTAGTAGAAGTATCATGCCAGAACATTCTCCAACACCACTTATTTTAAATTTTCAAATTTTCCCGGTGGACAATTCTTCATTTGCTGAGGTAACTGGTATTTTTTTTCCCCTACTATTTCTGGTAGGTCAAGGAAATTTTAGAAAGACATCCGTCTCCTTCCATGTAAATTTTTTTTAATAACAAGTTAAGTGTTTTTGGGGTGAAAAATGATTGGGAAGTGGAGCCGTACTTTAAAACCCCCTGATCGGTCTTCAAAGGGGAAAAAACCTCAAATACTACATAAATAAGTTAAACATGGGAAAAAAAAACAAAAGTTAAATATTTAAAAATGTGGGATTTTCCCCAAAATAGTCATGATGATCCTGGTTTAAAACCCGGCCAGGGGCACCAAAACCCCGGAAAGGGGATGACCGGGTACTAACAAAACCGTAAAAAAAAACCGTGCAAATTTTTAATTTAAAAAAATAATTTCTTTATTTACACAAGTACATGAAAAGGGTACAGACAAAGTTTAAAATTTAAAAACATTTCACTATATAGAACTCTTTTGTTATGCCCGGCATTTCGGGGGAAATTAGGTCAGTTTTTTCCCCAGGATGCGACCCACACCAGTCACCCGACACCCAAAGGGAAACCATTTTCCTGGAGTTTAACCCGGAGAGGTTCCGGGGGTTTAAAGCCCCCGCGGGGCCCCGGGCTTGACCAGGGTTCCTGGTGGGTCAGAGCCTGATCACCCAGGGGTGTTACTGCTGGCTGCACGCCCAAAAAAACTACGAGCCCCCAGCCCGGCTGACAGGAACTGACTTTTTTTTGTTGCCCGTGCCAGCTTGAAGACTGCCGGGGGCTGTTGGTAATCCCCCTTTTTGAAAAATTGGGGGGGGGGATTTTAAAAAGGGTTTGGGCCCCTGACACTTTTTGTAAAGGTCTCTTAACTGCTAGTTACACCCCCGCTTTTCATTTGGGGGTTTTTTGCATCGTTTTGCCAAGTCCCTTTGCTTTCGTAGTGAGTGATTTTCGTGTGCAAGTTTTGGTACTAGTCCCTTAAATTTTTCCAGGTTATTAATCATTTTAACTCCCCGCCTGCTTCCAGGGAAAACAGGTTTAGGGCCCAAGCGCTCCCAGTAATTGGGTGTTTTATTTTCCGTTTATGCCCCCGTGAAAAGGGTTTTATGTACATTTTCCCCGGTCAGCAATTTTACCTGGCCCTTGAAAGGGGCTGTTAGTGTGCAGCAATATTCCAGCCCAGATAGAACAAGTGACCTGAAGAGTGTCATCATGGGCTTGGCATCCCTAGTTATGAAGGTTCTCATTATCCATCCTGTCATTTTTCTAGCAGATGCGATTGATACAATGTTATGGTCCTTGAAGGTGAGATCCTCCGACATGATCACTCCCAGGTCTTTGACATTGGTGTTTCGCTCTATTTTGTGGCCAGAATTTGTTTTGTACTCTGATGAAGATTTATTTTCCTCGTGTTTACCATATCTGAGTAATTGAAATTTCTCATCGTTGAACTTCATATTGTTTTCTGCAGCCCACTGAAAGATTTGGTTGATGTCCGCCTGGAGCCTTGCAGTGTCTGCCATGGAAGACACTGTCATGCAGATTCGGGTGTCATCTGCAAAGGAAGACACGGTGCTGTGGCTGACATCCTTGTCTATGTCGGATATGAGATGAGGAACAGATGGGGAGCGAGTACTGTGTCTTGTGGACAGAGCTTTTCACCGTAGCTGCCTCGGACTTTACTCTGTCTGTGATGGGTGAACATAGACAACCAGTTTAGGGAAACACGTCCAGTGTTTCTACCCTCGCGGGAATCGAATCCGGACACCTTGCCGTGTGAAGCGAGAGCTTTAGTTTAATATCTTTGTTAAGTAAGTTTATTCAGGTACAGGTACACATAGGTACAGTTACATAAATTTATGTGACTACATTTATCGTATATAGTAACATATGTGTAAATTAATTAGGATAAAGTCGGACGAGGTGACTTATTTACATTGGAGTCCATATAATATCTTATTATTTAAAGCCTACCTGTAAGTTACAGCAGATGTTAGTCATGATTATAACCTTAAAAATTAAAGTAGCTAAGTAATTTAGCTGTGTGAAAATCAGCTACAGTAAAAGTAGGTGCAATAAGAATAAAGTGAACTGAGTTATTTAAAAATATGAACATTAAATAGATAGGATCATCTTACAGTAATAGGTACATGAATGTTAACTACACAAGAAACCCCCCATACCATACCCATGGTGGGGGTGGTAGTCAAAATATTACATAGATGGTCATACTGTATTTAATAATATTTATGTTATAGAAAACGGAAAGCCTGCGTCTGCACAGAAGGAGAGTCGCCATTGTTAATTTGAATTGGATACAACGTTAGTGTAATGGGAAGGAATTTCCGTGCTCTAGAGGTTAAAATTGGGCTGACACCTCTCAAATAGGAGGCGAAATTGTTGGATGTGCATTCCTGCATAACTTGAGATATCAGGCGACTGGACAAGACAGCTGTGGAAAATACTGTATATATTTTCCAGAAATTCAGTATTTATATGTAAATAGATGGCCATACTGTATTTAATAATATTTATGTCATAGAAAACGGAAAGCAGACGAGACTCGCCATCTTGGTTTTGAATTGGATACAACGTTAATATAATGGGAAGAATTTTTCATGCTCTAGAGGTTAAAATTGGATTGACACCTCTCAAATAGGAGGCAAAATTCTTGGATGTGCATTCCTGCATAACTTGAGATATCAGACGACTGGACAAGACAGCTCCATGAACCTCAGATAAGCTCTCTAGATTTGTGTATAATTCTGGCCAGTGTTTTCATAAATTTAGTTAGAATGGGGTTTTTTCTGGGGAAAGATACACATTAATCTCCATCAATTGGTGAGTGATTATTAAGATATATTTTCCTTCTGTTATGTAATTGTGTTTATATATAACCATTATTATTTTTAATATAAGTCCACAAATTTATATATTACCAGTTTTTCTGGTGTGATGTATATTTCATTTAATTAATAGGTCCAGAGCAATTTGTGGATATGACAGTGGTAGGTATCAAAAGGGGGACATTTTTTGTGACCTAGGTGTCCCAAATTCCTACTTGTCTATGTAACTCTGAAAAATAATAATTATCTGTGTTATCATTTACTGTTATGTACATAATTAGTTTACATTCAGATAAATGCAATTTTCCACATTTAATTTGCCCGTTGGTCCTTTCTTAAACCCGGAGGGTAATTAGTGAAGTCTTTAATTGGTTAATACTTAATAATTATATGTGAAATAAACAGAAGAGGTGGATTTTTTAAGTTCACAAATTTATTTAATGTGTAGTGGATTATAATTATTACAATATTAATTTTGATAAGTCAAGGCTGGCTAAGTTTATATTAATTTGTATAATATTAATTTGATAAGACAATTCGGGCCCAAAGATTTATATCAGTGTATGTGTAATTGATAAGCCAGGTGTTGCTAATTATATTAATGTGTAAAAATATTAAATTTTGCTATGCCAAATTCTGGCAAGGATTTATATTAGTTGTATAATAATTTTTGATAAAGCCAAGGTGGCTAAAGCTTTGTATTAATGTACATTTAAAATTTATATATAAATTTTTTACATGTATAATTGCTAAGCTCAAGTGTAGCTAACATTTTAATGTGTATTTAAAATTTATATTACAATTTTTTACATGTAATTGCTAAGCTCAAGTAGCTAGAATTTATTTAAAGGTAAGTTGTACTATTTATCTTTATAAAGTGCATAATTTAGTACATAATCAGTGTTATTAAGTTGAATTTAATACATTGCATCATGGCTGAAAATGAGGAAATTAATATAGAAGACAAACATATGGAATATAGAGTAAAGAAAGCATCAATACAGGCTAGAAAAGTTCATGTAACCAAGGCATATAATAAGTGTTTGGAATTAATGAATCAAGAAACTAAGACACATAGGCAACAGTTAGGCAACTTTATTCCGAAACGTTTCGCCTACACAGTAGGCTTCTTCAGTCGAATACAGAAAGTAGGCAGGAACAGTAGAGATGTGAAGACGATGTAATCAGTCCATCACCCTTGAAGTCGTAGAATTTGAGGTTGTCAGTCCCTCGGCCTGGAGAAGTTCAGTTCCATGACTACTTTCTGTATTCGACTGAAGAAGCCTACTGTGTAGGCGAAACGTTTCGGAATAAAGTTGCCTAACTGTTGCCTATGTGTCTTACCTACCAACCTGTCGGTATTGTATACCATTTTGATGTTCAATCAAGAAACTGTGAATACTGATGATTTAAAATTGTATTTAGATGCTTTAGGGAATAGATATGATTCATACAAATTATATTATAACAAATATGAAGGAGATTTATTAGTAAACTGTGTAGATGAGACTGAAATAGATCTCACGATTAATCAGTATTATGAATTAGAGGAAAAGATTCTTTCTTGTAAAAGTCAGGCCTTGAATAAATTAAAATGTGTAAACCAGGCAGTTGGTCAGTCTGCTCCAACAAATAATATGTCTTTGCCAAAACTCCCAGAATTGTGCTTGCCTGTGTTTAATCCTGGAGAAAATTGGAAGGAATTTTGGTCAATTTTTAAAGCAGCTGTGCATGACAGGAGTGACCTAGCCTGTGTAACTAAATTATTTTACCTCAAAGGACAGGTAAGAGGAGATGCTCACATACTCATACAAGCCTTTCCCAATGTAGATGACTCTTACAAGGAAGCAGTTGACTTGTTGAAGGTCACTTATGGTAATATAGAACAAAGTAGGTTGGATCTAGTGAATATTATTGTTAATTTAAAATCTCCAGATCACACTTACAAAGGTTTGCGGCAGTTTAGAGTTAAACTGGAGAGCACTCTCAAAACTTTAAGTAATAAATATAATCTGAAGGAATCAGACTGGTTATTGAGTGCCATGGGTACTGAATAAATTAAGCTGTAAAACACTTGAATGACTCTCCAATAAATATCACAAGGGTTATTTAGGTCTGGAGGAAATAAGACTAGGTCTCCAAGAATTAATTGTTCAGTTGCAGACCAGCCAACTAACTCATTTTAAAGATGCAACACATAAAAAACTCTGAGGTTCTGTCAAGTTTTACAAAGGGAAAAATTATCCCCCAAAGGTAATAATCAAAATTCATTTCCTAAAAATAGTTGCATAGGTGCAAAATCAAGTAGCAAGAATCAGAAATAATGATTCTCCACAAGGTAAGAAGAATAAGTACCCTCCTAAGAGTAGCACAGTTAATAAGAACCAGTCAGAGAAAAGAGAGAATTGCCTTTTCGCAAGGGTACTCATTTTTCTAAGAAAATTTCAATGCATACAATTCATGGAATGATAAAAATTGAAAGATTGGAGGAACTTTACAGAATGTATCAGATGTTTAGGTAATCACAATGTAAAGGATTGCTATGCCAAATTAAACAACTGTTTCAATGTCACAAAGGAAGACACCATATAGTCATGTGTAAGGGTCTATATGATAATGTTGATAATAATGATAATGTTGACAATCCTGACACAAAAAGTAGCTAATGTAAAAATTGCTGCTAATATTAATAATGATGGTTTTGCTGAATAGCCTTGCCTGTGTACAGGGAAAAATTGATGATAAAAGGCATAAATAAAAAAATTAAAGCAAATTGGGCCAGGGATCCCCCGCGTACTTTTATTAAAAAGAAATGCTTGAGGTATGAAAGATTTTTTATTAAAACCTTACTTAATGCCATCCTAGCAGCCCACATTTTAGGTTTTTTTTTGC